>JBBHAA010002342.1:0-39364 GCA_037953035.1 Aquarana catesbeiana | reverse complement strand
GTAGATGGAGAGAAGACAGACAGCCATAGCCAGCTGTTAGTAATGAGTTGGTATTTATTGTTCCATAAACTTCCCTTCTTTGGACAATAGCCTTAAAAATGAACAGTTTTGGGAGACAGGCTCAGTAGTATATAGTGAGGAAATCTGTTTAAGAGTTTGAAGCTTCAGAAATGATTCACCTAGAGATTGATCAGGTCTCCATAAACATAGGTCCTCTGTACTACTTTGCCTGTGTGAGGGACCTGCTATTGAAGGTCCAGTCTGACAAGCTGTAGGCAATCGGAGCAACTCCTTGAATAAGCTTTGTTACACCTAATTATATAGCAGTCTTTCCCAACATTTATACACCTACGCAAACCTCAAAATTTTCAGGTCTTGGGAACCCCTACTAAAAAAAAAGTTAAATTGGAAGTTCAACTAAACCTATTCCCAGTCCAATTCTGACCCCAATCTATCCCTGTAAAGAAAAGATCACTATACACACCTATTCTGAAGACACTCCTGTCCGGTCCCAGGCTGAGCTATCGGCGGCTTCTGTGTAGAGCAGAGGCAGCCAACAATTGATGCCCCATAGTAAGTCTATGGATGTCAGCTCCTATTCATTTCCCAGCCATTTTCGTCTTTCTCTCTACACTGAAGCCACTGCTGGAGACCGGAGCCACTTCAGGATAGTCAAGTATCACAATCTTTCCTTTACAAGGTTAGATTGATTTGGCTTAGAATGGGGCTGCGAGTAGATTTACTCTTAGGTTTTGGCTGAACTTTCACTTTAATGCACCATACATTGGTCAGTGAGAAGAATGCCCCATTAGACTGCTACAAAGGTCATTGGTGTCATGCCACTAGTTCTTCCAAGTGACGTTGGCTCCAGATCTGCGCAGACCCAATCACATGGAGGTTAATCGGGCACAGTTCAAGGAACACCTGGCCTCCTCTGGAGGAACTTGAGGGTTTTATGGAACCCTGGTTGAGAATAGCTGGTGTATATAGTGATCAATTTGTATGACTTTGTAAAGTATTATAAATATCACTATTACAGCTTCTGTCACTGCTGATCATGGTCAGATCCAATTGTAACAGAAGCCAAATTTTTAATTTAAAAATCCTTTCCAAAAATGACCCCAGTTCTGGCTTCCTCCTCTTGCCCATGTTTGCCCTTGTCCTTTTCATCTTTTGAGAATAACCTCCTCATGCATTGTTGGGAATTAACACTAGGTGTTCCAAAAACTTGCAAAATGTGTTTTCGATTTACTAAGCTTTTCTCTTTTTTTTTTTTTTTTTTTTTCTTTTAATATGGACTTTTAAGACCATAGAGGTTGTAAGCACTGGGAAAGATGGTTTGGCAAGAGTTGAGCTTTTGAGAAACTGGAGGCAGTAAAGCATTTTCACTTTAGAGAAGGCAACTGTCTTCACAAGTGGATTTCTGCTTTGATAAATAATGATCTAGGTCTATATCCCTGCTAGAAGGAAATGTTTAAGTTTTTGCTGGACAGACTTGGGATTTATGTTTCTTTTCATGTGGTGTTTCTTTGCTGTGGACAAGCGGCTTATGTTGTAGCTTATACGGGACATGTTTTTGTTTTTGTTTTTGTTTTTGTTTTTGTTTTTGTTTTTGTTTTTGTTTTTGTTTTTTGTTTTTGTTTTTGTTTTTGTTTTTGTTTTTGTTTTTGTTTTTGTTTTTGTTTTTGTTTTTGTTTTTTTTTTTCTGGTTGCGGCAGTTTAAATCCAAAGTACTTTATGAACTCATTACCTGTATATAACCCCCCCTATATATGTGAAGCTATGTTGCCCAAGAGACAGCAAAAGCAAGTTCCTTTTCTCAAAGTTCAAAGTGACTGAAAGTCTTTTGTCCCTCAAAATGGCATTAGTACAATTTCTGAGCAATCAAAGTTACTGCCAAGGCATGTAGCTAAAATTTGATAAGGACTCCTATAATCTTGGTCCCCCAAGACTTAGAATTGCAGTTTTTGGTACTTTATTTGTAATGTTCAATACATTTTGCTGTGGTTGGATTTCCACTCTGTAGTTCTAATTTCTGCTTACCCCTACTGCTTTGCATGGCATCGGATGTGTTGCTGCTCTATGAATAAATGATAAAATAGGTTTAGAGGACTGATGCCTTGTTATGTTGGCTCATGACGCAATATGTGTTCATTGCACTTTTGTTATGGCTTTACTTCCGCTATTAATAAAATATATTGGAAGAAAGACCTTGGACGGTGGTAGCATTAGGCATGGGTAGTGAGGACCTGAAAGGCAGCTAAAGTCCATGGAGCTACAACCTCATGAGTCTACTCTAGGACCATGTTCCTCAAGCTTTTAGTTAGGGCACCCTTTCAAATTCGGAACGATCTCGAGGCACCCCATTCTAAAAATTTGAAAAAAAAATAGTTTTTTTTTGTAGAACGCCCAAAATTACAGGTGTATTCTTCCAAGGCAAAACACACCTTTTGCACACAGGCACTGACTAGTATTCCAGTGTTTCTCTTCTCCCTCAGTTTCTCTCCCTCTCTTAATGACCCTGGGGCTAATGGAGAGGGGCAAGGGAGGAGCAAACTATGTCCTTCTCTTTATAAAAAACAAAAAACAAACTCCTTAGTTGGGGTGCTGGCGGCTGGAAGGTTTTAGTTGTGAACAATGAAAACCTGTGGCTTTGTGTAAGTTAGGATTGATCCACCTGCTGGCTTGTATACAATTTTTGGACAACTTCTTGGACATTTTGCCAAGGCACTCCATGGTGCCTAGGGACCCTGGTTGAAAAAGGCTGCTCTTGCATCTACCCATCTCTGCTCCCCCCCCTTCTGCCTAAAATTTGCTGTGGTTTTTCTTTTCTATAAAATATAATAATTTATTCAGTTAAAGTGTAAGTAAACCCTCCTATAGTTTTCCGCCAAGGAAGCTGCCATCTTTGCCTCTGTTTAATCTACAACTGCCATGATGCTGCACATGTGATCAGTTATGAAACCAGCCATTGGATGGTTTCTCAGTTTGGTTGAGAGCACAACCAATGGGAGTGTTACATTTCTGGCACATGCTGGAAATGAAACGGTTTTATGGATGGGTTTACTTCCGCTTCAAGAAAGGAGCTTGTGCTGGGACATAAAGAACAAGATGGTGGGAGTCCACCTTATTACCTAACATATAAAATGTTCACTTTATTGGGGAAGGGGAGACCTCTGATGGTGGTTGCGGCAGGTGGGGGGAATTGGGACCTGAAGAATAAGCTGTAGTCCTTGCAGATGCTGCCTCAGCTCTATAGCACAGGGTTTCTCAACCGGGTTCCTTCAGAGGTTGCTAGGGTTTCCTTGAACAATTTCTGTCTCCGATAAGTTCCAGCTGACACCACCGACCTTTTTAGCTATCCTTAAGGGGGTAATTCTTCCCAGTGACCACAAGTGAGGAGCATTCTCCCCATTGACAATCACACTAATGTATCACGGGTTGTAGATATACCAGGGGTTCCCTGAGCCTGATGAGTTATTTCAGGGGTTCCTGTGTTGAAAGGAAAACCTCTGCCTAACTTGGAAATATCCATATTCGATTACTCTGAACCTTCCTGTGTCCATATAGTATAATACACCTGTCAGAGGACCATCCTACTGTATTTTAGGTGTCTCACACCCTTTTCTCCTCTGGGATATCAGCGAATTGCTCTGTGGTAATCCCTATTGTAATGTAAATGTTACCGGCTGTGCCTGTTCATCGCTTGTAATGTAAAGATTTGAATAAACCTTTTCTTTAAAAAAAAAAAAAAAATTACACTGAACCTTTATCCAAACTTGTTTGAGTGGCTGTTTTAGACCTTGTATTGATGACCTTTGCTCAATTACTTTCAACCTCCTCTGAAGAGTGTCCCTGAAACCAGGTCTGAAAGGGTGCAGGTCTACTCCTTTCATGATTTTGGACTCTCCCCGGGGATGTGAATACTGGGTGGTAAATGGATGCTGAATACTTTGCTTTTGTTCACATGGCAACTCTAAGCTTTGTCTAGATAGCCAGACGGTGAACTTTACAATTGGAAGCCTATCTTGTCTCCTTAATGGTCATCTAGTGAACATACTTTCAAATCTTCAATGCTTTAGTATGAAAGATCTGCCAGTATGGTTTCATAATTTTGTAGTTCTAGCGTTGGAAAGGGGGGGAGGGGGTGACCGTACGTTCATTTTGCTGCTTTCTGGGTTGCTATAGGGACCGACAGTAATCCTCTTGCTAATTCTTTTCAGGCTAAAGGCTCTCCTACTTCACTTAACAGGATCAGTTTTATGTACGGCAACACTGCTATACTGTGACTTGGTTTTTCTACTGTGATGCTTTCAGTTTTTTTACCGGTTACAGTTCATGGGCTGATTTTAAAGTTCTTGATGTACACCAGGGTCCTACTGATATGTCAAATATTCTGGCATGAAAAGTGTGTTTGGTTTTTTTTTTTTTTTTTTTTTTTTTTTTTTGTTGATTGCATCCAACCAAAAATCCACCTGTCATGTTCCAGTGGGCAGTGGCAGTCTCCTATACACCTTATGAAGGCAATTGTTAGGAATTGCCCTATAATTGGTTTAGGCTGTCCAAAAGTAATTACTATTTTACATATGTACATTCATTACCAATAACCGTGTGTATGGATAGATAAGGTAATTGAAGAACTTTTCTAAACAATACTCCCTAAAATGTGCAGAAATACCCCTTGCACTTGGGTACCCTCTGGAGCCATAGTAACCACTTTACAGATTGCAATACAGCATTTAACCTCTTCAGATCCGCGCTATTGCCAAATGACGGCAACAGCGCGGATTTACATTGCCGGGACGACGTCTATTGACGTCCCGTGCACGAGCGGCCTGCGCGCCCCCTGCAGGGCGCGCACGTGGTGATCAGCGAGTCTGAGACTTGCCTGATCACAGATAAGAGTAAGGGGTAATCGGCTATTTTTCCTCCTCCTTGCTGGCAGCGCGAGGAGGAAAAAAAACCTTATCACCGGCGGCCGTGAGAGGTACATCAGTCCCGATCACGGCGATCATCTGCCCCATCAGCAATAGGCAGCAGTGCCACCCATCCGTTCCACCCTTCAGAGGCCATCAGTGCAGCCTATCAGTGCCCACCAGTGCCACCTCATCAGTGCATATCGAAGGAGAAAAATGACCTGTTTGCAAAATTTTATAACAAACTATGAAACTATGGGTTTTTTTTTTTTTTTTTTTTCTTCAAAATTTTCCATTTTTTTGTTTGGTTAGCAAAAAATAAAAATCCCAGCTGTGATTAAATACCACCAAAAGAAAGCTCTATTTGTGGGGAAAAAAGATAAAAATTTTCATGTGTGTACAGTGTTGTATGACCGCACAATTGTCATTCAAAGTGCAACAGCGCTGAAAGCTGAAAATTGGTCTGGGCAGGAGGGGGGTTTTAAGTTGCCCAGTAAGCATGTGGTTAAAAACCCTAACAGTCAATGAATGTCTTCCCTGCTGTTATGCAATTCCCTGTACCTATAACAGTGGTTCTCAACTCTGTCCTCAAGTACCCCAACAGGCCATGTTTGCAGGTTTTCCTTTATCTTGCACAGGTGCTTTAAATCAGAGTCAATGGCTTGGTATTTTGGACAGCTATTTTATCGAAGAGAAATTCCCAAAACGTGGCCTGTTGGAGGTACTTGAGGACCACTGCTATAACACTACAGGAGTGGCCTCCAAACTGCAGCCCTTTGTTTGCCTTAATCCAGCCCTTGGGGCACTTTTCCACTTTTCCTTCCACGGATACAAGACACTCCTCCAGAGGTCGACCGCTATGGGTTTTTCTCTGGCTGATGCCGATATTTAGAAATTGTGGCAGCCGATGGCAGATATGATGCTGATTATTCTTAAATTTTTTATTTATTTATATTTTTTCCCTTCGTCTCATAAAATCTAACAGTTAGACCCCTTTCACACTGGGGCGTTTTTCAGGCGCTTTTGGGCTAAAAATAGCGCCTGTAAAGTGCCTTCAAAACGGCTCCCCTGCAGTCTGTGTGAAAGCCCGAGTGCTTTCACATTGAGACGATGCGCTGGCAGAATGTTAAAGTCCTGCAAGCAGCATCTTTGGAGCGGTGTATACCACTCCTGCCCATTGAAATGAATGGGCACCTGCAAAGCGCTTTGTCAGCGGCGCTACACAGGTGCATTTAACCCCTTCATCGGCCACTAGCTGGGTTATAAGCGGCCAAATGGCGCCACTAAAACTAGCAGCGTTTTACCATCAACGCCTGCCCGCTCCAGTGTGAAAGCAGCCTTAAGTAATAAGTGATACAGAAAATGTCTTACATTTAAACATTTATTAAACAAAACAAACCTCCAATCAGTTCACTTGTATGTATAATTTAGATAAAAAATAAATTATCTTAAATATTAAATACACAAACAGGTAACCAAAACTTTTGGATGAAAAAAAATGGGCTAACTTTACTGTTTTAATAAATTTGAAAAAAAAAAACTAAAGTGTATTTTTCCAAAAAAATTCAGTTTGAAAGACTGCTGCACGAATACCGTGACATAAAATATTGCAACAACTGCTATTTTATTCCCTAGGGTCTCTGCTAAAAAAAAAAAATATATGTGTAGATTTTCTAGCGTAAAAAATCCTGTATTTTCTAAGTGTCAGAAAAGATTTAGTCTTTAAATGTTTAAACTGAAAACTTCTACACACTTCAGGCCAGTGATAAGAATAAACATTTTATCTCTTTGCTTTTCTCAGACTTGGCAGGCTGCACAGATAGGAGAGACAAGTCACTCCATGGGAAGACTTCAGGCAACTTGCATTGACTTCTACTACAGAAGTAATTTGCAAGTCGCGCTGAAGTTTTAAATCTGCTTTTTTTTTTTTTTTTTTTTTTTTTTTTAATCAGCACAATCTGCCGATTTAATTAAATGCCAAAAATGGGCCGGTATATTGGTCGACCTCTACACTCCTCCCACTGATGCCAACAATGGGGCAATATTCCTGCTACTGACCTCAATGGGGGCACTCTTGCTCCCGCTGACGCCAGGACAATTTCTACTCTCAGTGGCCACAGTCCGGCCCCCCTAAAGTCCAAGGCACTGTAAACTGGCCCTTTGTTTGGAAATCCCTGCACTACAGCATTGTCGTCGTTGCCACCAACCCCCCCCCCCACTTTTCAAATTTAGCCCTTTTTTTCTGTAGCTGTTCACTTTACAGTATTGTAGTCCAAGAAAGCATCTGAGGACCACTGGCAGCACTTTTTCAGGGGATTTTGCACCTGATGGCAGTTGGCGTTGGCCATACATGGATCGAACATCAGCTGGTTCAGCAGGGATTTCCCAATTTTGATCCATGTGTGGTTGTGCTGGTTGTAGAAAAGTTGGTCCGATCGACTCTACAACCAGCCCGCCGGATTTTTCCTGGACAATTGGTGCCGATAGATATAGCTGACAGCACTGATCAGTGTATTCTGATGGTGGAAGTGTCCACCCTGTCAAAATACAATAACATGGTGGGAATGATATTGATGTGGATGGGAAAATCTGGTCTTTTTTTTTTTTTTTTTTTTTTTTTTTTTTCCTTTAAACCTTCTTCTGGTTGAGGAAAAAATGAATTAATATACTGTATAGCCAGCTTTATAATTTTGTCGCTCCTGATTCTAAACTTTCTAACATACTTTCATTACAATCAGAATGTAGATGTATAGTGTAATACATTTTTTTTTTTTTTTTTTTTTTCTTTTTTTTCTTCAAGGTCCTCTGCCATATAAAGTGGCCAATGGGAGTCTAGAAAAGGTAATGTCTCCTAATGGCCTGGTTTTGTTTGCTGTAAATATTGTGTTTTATAGATTACTTTATATTGTCTTCTGCTTGGCAGGAGAACAAGTTGGAGCACCTGGAGAATGATAGTCCCCGGGACTCGCTTGTATCTAATCCAGAGCCATCACCGGTAGAAAACTCTCCTATACAACAGGCGCAGAAGGTATATTTGTATAGTCCATAGTAAATAGCCACTGATAAGTAATTATGTTGCAAACCACAATATAATTTAAATCTAAACCCCAGGCAGATATGGGGGGGGAGACACGAATGCAACTCAGAATTGATTGTATGGTTGTTTTTGGTTTTGTTTTGTTGTTTTGTTTTTCTTCAAATGCCAGCAATGCAAGTACCTGCATGTGCCCTGGTATCAGCCTCTTGCAGTCCACTGTACAGCAGAGCTCAGGCTGGCAGTTTACTGTAAAGCAGAACTGGGTATGGGAGAAGTGACACAACAGGATGGTCAGTTGTGCTTTAGTGCACATGTGCTAGCCATTCAGGGCACAGTAATGGGGTTCCTTTGAAGCTCAGCCCACTGAAGCGACAGGGGAGAACAGTGACTAAAAACAGTGTGGGGAAGTTGCAGACATTTGCCTGGAGTTGGGTTTGAAATTCGTTCTAATTTTGTTGGCTAGTGGGATTGAGTGCTGTGGACTTTTGTTATAATAATAATCATGATTCCTTGACACTTTGTTCTAAATTTAAATAATTTCTGGTTTTAGGATGTTCAGGATCCCATCCCAGCTCCTGCCTCGAACCCTATCCCAAGCATTGAAACACTTGATCTTAATTTGTCCCTGGCAGCAGCTAAGGAGCGAGCCCACCAGAAGCGATCACAGAAAAAGGCACCCACCATGGACTGGAACAAACGGAAAGAAGTCTTTAGCAGCCTGTGAGAAGACCAAGGGATTGATGTGGACCCCATGGCTGTACCTCGAAATTATCCTGTGGTATTAATCGACCATACCCTGCAATCCCGCATTTCCTGTTCTTGTGTCACCAGCAAATGCTCTACCAGTTCTGTGGGGTAATTGCCAGCCAGTTGGTGCAGTTATTTATTCTTGTTAATCTGTGAATCCGTCCATTGCTATCCAGGATTTCAGATAGCTTTGGTGCCCTTGTGGGACCGTACAGCAATAATGCTCCAAGCAGTCTTACAGGGAGCAAGTGTCTCTTTGAAAACCAGGGGATGGAGCAAGATGCTTTGCCTGTGTACAGCATACACAAGATCTGTTTCTATTAGAAAGTTCAATTTCTGAGACTTTTAAGGTCCTGTTGAATTTCCATTTGTTTGCAGATTTTTGACAATGTTTCTAATGAGAGGTTTTTCTAATATTTTGTGAAGAAAAAATGTTTAACCATATATTTTGCTATATAGCTTAATACAGATTTCTTTACTTTTAAGTGCCTTGTTACTTGTGTGCTTGTTTGTGTGAAGGTTATATGGTTTGATATGGTAGACTGTATACAGATTAACCACTTGCAATTTTTTTTTTTAATTTTTCACACGTTAAAATCAGCATTCCTTGCTGGAAAATGACTTGGAACCCCCAGACATATTTTCTAAACATCATCGCATCGCACCGTCAATTCAGTCACTAAGCAAGAATTCACTTTGAGAGTGAACCTGCTGTACTCCTTTTAGTAAATCAAACCAAAAGCATCAGCTACTTAATTCCTGTGTGTACCGGCTGCTATATTAGGTACACTTTTCTAGTACCAGGTTGGATCCCATTTTGCCTTCAGAACTGCCTTACAGTGCATCTGGAAACTATACACAGCGCTTCACGTTTTCCACGTTTTGTTATGTTACAGTCTTATCTCAAAATGCATTAAAGTCATTATTTTTCTACAAACCATACCCATAATGACAACATGAAAGAGGTTTGTTTTGAAGTCTTTGCAAATTTAATAAAAATTAAAAAAAAATCCTATTTACAGAAGTATTTACAGCCTTTGCCATGACACTCAAAATTGAGCTCAGGTGCATTTCATTTCCACTGATCATCCTTGAGATGTTTCTACAACTTGGCATCCACCTGTGGTAAATTCAGTTGATTGGACATGATTTGGAAAGTTACACACCTGTCCATATAAAGTCCCACAGTTAATAGTGCATGTCAGAGCACAAACTATGCCATGAAGTTCAAAGAATTGTCTGTAGATCTCCGAGACAGGATTATGCTGGGTCTGGGGAAGGGTACAGAAAAATTTCTGCAGCCTTGAAGGGCCAAATGAGCACAATGGCCTCCATCATCCATAAATGGAAGAAGCTTGGAACCACCAAGACTCTTTCCTAGAATGGGCTGCCTGGCCAAACTGAGCAATCGGGGGAGAAGGGCCTTAGTCAGGGAGGTGACTAGGATCCTGATGGTCACTCTGACAGCGCTCCAGCATTTCTGTGGAGAGAGGAGAACCTTCCAGAAGAACAACCATCTCTGCAGCACTCCACTAATCGGGCCTATGTGGTTGAGTGGCCAGGTGGAAGCCACTCCTTGGTAAAAGGCACATAACAGCCTACCTGGTGTTTGCCAAAAGGCACCTGAAGGACTCTGACCATGAGAAACAAAATTCTCTGGTCTGATGAAACAAAGAATGCTTTGGCCTGAATGGCAAGCGTCATGTCTGGGGGATACCAGGCATCGCTCATCACCTGGCCAGTACCATCCCTATAGTGAAGCATGGTGGCAGCATCATGCTGTGGGGATGTTTTTCAGTGGCAGGCACTGGGAGACTTGTCATGATCAAGGGAAAGATGCATGCAGCAATGTACAGAGACATCCTTGATGAAAACGTGCTCTGGACCTCAGACTTGGCTGAAGGTTCACCTTCCAACAGGTCAATAACCCCAAGTATACAGCCAAGATGAGAGTGGCTACGGGACAACTCTGTGAATGTCCTTGAGTGGCCTAGACTTAAACCCGATTGAACATCGCTGGAGAGATCTGAAAATTGCTGTGCAGACACTCCCCATCCAACCTGATGGAGATTGAGAGAGGTCCTGCAAAGAAGAATGGGAGAAACTGCCTCAAAACAGGTGTGCCCAGCTTGTAGCAGCATACTCAAAGACTTGAGGCTGTAATTTGTGCCAAAGGTGCTTCAACAAAGTATTAAGCAAAGACTGTAAATACTTTTACTCTTGTCATTGTTTAGAATTTTGAGAAATTAATTTAATCAATTTTGGAATAAGGCTGTAACCTAACAATGTGGAAAAAGTGAAGCGCTGTAAATACTTTTCTGGATGCACTGTAATTCTTCGTGGCATAGATTCAACAAGATGTTGTAAACGTTCCTCAGATTTTGGTCCATTGTGACATGATGGCATCACGCAGTTGCTGCAGACTTGGCTGCACAGCCATGATGCGAATCGCCACATCCCGGGGTGCTATATTGGATGAGATCTGGCCCACTGGAGGCCATTTGAGTACAGTGACCTCATTGTCATATTCAAGAAACCAGTGGTGAGATGATTTGGGCTTTGTGTCATGGTGCATTATCCTGCTGGAAGGAGCCATCCGAAGATGGGATGGATGGACATGGTCAGCAACAATACTCAAGTAGGCTGTGGTGTTTAAATTGATGATACTAAGGGACCAAAAGTGTGCCAAGAAAATATCCCCACCATTACACCACCACCAGCCTAAACTGTTGATCTAAAGGCAGGCTAAATCCATGCTTTTATGTTTACGACAAATTCTGACCCTACCATCTGAATGTTGCAGCTGAAATCGAGACTCATCAGGCCAGGCAACGGCTTCTACACCCCAGAAGATCTCTAGTCTCCTTGGCTTGTAGTGTAATGAGAATTAAAATTGAAGCACCGCTCCACTACCAAGAGGTACAGACACAACTTTATTCCATTAAGTCAGGGGTACAATCCAAAAAAGTAGCCAGTGTGTTTCGAGGCTCCAAGCGCCCTCTTCATCAGGGCTTCACTGGTAACAAACCAGAAGTGGACCTACAATGGTATTTTTCTCCAGTGTGAAATGCAAGTACAGGCTTGATTGTACCCCTGACTTTTAATGGAATAAAGTTGTATCTGGAACCTCTTGGCAGTGGTGTGGCATTTCAATTCTCAAATGGGAGAAGTCCGCTTTACGCAGCTATCTGCCGCCATTTGTGTAAAATGATGCATGTGCACAGACTTAATTTTTTTTTTTTTTTCTCAACCCCCCCCCCCACGATTTTGCATTTTTTAATCTGCCTAACATTGGCCATAAATTGCAAATCGCGGTTAAAATGCCTATGTAAAAAAGTACTGCAGAAACTACCAAAGGCAAAATGCATAGGTATGAACTGAGCCTTATGGAGTGCTTCAAAGACTTTTTTTGCACTGACGGTAATCAGATTGTCTCATGTCCAACATTGATCTAAAATTTAAGTGTATCATGTAGTTGCACGGTTCACACCTAATGCAGTTTGCTTTTGATCTGTTTCTGCAGTGCCCTTTGCAGAGTGTTTGGCGTTTTATGCACAAGCTGTGTGTGTGGTGTTTGTTTTTTTTTTTGTTTTTTATTTGCTAAAGGCAAATCCACTTTGCACTACAAGTGCACTTTCAAGTGCAGTCGCTGTAGCTCTGAGGGGGACATGCAAGGAAGGAAACTAAAAAAACAGCATTTTTGCTTGCACATGATTGGATGATAAAATCAGCAGAGCTTCCCTTCAGATCTACAGTGACTGCACTTACATGTGCACTTGCAGTGCAGAGTGGATTTCCCTTTTAGTAAATCAACCCCACTGTTTTCTAAGGGTTTTTTTTTTTTTTTTTAAAGTCCCTGACCCTTTCCAAAAATGCAGCAGCTGAAAAAAGCGTAGATGTGAACGTCTCATAGGAAACCATGGTAAATGGTCTGGACTGTTGTGCGTTTCTCAAAAGCACTAAACGCATAGGTGTGAACCAGGCTGAACACTTGGAGTAGAGGGATCAGTTGGCAGTGGCCTATGTACAGGACAGCCTTTACTAACTTGCAGATATTACTAATATTTGTACAGAGGGTGGAAGTGCCAACTGTTTACACTGATGTCCAGAATTACATGTTCCCTCTTACTGTTCAATATTGATATACTTGCTAGTTATCTAAATCTTTTTTTTTAATTTTTTTTTATTTAGATATATTCCTCTTCAGCCACAAAGAATTTACACTATATTACCAAAAGTATTGGGACGCACATGAACTTTAATGGCATCCCAGTCTTAGTTCGTAGGGTTCAATATTGAGTTGGCCCACCCTTTGCAGCTATAACAGCTTCAACTCTTCTGAGAAGGCTGTCCACAAGGTTTAGAAGTGTGTCTATGGAAATTATATGTAGAAATTGTATCAGCGCATGTATGCCAAGACCTGAAAGCAGCTGAACACCAGGGTCAAACTATCAAATCCCTCTAAGCAAATAGATAAAATAGGTGCAGCGCTAAAAACAAAAACACAAACCAAAAAAAAAAAAAAAATTTTTTTTAAATACAATAATCCAGGGATGAAGAAAATAACACTATGGTAATGTCTCCTATAAATAATGCAGAGCACAGAGAATGTCCAGATATTAAACATGAATCCACCAGGCAAACGTGATATTCACAGCAATGATGTGTGGCTGATAGAAGGACCCTTCACCAAAAACCGGATGGCCTCTCACCTGGTAACCAGGACCCTTCACAGAAGAGTCAAGCGAGCATTCCCATAGGGATCAACAAAGTGAAGATAAAGGTCCAATGGCAGGAAACTCCTCCAGATAACCACGTAGCAGGGGGTCAGCGTGATTCATATAAACAAAAAGGGGACAGACATAGTGCTCTCCGTATAATATACTTTATTGAAGGAATATAAAAAACCTCACTTACATAACAGGCACTTCACAAGTGCCAGAACGCTGACATAGAATACACACAGCAGAGTGAGTGCGAGCCACATAGTGTTATTTTCTTCATCCCTGGATTATTGTATTTAAAAAAAATTTTTTTTTTTGGTTTGTGTTTTTAGCGCTGCACCTATTTTATCTATGGAAATGTTTGACCGTTCTTCCAGAAGCTCATTTTTGTGAGGTCAGGCACTGATGTTGGATGGGAAGGCCTGGCTCGCAGTCTCTGCTCTAATTCATCCCAAAGGTGTTCGATCAGGATGCAGGTCAGTCAAGTTCCTTAACCCCACACTTGCTTATCCATGTCTTTATGAATCTTGCTTTGTGCACTGGTCCACATCATTTGGTAGAAGGGGGATTATGATGTGGGGTTGTATTCAAGGGTTGGGCTTGGCCTCTTAGTTCCAGTGAAGGGAATTCCTAAGGCGTCAGCATACCAAGACATTTTGGACAATTTTTTGCTCCCAACTTTGTAGGAACAGTTTAGGAATGGCCCCTTCCTTTTCCAACATGACTGCGCACCAGTGCACAAAGCAAGGTATATAAAGACATGGATGAGTGAGTTTGAGGTGGGGGAACTTGACTAGCCTGCACAGAGTCCTGACCTCAACCCGATAAAACACCTTTGGGATGGAGTGGAGTCTGAGTCAGGCCTTCTTGGCCATATCAGTGCCTGTCCTCACAAATATTCTTCTGGAAGAATTTTCAAACATTCCCATAGATACACTCCTAAACATTATGGACAGCCTTTGCAAAACAGTTGAAGGAGTTATAGCTGCTATGGGTGGGCCAACTCAATATTGTGCCCTACGGACTAAGACACCATTAAAGTTCATGTGTAAAGGCAGGTGTCGTAATACTTTTAAATCCACTTTGTGTGCCCCAAATGCCTTTACAAACTGAGATATTACCTTTTAAACATAGTGGTGACTTTATCACTTAGCTGTGCATAGCCTTTACAGGGAGCAGAGCTGTGGGAAGAACCCAGCAGGCCCCACCCACTATAGGCTGCCTGTAAAAAAAAAAAAAATAACTACAGAAGGGGGCGGAGACGAGACCAGTCACTTCGCACAGGGAAAAAGATCTGCAGTGACCGGTCTTTATTACAGGAAGCTCCTGCACAGAGTTAAGTTTGACATGGGATTGCTGCACGGATCTGGAGAAAATGCACAAAGCACACCAAGATTCAAATAAGAATACACATTTTTTTGTATTTAGACAATATGAGGCTGATTTACTAAAACTGGAGAGTGCAAAATTTAGTGCTGCTCTGCATAGAAACCAATCAGCTTCCAGGTTTTAGTGTCAAAGCTTAATTGAACAAGCTGCAGCTGATTGGCTACAATCGATCCCTATGTGTTATTACTTGATCCTCTTTGTTATCAGGAGGCTGTCTGTCTCTTTACGGTACTAGTGTTAGAGTATACACCTGATGCATAGTGGATTATACATGTGATGGAATCCATGGCATGAGCATCCCAGGAGGTTTTGGGCAGAGAGAGGATGTCATTCTGGTCTAGGTGAAAATGCAGGCTGTGCACCGCTGACAAAAAGGCCCCTCCTTTTTAAAAAAAAAAAAAAAAAAAAATGCAATTTTTTGAATGGGGGAGAGGAGGACCCAGATAAACGGCGCACAAAAAAAAGAGTAACGTGCTTTAAATTTTAACAGTTTGTACTAAATTAATAGACTTAAGGCCTGGTTCACACTTTTGCAGGTTGCAGCTAGCATATTCCAGGTGCATTTTGTGTTTTTCAACACACTTTTTTGATCCATTAAAGTCCTATGGAACCAAAAACCAGAAAAGTCCCAGGCCCCTTCCATAAAATGCACAGATGTGAGCTACATCCATAGGAAACCATGTTAAACGGACTGTAGTGTGTTTCTGCAAAACTAAAAACGCATTAAAAAAATGCTGGGGTGCGAACCAGGCCTAAAGGTGTTTTTATGTCTGCACCCCGTCGTTGGCAGTAAAGACTTGACCGGATCAGCATTTTTTTTTTTTTTTTTTCCAACGCTGGGTAGCATGGAAACTGCAATTCTTCTGTAGGAGGTTGTTTTGAAAAACACTCCTCTCTTTTGCGATTAAAGTGCTAGCTTTCACATAAAGGATAACAACATGTATGTGGCAGCACCGCCAAGGAGAATTGATTACACAGCTGTAATCCTTTGTTCCGTAAGATTATAGTGTCTTTGTGGCTTGCCCTTTAAAGCCTAACGTCCTAGTGAGGAATTAACGCAACCTTTGGAATTTGCGTATGTTTGACTTCTACCATTGTTAATGACGTGACCTGAGTTTGTTAGAAAAATTCCATTTTCTAAGCTTCTGGACTTTTCACAGAGATGTTTTATCATAAGTATGATCTATGTGTCATCACCTCACCTCTTACATTAGTGGTTTTGATGTTTTCTTGTAAATTTCTCTTACTATGGGGAAGTTGTGCAAATCACCTGTCTGGTCAAGGACACAGGATGTTCCAAATCAATTCTGAGATGTTCCCAGGCCAACCAGAGCTGTCTTAGAAATTTAGACAAGTGTGAACAAGCCCTAACGCTTAACAAACGCTCCTATAGCCTTAGTATGGGCTTTAGAATGGAATTTTACAAGCGTTAATGATGAGTTAAAAATGCTCCTCAAATTCCCTATGAGCAGTTTTGAAGCGTTTGATGAGCGTTGAGGTGCATTAAAACTGCTCCACAAATGCCTATTCCATTACAGTAAGTGAAAGAATCTTAACGCTCCGCAACTGCCTGCCAGAGCATTTGCGAGGCGTAACCATAGACTTGAATGGGAGGCGTTGATAGGCTTCAAATGCCCCCTGACTCGACATGAGGCTTCAATTTTGAAGCGACGCTAAGGCCGTGTACACACGAGCGGACTTTTCGGCTTCAAAGGTCCGACAGTCTTTCCGTGCGAAAGTCCGCTTAGTTTTGTACGTGATGACGTACGAAGGGACTAGACTAAGGAAGTTCATAGCCGGTAGCCAATAGCTGCCCTTGCGTCATTTTTAATGTCCGTCGGACTAGCATACAAACAGATTTTTCGATCCGACTCGAGTCCGTCGGAAAGATTTGAAACATGTTCTATTTCTAGTTCCGTCAGAATTTTCGACAGAAAAGGTCCAATGAAGCCCACACACGATCGTAATATCCGATGGATTCGTTCCGTTGGACCTTTTCTGCCGGACAGTCCGTTCGTGTGTGCGCGGCATTAGGCTTAGTGTGAACAACACTATGGGGTTAATTTGCTAATGCAGGGATATGCAATTAGCGGACCTCCAGCTGTTGCAAAACTACAAGTCCCATCATGCCTCTGCCTCTGGGTGTCATGCTTGTGGCTGCCAGAGTCTTGCTATGCCTCATGGGAATTGTAGTTCTGCAACAGCTGCAGGTCCGCTAATTGCATATCCCTTTGCTAAAGGGAAATCCCCACTGCATTGCAAGTGCACTTGTAAGTGCAGTCGCTGTAGATCTGAGGGGAAGATCTGCTGATGTTATCATACAATCATGTACAAGCAAAAATTCTGTTTTTTATTTTCCTTGCATGTCCCCCTCGGATCTACAGCGACTGCACTTGAAAGTGCACTTGTAGTGCAAAGTGGATTTGCCTTTCGTAAATAACCCCCTATGTGCTGACTATTGTATCTTGTGCGTAGGCGTTTTCAACACCTCTCAAATGCCTACTTTTAATGCCAGTGTGTAGTAATGGACTTGGGCCTCTACCAGCTTGCTCCAATTTATGCAAATACTCTCAAGAATTAAAGTATAAATAGTTGATAGAATTAAACATACACTATGGGGGCTATTTACGAAAGGCAAATCCACTTTGCACTACAAGTGCACTTGGAAATGCAATCACTATAAATCTGAGGGGAAGATTTAAAATGAGGGGAAGCTCTGCTGATTTTATCATTCAATCATGTGCTAGCTAAAATGCTGTTTTTTTTTATTGCATGTCCCCCTTAGATCTACAGCGACTGAACTTCCAAGTGCACTTGTAGTGCAAAGTGGATTTGCCTTTCATAAATAACCCCCTATTTTATCAAAAGTATTGGGACGCCTGCCTTTACACGCACATGAACTTTAATGGCATCCCAGTCTTAGTCCGTAGGGTTCAATATTGAGTTGGCCCACCCTTTGCAGCTATAACAGCTTCAACTCTTCTGGGAAGCCTGTCCACAAGGTTTAGGAGTGTGTCTATGGGAATGTTTGACCATTCTTCCAGAAGCGCATTTGTGAGGTGAAGCACTGATATGGACAAGAAGGCCTGGCTCACAGCCTCCGCTCTAAATCCCAAAGCTGTTCTATCGGGTTCAGGTCTGTGCAGGCCGGTCAAGTTCCTCTACCCCAAACTTGCTCATCCATGTCTTTATGGACCTTGTTTCATGCATCGGTGCGTGGTCAAGTTGAAACAGGAAGGGGCCATCCCCTCCTAAACCTTGTGGACGGCATTCCCAGAAGAGTTGAAGCTGTTATAGCTGCAAAGGGTCAACTCAATATTGAACACTATGGACTAAGACTGGGATGCCATTAAAGTTCATTTGTGTGTAAAGGCAGGTGTCACAAAACTTTTGGTAATATAGTGTATATTTATTAGCACTTTTCAAAAAAATCGTTTTTGAAACCATAAGAAAACATGCCATAAATCATAGACTAAACCACACAAAGTGCACACTACGGGAGGTGATCAGGAGAGCACAGTACAGGATATGGCCAGCGCGGGTAAGCTTAGTAAAAAGCGTTACTATCCCAGCAAATCCGACACAGTATGCAAGTATGATGTAATGCAAGATTATCATGGGGCCCCTGGGCAGTGCTCAAGTATTAAGACAGCCCTGAGGTCAGCCAGGAGGCACAAGTTCTCAGCATGTTTTGGGCTTCACTAGATGGGTCTAGTGGGATCTTTCCCATTGATACTCATAGGAGATCTTCAAATCATGTCACATGGTTCCTCCTTATTTCAAAAAGCAACGTTTCTACTCCAGAAAGACTTCAAATATATCCTTCTTTGTGTTTATGTAGCCAGTGAGGTGCCATGTTTTGCACATTAATGCTGGCCACATGCACGACAAAGTTCAGACTATCCAACCAATTTTAAATGGTTTTCAAGGCAAAATGATGAACAAATGAATGCATTCCATTTATTTATATTTTTTTGTTTCTTTAGTCTTTCCACAAATGACACAATACATATATATGCCAGAAAGCACAGTTACAGGAGGGCACATGTACATCATGGATTGGATTTCAACTGTTTATATCAACCAAGCAATGATCTAAAGCGGGGGTCAGCAACCTGTAGATCGTGGATAGGTGTCTGGTAGATCGTGGTCTTGGCTTGCTGACCCACCATCCCAGAGCATCAAACAGAGTGCAATTCAGAAGGACTGTAAAGTTGGAGCTGTAGTAAGGAGCAAGATCCGCATAAGCCGATGCCTCTTCTGTAGTGCTGGCTCTCGTCCCATGCGGAGTGGCTCCATTTACTTGAATGGGTCCTGATTGGCAGGCGGTAGAATGCACCAAAAGCAACAGGGGGCTTAATTCCACAGCATGTGTACACCTTTGGCCGCTGCCTTAGCAGCTAAAGGGGGTAGGGATTGGGGTGGTAAAACTGCAATTCACCTGCAGGGTTTTACTTGTGAACGAGCTCTATGAGTGCCGCTGCCGAATGCAACTAAGGGCTCATTCACAAGTGCAGCAGGCACAGCTGCTCCTCTAAACAGCGATCTGAGTGTGTTTGACACGTAGCAAGGAGGTGATATGTTGCTTCCTCACCACTTGATTTAAACCCATGATTGCCGTGCATAACACATGATTGTGACGCTGTGCCTGGTGATCTTTGACTTCTCCCATGTTGTTCAGGTAGATCTCCACCTCTTGAAGGTTGCCTACCCCTGATCTAAAGCAACCTTTCTCAACTAGGGTTCAGTGGAACCACAGGATTCCTCCAGAGACTTCTGGGGGGTCCTTGAGCTGGGGATGCCTACATTAATACTATTGTATGCAGTCAATTTTCCAGTGACATCAAATGGATGGGGGTCTTTCTAGAATGACTGTCAATGTAAGGGGGGGCTTTCTCTACTGACCACCATTTTAAAGGAGCACTACACTAACCTACAATGTATTTGGACACCACACTGATATAAGTGGGCACTACACTGGCCACCAATGTAAAGTGGTGCTATACTGACCACCAATGTAAGAAAGCACTACACTGACTACCAAAAAAAGGTACTGCACTGACCACCAATGTAAGCATTTGAATAAAAGCAATATATAGATGAAATTGTGGGTTATACTACCACTATTTAGTATTGCTTTTACCTTATCAATCATGGTCCTATTGTGTTTCAATAAACTTTTATATTTATACGATTGATGTCTGGTTATCCCTGAGACTATGTACCTTATAGATGCGTAGGTGTATTTGGGATCTTAAAGGGTTTTACGACCATCATCACTCATTATTTGTATCTTACTTACTATGGTCCTACTATATATATTTAAGCGATTATATTCTTATTAGTTGGTTGTCCCCGAGACTGCATGCTTCATATAAAGTCCCAGTTGCCCCTAATTGTTTCTCTTCCCCTCCCATGCTTTTTCCACCAATGTAAGCAGTCACTACACTGACCACCAATGTAAAGGGGTGCTACACTGACTACCAATATAAGTGGGTACTGATTGCGAGTGACTGGGCGGGGGGTTTTGTTTGCCACCCCCCAACAAAAAGAAATAGAGCACCAGCCACCACTGCACTACACTGATCACCAATCAAAGTTGGTATTACAGTGACCACCACTGTAATGCCCCGTACACACGGTCGGATTTTCCGATGGAAAATGTCCGATCGGAGCGTGTTGTCAGAAATTCCAACCGTGTGTGGGCTCCATCGGACATTTTCCATCGGATTTTCCGACACACAAAGTTTGAGAGCAGGATATTAAATTTTCTGACAACAAAATCCGTTGTCGGAAATTCCGATCGTGTGTACACAAATCCGACGGACAAAGTGCCACGCATGCTCAGAATAAATAAAGA
Source organism: Aquarana catesbeiana (assembly GCA_037953035.1). NCBI lineage: Eukaryota > Metazoa > Chordata > Amphibia > Anura > Ranidae > Aquarana > Aquarana catesbeiana. Next base: position 18,691 of record JBBHAA010002342.1, on the reverse strand, counting down.
GATGAAAGCTATTGGCCACTGCCCCGTTTATAGTCCCGACGTACGTGTTTTACGTCACCGCGTTTAGAACGATCGGATTTTCCGACAACTTTGTGTGACCGTGTGTATGCAAGACAAGTTTTAGCCAACATCCGTCGGAATAAATTCTAGGATTTTGTTGTCGGAATGTCCGAACAAAGTCCAACCGTGTGTACGGGGCATTAGAAAGCACTACATTGGCCACCAATATAAGTTGATACTACAATGACCACCAATTTTAAGGAGTCACTACGCTGGCCACCAATGTAATTGCACGTTACATTGGCCGCCAATATAAGTTGATACTACAATGACCACCAATTTAAGGAGTCACTACGATGGCCACCAATGTAATTGGAAACAACGCTGACCAGCAATGTAAGGGGCACTATACTGACCACTAATGAAAGTGATGATTTCTCCACTAACCACCAATGTAAGTGGGAACTGCTCTGATCACCAATGGAAGAGGCACTACACTGACTACCAACATAACGGGAAATTACACTAACAGCCAATGTAAGGGGGAACTACAATGACCACCTATGTAAATTGGGAACTACACTGACCAACAACGTAAGAGAGATAAAAATGCCACTCCAGTCCAGAATAGGCTTTCTTTGTCTTTAACCATATATGCAAATGTGTTTTGGGGGCTCAAAGAATTCCCCCTTTATCAGGTCTGGAATAATTTGGTTTGAAAATCTAGATTGGACTGAGGGATCAGTGAAACAAACAGTTGCGGGGACTGTGTGTATCACTTGATCCAGCTTGGGTTTGGCAGCCCAAGGCAATATAGACACTCCTCAGCAACCATTTGTTTCATTGATCCCTCAGCCCCGTCTACATTTTAATCCTCCATTATTCAAGTCCTGGTGATGAAGGATCCCTTTAGCCACCAAAATGCATTGCCACAAGTTGTTGAATACAAGACTTCTCTGAACTTATACTGCTAGAGCAGCACCTTTATCTTCCAAAAAAAATTTTTTAACGGTTCCACAGGGCCCCATCTCAAAGGGTCCCTGGAACTAAAAGAGCAGACTACCATGCATCTACATGTATCCTGAGTTGTAGATATAAAGGTTTTACATAAATTCATTAAAGCTGATCATTGTAAGCACCCCTGTCAGGGATGGTTTGTCTCAACCATCAAAGTACTACATCTGCAGGACAGCTTGTTCTGATGAAAAACAACAGATCTACTGGCCAGATCTCAAGGTGAAAATAAAAGAAAAACGTCTAACAAAGAAATCTAATGCAGCCACCACAGCTAAAAAAAATGCTAACCTGCAATATAAGAAAAGTTTGCTTTTGGGTTTATTACCACCTTAAATTGCCTAAAAATTGCGGTGTGGCCAGGATATCCCCCACACCCACTCAGCTACTGGATCCACTGTACACCAAAACTTGACTTGGGTGGCGAATGGTAAGAACTCCAGTTGGCTTTTTTACAGTGTTTGCTCCATTGGGGAGATTTCCCTTTACTTCTTGTAACAGAGACACAACAGGAAGTGGGAGATACTCTCTTCAAAGCACAAGGAAACTCCCTATTTAACAGGTGTCCCTATTGGAAGCTTTTCCCTCTATTCCTTTTCTGGTGACAACTGCCAAGCATTGGTAGATACTCTGCCAAAAAACCTTGATAGTACATTGATAATACCACCAGAAACTTGATGAGCTTTGTCCAAAATTACTTAAAACTGCCCTTTGCTTTAACCACGTGACCCCTGGAACATTTACCCCTCCTGACCAGGTCAATTTTTGCAAAATGGCACTGCGTTACTTGAACTGACAATTGCGCGGTCGTGCGACGCTATACCCAAATAAAATTGACGTCCTTTTTTTCCCCACAAATAGAGCTTTCTTTTGGTGGTATTTGATCACCTCTGGTTTTGTATTTTTTGCGCTATAAACAAAAAAAGACCGACAATTTTGAGAAAAACAAAAACAATATTTTTTACTTTCTTCTATAAAACATATCCAATAAAAAAAATTTGAAAAATCTAATTTCTTTATCAATTTAGGCCAATATATATTCTGCTACATATTTTTGGTAAAAAAAATCCCAATAAGCGTATATTGATTGGTTTGCACAAAAGTTATAGCGTCTACAAACTATGGGATATTTTTATTTAACTTTATTTATTTATTTTTAACTAGTACTGGCGGCGATTGGCAATTTATAGTGGGGTTGCGATTTTGTGGCAGACAATTTGGACACTGACAATTTTGACACTTTTTGGAGACCAGTGACAATAATACAGTGATCAGTGCTAAAAAGTATGTCAGTGTACTAATTGCATTGGCTGGGAAAGGGGTTAACATCAGGGGCAATCAAAGGGTTAAATGTGTGCCTAGCCAGTGTTTCTCTAAACTGTGGGAGGTGTTTTTACTAGGGAAAGGCATGCCTTCCCTCCTGACAGAACGGCGATCTGCCTTGTTTATATTGGCAGATCGCGGTTCTGCCTGTGTACTGAACAATCAGCGGATGCAGGCGGACATCGAGTCTGCGGTACCAAAAATACAAGACAAAAAGTGTAGCGCTAATAAATAAATACATGTATAAACACATATATATAAATATAAAATATAATAAACCCAGTGAATAAAAATCAGCGTTTACACAAAAAAGTCCAAGTGAATAAATCAATCAAATAATAAGGTGAAAAGTCCCATAGGTAACTTTGTGTGAAAATCATGACAGGTGCAAACTTGAAATGAAGAGACACCACCACCAACATATGGAGGCTTACCAGAACGTTTGAACCCAAAAGAACCTACGTTCAATGGGTCAAACAAGCTTGACCCATCTACCACTACCCAACAACCACTACCAGTATGGAATCCTCTGGGAGCTGTACCAATAACCCACGACCATCCATAAACTGATGTATCTCATAAAGATGATGGCCCATTAAACATGAATACCAGATGGATAAAGGAGAAAGAACAAAAAGGACCACATAGCGTAATTCCGTAAATTACACAATGAATTTATTTTAAAAATTGGAAATACTCACATTTGAGCAGATAAAACAGCGCTTTGGTAAATAAAATGGCGGCGATGGAGTCCTACCCGACGCGTTTAGTCTCCTTAGACATCGTCGGGGGGGGTCCGCGGTACCAGCTGCTAAGTTCCCACTGTGTGTGATCACAGTGGGAGCAAGCCACTGGTGGCACGCATGCACGTGCCCTACCCAGAAAAGCCAGATATATATATATATATATATATATATATATATATATATATATATATATATATATATACGTGATCTGGCACACAGGTGCTGTCCCGTAGCAGCAAAACTGCTATGGGGTGGACCTGAAGCGGTTAACATTTGATTTCGGAATGAAACTACATATACAATTAGAAATTCATTCGTTTGAGAAAACGTTTCCATGATGCCCCTTCAAATTCTTTCGTCACTGCGGACAAAATTGACCACCAATTTGGACCTATTAATTGTTAGAAAACAAGCATTCCAAAAATGAAAATTTTCACAGCAAATTGTAACGTATTAAAACAAAAATGATATTAAGAACAACAACAGTGAGTATTAAAATAATGATCACAACAACAACTTGTGTAAAAGGTTCTCATGTTTCGACGTGTTTCGAGATACTCTCTTCCTCATGGGAACAGAGAAGGTACATAAGAACCCAAGGGAACACATATCATTGGCGATAAAAGCACATCACACTAGAGCAGGGGTGTCCAAACTTTTTTCAAAGAGGGCCAGATTTGATGAAGTGAACATTAGACATTTGCGCCATCAATAAATTTGTTTCGTTCTGTTCCGTTTCGTATTAAAATTAATTCGTAATCCGTGTCCGAAATTCAATTCGGATTCGTACGAAATACGAATTTTCGTTAGGTTCGTAAACTTTTCGTAACAATAACGAAAGTTCGTTATGATAAATTTATCATTATGAGGGGCTCCCACCATCCCTGTGCTGTGCTGACTTCCTGGGGTTTTTAACTTTTAGGTTCGTTAACTTTTCGTAACAATAACGAAAGTTCGTTATGATAAATTTATCCGAAGTTCGTAAATGAAATTTCGTATTTCGTACAAAATTCGTATGCATAAAAATTCGTATTTGGGATCCTCATGAATGTACGAATTTCCGGAAATTCGTACGAATTTTCAATTTGAACGAAACTAATCGCACATGTCTAGTAAACATGCGTGAGGGCCGACCATTTTGCCTGACATTCTTTGAACCGTTAAAATGAAATGCAAATTAACTAATACACTGCCCAACAAGAATTCTCTTGCCTTTGTGGCTGTGTGTGGTGAAGAGTCTAATGCTGCGTACACACAATCACACATTCCGACAACAAAATCCATGGATTTTTTCCGACGGATGTTGGCTCAAACTTGTCTTGCATACACACGGTCACACAAATTTTATCGGAAATTCCGAACGTCGAGAACGCGGTGACGTACAACACGTACGACGAGCCGAGAAAAATTAATTTCGCTAGCCAGTGCGGCTCTTCTGCTTGATTCCGAGCATGCGTGGAACTTTGTGCGTTGGAATTGTGTACACCCGATCGGAATTTACGACAACGGATTTTTTTTGACGGAAAATTTGAGAACCAGCTCTCAAATTTTGTGTGACGGAAATTCCGATGGAAAATGTCCGATGGAGCCTACACATGGTTGGAATTTCCGACAACAAGCTCCCATCGAACATTTTCCGTCGGAAAATCCGACCGTGTGTACAGGGCATAAGAATGAGCTCAGGCATGTTATTTGGATATACCGTATTTATCGGCGTATAACACGCACCTTCACTTTAAGGGGGAAGTTTCAGGAAAAAAACGTATATTGCTTCACAGTTCTTTATTTAAAATTTAATGGTCAGTGCCTATCTGCAGACTCACCATTGCCATGAATGCAGCCTCTGAATGCAGCCTTACCATTGCCATCAGTGCAGTCTGATCGATGCCCATCTGCAGCTTCGGAGGGGACAGGGAGGGGGGCGGGACGAACGCCAACAGATTACATACAGGAGAATCTCCTGTTTACTCGGCGGCCTCTTTAATACAAAGTCCCGCCTCCTATGATAGACAGAACAGTCATCCAATGCCAGCCCAGGAGATGGGACTTCCTATTATAGAGGCCGCCGAGTAAACAGTAGATTCTCCTGTATGCAATCTGACGGCTCTTGTCCTGCCCCCTCCCTGTCCCCTCCGAGGAACGATAAATATGGTATATATCTTTTGTGGCCCCCCCAAAGAATCCCAGAGGGCCACAAAAGATATATATATATCCAAACTACCAGTTTGGCTATACAGTGGGGACGGAAAGTATTCAGACCCCCTTAAATTTTTCACTCTTTGTTATATTGCAGTCATTTGCTAAAATCATTTAAGTTAATTTTTTTTTTCCTCATTAATGTACACACAGCACCCCATATTGACAGAAAAACACAGAATTGTTGATATTTTTGCAGATTTATTAAAAAAGAAAAACTGAAATGTCACATGGTCCTAAGTATTCAGACCCTTTGCTGTGACACTCATATATTTAACTCAGGTGCTGTCCATTTCTTCTGATCATCCTTGAGATGGATACCCTAATTGTACCACTTTGAGATGCAAAAATCTGAAACAATCAAACCACCAGGGTGGTTAATGGCATCCCAGTCTTAGTCCGTAGGGTTCAATATTGAGTTGGCCCACCCTTTGCAGCTATAACAGCTTCAGCTCTTCTGGGAAGGCTGTCCACAAGGTTTAGGAGTGTGTCTATGGGAATGTTTGACCATTCTTCCAGAAGTGCATTTGTGAGGTCAGGCACTGATGTAGATGAGAAGGCCTGGCTCACAGTCTCCGCTCTAATTCATCCCAAAGATGTTCTGTTGGGTTGAGGTGCAGGCCAGTCAAGTTCCTCCACCCCAAACTCACTCATCAATTCCTTTATGGACCTTGCTTTGTGCACTGGGGGCAGTCATGTTGGAACAGGAAGGGGCCATCTCCAAACTGTTCACGCAAAGTTGGGAGCATGAAATTATCCAAAATGTCTGGGTATGCTGATGCCTTAAGAGTTCCCTTCACTGGAACTAAGGGGCCGAGCTAAACCCCTGAAAAACAACCCCACACCATAATCCCCCCTCCACCAAATGATTTGGACCAGTGCACAAAGCAATGACCATAAAGATATGGATGAGCGAGTTTGGGGTGGAGGAACTCGACTGGCCTGCACAGAGTCCTGACCTCAACCCAACAGAACACCTGAATTAGAGCGGGGACTGCGAGCCAGGCGCCCAGTCCAACATCAGTGCCTGACCTCACAAATGTGCTTCTGGAAGAATGGTCAAACATTCCCATAGACACACTCCTAAACCTTGTGGACAGCCTTCCCAGAAGAGTTGCAGCTGTTATAGCTGCAACGGGTGGTCCGACTCAATATTGAACCCTACGGACCTAGACTTGGATGCCATTAAAGTTCATGAGCGTGTAAAGGCAGGTGTCCCAATACTTTTGGTGTTCCCCCACGTTCCCACTGAAAAAAAGCCCTGCCTTCTCTGTTCCCAGAGAGGATAGAAGGAGAAGAAGAGAGGATATTGAAATGCGTCGGAATATGAAAAACTCTTATGCCCCGTACACACGGTCGGACTTTGGACATTCCGACAACAAAATCCTAGGATTTTTTCCGACGGATGTTGGCTCAAACTTGTCTTGCATACACACGGTCACACAAAGTTGTCGGAAAATCCGATCGTTCTGAACACGGTGACGTAAAACACGTACGTCGGGACTATAAACGGGGCAGTGGCCAATAGCGTTCATCTCTTTATTTATTCTGAGCATGCGTGGCACTTTGTCCGTCGGATTTGTGTACACACGATCGGAATTTCCGACAACGGATTTTGTTGTCGGAAAATTTTATCTCCTGCTCCCCAACTTTGTGTGTCGGAAAATCCGATGGAAAATGTCCGATGGAGCCCACACACGGTCGGAATTTCCGACAACATGCTCCGATCGGACATTTTCCATCGGAAAATCTGACCGTGTGTACGGGGCATTACCCAAGTTGTTGTGCTCACAAATAATTACATGACAATAAATTTTGGATTTTTATGAATTAGTAGTTTGAATAGCTGCAAAATCCCAATCTATGCAATCTATTTATTACATACTTTAGATTATAGTAAAAGCTCAATGTATAGCAAAAAGCTGAGATTATGTTATCTTCTTTCTTATTTAAATTCCATTTATTAGCTTCTGGATTAGGTAAGAAAAGGCACCCATTTAATATGTCTGAGTCCAACACAAAAATAAACTAAAACAAAGCTTTCCTTTTATATCAAGAATTGCTTACATATTCATAAATAATTAATAATATGAACCAATAAATTATTGCTAACAGTTTTTAAAGACACTTAAATTAATTTGGTCAAAGTTCACAGAGAACTGCCATGAAACTCTGTGTATTCGGTGATATCAGTCATTCCAGATAACTTTTTTGACAGATTAATTGTACCGCCATTCAAGCCTACGTCAAGAAAGTAAACATTTTTTTCCCCTCAGGAAAGATCATGTTTTTTAAAGAGCTATTTAAACTGCGTTGTATTCCAACAATATAAATGTCCTGCACAGCGGGGTTGATTTATTAAAGGAATATTAGAATATTGCCTTAGCCGTCGATTGTTACAGAAATTTTGGAGTTAAGGGATACGTACTTAAGTTTACTTAAGTAATTAAAGTGACATAAAAAAAATATTTTTTTCATAAAACAGATAATAATAATAATATAAAATTCCTCCTCTACGTTTTCTTTGAAAGTGTCCCCCAGCCACGTTTTATATTCCTGCTGAATCTATGGAATCCTATAGGAGTCCCCTCTAATATATGGAGCAATTGAGTCTTGTAGGAGTCCCATCTACTACATTGAGCTATGGAATCCCATAAGGAGTCCTCTCTACTAAATGGAGCTATGGAGTCTCGTAGAATTTCCCCCTAACAAATGGAGCTTTGGAGTCCTACAGGAGTCCCCTCTACTACATGGAGCTCTGGAATTCCTTAGGAGTCCCTTCTACTATTTGGAGCTATGGAATCCTTTAGGAGTCCCCTATACTAAATGAAGCTAGGGAGTGCCGTAGGAGTCCACTCTACTACATAGAGCTATGAAGGCCCATAGAAGTTTTCTCTACTACATGGAGCTATGGAGTCCTGTAGGAGTTCCACTCTGTACTAAAACTGTACATGCAGTATTCTGAAGGCTGCACACACAAGCAGCATGAGAGGAACACAGAGCAGCAGAGTGTAATAGTCCAGAATAAAATCAGATGGCACACAACTCAATGGGACATTGACTTTATACCAAGTTCTTCTCCAGTTACCGGATTCAACAACTACGACACTGGACTGTCTCCCAGTTTCCATATTCCTTTTTGGCCCCATGCAGACAATTTTATTCTCTCTGTCATCCTTTCTGGGTGATAAAAAATAATCATAGAAGATCTAAACCTTTCATATAAGCTTTAACAATTTAATTTCAGAAGTTCATTCATTTTAAATATACTTTTAATGGTTTATAACCATGGTTTATATTGGTTTTCATTAAAGTAATGCCTAGTGATCCTGCCATAAAGGTTCAGGTATGTTCAGACACTTCCTGTTAAGGGGTGACAACTGTCTCCCAATTGTGCTCCTGGGATGCCACCTTGTCACATGGTGGAGACTACAAACTGCCATGCTGACACACATTGCACTGTCATGGTCCAGAATTGGTCAGTCCATAGTAGCACCATGAAGTTGACACTGGAATGATTGCATGCAGACAGGAAGTGGTTAAATGCAACTGGTGGAGATAAGCAGTACTGAGATTCAACAGAATCTATGGCCCTTCAGTTTTTCAGGAACTACAATTCCCAGCATGCTTAGTCATGTCTGTGACTGTCAGAGTTTTACAATGCCTCATGGGACATGTAGTTCCGCAACAGCTGGAGGGCTGTCGTTTAGAGATCCCTGGTAGGCAGTATGTTACGGGGGAAAAAAACATGGCAATTGCTTATGATACATTCTACTTTAGTGAACTAGATGTCATCAAGTTACATTTTAGATCTACTTTTGGAGGACTGTTTGGTTGCTATGGCCAACAAACTATTTTTTTTCTTCAGATGCTTTGTTTAATAAAGAGTGTGATAGCAATAAACTCCAAATGATGTTTCTGAAAGGAAGTGAACAGTCACTATGGAGTTGTGAAAGCATTTCTCCACCATCCAAGAATGACTGGCAAGAATACTGCTGGCCCTAGCTTCAATGGCGTCCCTTTGTTCATCTTCATTATCTGCTGAGGCAGCAGCATGGAGTTATTAGAGTGGAAGATTGAACTTAGTTAACCTGTATATTTTTTTTTTTTTAGCCACGTTTAAGTGTGTGAGAGTGCCATAGTACGCTCTCATGTCGGCATGACTATTTTAACATTGTCCTCCGTGCTCCACCAAAATGTTGGCACCACTCCAGATAATTTTTAACCATGCTGCTTGAGTCCCTCACCTCTCTTTTTGCTCCTTTCTGTCAGACTTTCTATTGACAGCCAATTACTAAAAGATTCAGTTTAAACTAAAGACTCTATGCTTTTTCCCCTTGTTAATTTCCAGATACCATTTCAAGATCAGCCTCCTTCCTTTTCTGCTTCTTTACTTTAGCCATGACTTCAATTTCTGTATTGAGAACTTCTCAAGTTCTTTTCCTTCTGGTTTTGAATAGATCGGATTTTGGAGGATGAACTGTATTCAGAGCTGGCATCATAACAAGAAAATAGATGGCAATGCCTTTCTGAAAAAAAGTATGTGCCTCCACCTCAGGGCCATCTTTAACGCAGGGCAAAAGGGGAAGTTGCCCCCGGCCCAGTCATTGTTGTGGGGCCCAAAGCAGCTGCCCCTCGAGCCTTTGCCAGTGGTGGAACTACACCACTTTTCCAGGGTCCAGAGTTAAATAGCAGACAAACTCCTGAGGCTTGTAGAGGAGGGGACAATCCTATTACTCCATCCACAGTACATAGCGTCTTAGTCTTGTCTCCCGGGAGACGGGTAGTCTTTTTTTTATGGTATTGGGGAGAAGGCGTGGTTTTGATGTTTTAGAAGTTTCGCAGGATTGGTTTGCTGCATTTCAGAGATGACAGTCTTCAGTGCCCTGGTTCTTTGTAAATACCGATCCGGGTAGTCTGTGTGGGAAGGAGAGGGAGGTGGGAGTGCTGTGCTAGGCTGTCTAGGGTTGCTTGGATGGTGGATCGGTTTCTCTTTCTGGTCCGGGGAAGTCTCTTCCATGTCTCTACCGGGATGGAGCACAACACCAGCCAAGGTAATTAGTGACGGGAGGCCGGTATGGGGTGAGGCGGAAGGGGAGTTAAGGGGAATTCCTGCACTGCCAGCCCCATCTATGGGGCTCCACCAGGCACAGAGAGTGGCCAAAGGGGTCTTGGTGATTGGAGAGGGGCTGAAGGTCGGGCTATTGGAATTAGATGGCTTTGGGTGGTATCTATATGGAGAGGGGAGTGACATTTGGGGGTGGTGTTATGTAAAGTAGAGGGGGCTTTGTAGGTGGGGCTATGAAGAGCTGAGTGGAGTTTGGTGTGGGGCTATGGAAAGGGAGCTTTGTGTGCTGGGCTATTGAGAGTAAAGGGGCCCAAGAAAATGTTTGCCCAGGGTCCAATCAATATTAACAGCCCTGCTCCACCTACATATCCTTTATATAGCTTTTGTTGTTATTACTGGTCTATCAAGAGTGCCCACACATTCAAGAATAACTGAACTCATAAAGTATGATGATTTGCTATGTAATGTTTCATCTAGAAACATTGTGCCTAAAGAGTTTCCTGAAAGACCTTTTTTGTCTGCAATTACTCCCTAAAAATAGAAGTTTACTTCCTGGTATGTGAGCATGCCTAGGTACTTCTGTGCCTACAGCCACATAGCTGTATATCTGCAGTGTTAGATCCTTGCCACTGCTGCCTCTTTTAGTCCCAGGAGATTTGGGGTGAGATTTAGTAATCTCCCTACTGTGCCAATCACTGTTCCTCTTGCTGGAGGCTCTGACAAGAGGAAGCAAAGCCCTGTCAGTACCAATACCAAGATGGCCACAGACACACAGAAAAACAGTGCAAAACAATGCATGGTAAGTCTGTAAAGGGAAAAAATATCAGCTGCAGGGAGACCACAGAAATTGCTGATAACTGGTCCTTGCCCCCTATCTGCCCTGGTCTGTGCCTGCAGCCAGCTTTCCATGGAGTATAAAAATGCATGAACAACAGTGACCTTAAAGCGGAGTTCCACTCAAAAGTGGAACTTACGCTTATCTCTCCCCCCCTCCGGTGCCACGTTCGGCACCTTTCAGGGGGGAGGGGGGAACAGGTACCTGTTTTGACAGGTCCCCCTTCCCCACTTCCAGGGAGACAGCGCTGCGGCACCAGCCCTCGGAAGTTCGCCCCTCCCTTTCGCCGGGCCAATTAGAAGGTGCAGCTCACTTCGCACATGCGCAGTAGGGAACCTACTGTGAAGCAGAAAGGCTCCATTGCCGGTGAGATACTGTATCTTACTGTATCTAGGTTCTGTACTGATTCATTGCTGTCCCCTTTTTCAGCTCACGCAGACCAGTATTTCAGTCGCCTAGAGGTGTGTGTGTGTGTGTGTGTGTGTGTGTGTGTGTGTGGTAGGGCGGACGATTTGTGGAATGCACGGTCTGCCTTATCTGTTCTTTGGATTAAGGAGATTGTGTTGCCTGATGGTGCAGGGGCCGGCTTTAATGTACAGAATTAATTTTGGAATATTCTGAATCATTTGCAGAAGGTGGTTGCTCAATGATGAATCCAGCATTCCAGTTTTCAGGTGTGGTGGTAGGTGGGGTGCAGCAATAATTCATACAGTCAGGTGCAATGGAAAACTTGTGTTTAAATAATGCAGCAACAGTTCACAATAAATCCAGTGGAAAGGCTGCCCAATTGGGTGTAACAACGGTTTCCAGTGAAGATAAGCCAGATTGAGAGTGTCCATTAAGAGAGCAGAATGGGGCCTGGCTGTCTCGTGCCCAAGCAGGATGAAGCCCAGAGGAATTGCGATCCTACGTTTATCCCTCCTCATCAGGAACCTTTCCCTACCACTAGTACTGTCCCTAGTACTGTCCCTAACAGACAAAGTACCTACACTACCCACTCGCAAAAAGACTCTGTCTGACCCAAGATGGCTGCCAGAGTCACATGGGATGGCAACATCCAACCAGATAGCTTCCCCAGTGACCCAGGAAACCATAGAGAAACTATGTTCCTCTTGACTTTCTCTCCAGCTGCAAGACCACTAGCAGTGGAGAAAGTAGACTGCACCTGCCTACACTGTATTCAAAGGAGTCTGCAATGACTTGAGTTTTTTTGAAAAATTGTGAGGGATTACATCATAGGTGTATGGGGACTTCTCCATCTCACTCGGTTGCTATAGGGTGTAAAGTGTATATTTGCTATTAGGAGACAATAGTAATATCTGCCCTCCCATATTGGGTTTATATAGGTGCCCCATTAAGACATTTTTAAAGTGTTTTTCTAAAGTATTTTGAGACTCGATTGCCTTTTATACTGGCTGGAGCGATGTTGAGCGAATCCCCCTTTTTTTCGGTTCTCTAAAGTTCCTGACTGTATAGTCATGATTAAGAGTTGATGTAGCGTGAAACGCGTTGACTTACCTTATAGTCCTCACAGTGCCATAGTGCTGTATTTGAATGTTTTTAGAAGTTTAATAAAGTTGGATGTTTTTTGGAGTGCAGCAGTCTGGATCTTTGGACTTTACATTAAATGCAAAGTTGACAAACTGGGCTGGTACCTGAACACAGAAAGGGTATGGAGGATAGTGGCGGCTAGCCCACCCGGAGCTTGCTAGATTTGTGGGATAGTTGAGTGTGGGGCTTAACTCCACGTCACAGAAAAAGTCAGTGCCTCAGTGGCACATTGTCAGCAACAGGGGTGGGGGAATTGCATTTATATCCTAACTCAAGCCAAAACCTTTTTTCTTTATTTCTGGATTCAGTTTGGAAGGTTAGATCTTCTGTCAGAAGAGCCAATGAGCCATCAAGCCCCAACGCTGTCCTTTACTTTGAAGTAGTAAGGTTCGTAACTCCACGTGATCTCTTTGGCCGGCAAAGGCACTTCGTTCTGGGTTTTAGGGAAATTATGCTGTTTGCACAAAATGTACGTGGCAATTGTTTTTTACAACAGGATTAAGGGTGGCTGTGACTAATACATGGCTGTACTCGGCATTAGGCACACTAAGGCCAGTAACAGTCGCTTATTACTGATGTTCCTTGTATGGATGCATTTTAACACTTTGAGATGCTTCTAAATAACAATGAGAAAAAATGATTTTTCTTTTGCTACTTAAATGAATTATTATTTTGGTGGTGTCTAAAAATGACTGTTAACTGTATATCAATATATATAGATATAGATATAGATAGATAGATAGATAGATAGATAGATAGATAGATAGATAGATAGATAGATAGATAGATAGATAGATAGATAGATAGATAGATAGATAGATAGATAGATAGATAGAAGTGTGTACACCCCTCACATTTTTTGTAAATATTTTATTCTATCTTTTCATGTGACAACACTGAAGAAATGACACTTTACTACAATGTAAAGTAGTGAGTGTACAACTTGTATAACAGTGTAAATTTGCTGTCCCCTCAAAATAACTCAACACACAGCCATTAATGTCTAAACCGCTAGCAACAAAAGTGAGTACACCCCTAAGTGAAAATGTCCAAATTGGGCCCAAAGTGTTATTATTTTCCAGCACTGCCTTAACCCTCTTGGGCACGGAGTTCACCAGAGCTTCACAGGTTGTCACTGGAGTCCTCTTCCACTCCTCTATGATGACAACACAGAGCTGGTGGATGTTAGAGACCTTGCGCTCCTCCACCTTCCATTTGAGGATGCCCCACAGATGCTCAATAGGGTTTAGTTCTGGAGACATGCTTGGCCAGTCCATCACCTTTACCCTCAGCTTCTTTAGCAAGGCAGTGGTAGTCTTCGAGATGTGTTTGGGGTCATTATCATGTTGGAATACTGCCCTGCGGCCCAGTCTCTGAAGGGAGGGGATCATGCTTGGCATCAGTATGCAACAGTACATGTTGGCATTCATGGTTCCCTCAATGAACTGTAGCTCCCCAGTGCCGGCAGCATTCATGCAGCCCCAGACCATGACACTCCCACCACCATGCTTGACTGAGGCAAGACACATTTGTTCTGCCACACACGCTTGACTCCATTTGAACCAAATAAGTTTATCTTGGTCTCATCAGACCGCAGAACATGGTTCCAGTAATCCATGTCCTTAGTCTGCTTGTCTTTAGCAAACTGTTTGCGGGCTTTCTTGTGCATTATCTTTAGAAGAGGCTTCCTTCTGGGAGGACAGCCATGCAGACCAATTTGATGCAGTGTGCGGTGTATGGTCTGAGCACTGACAGGCTGACCCCCACCCCCCACCCCTTCAACCTCTGCAGCAATGCTGGCAGCACTCATATGTCTATTTCCCAAAGACAACCTCTGGATATGACGCTGAGCACGTGCACTCAACTTCTTTGGTCGATCACGGCGAGGCCTGTTCTGAGTGGAAAATATCCTGTTAAACCACTGTATGGTCTTGGCCACCATGCTGCAGCTCAGTTTCAGGGTCTTGGCAATCTTCTTATAGCCTAGGCCATTTTTATGTAGAGCAACAATTTTTTCAGATCCTCAGAGAGTTCTTTGCCATGAGGTGCCATGTTGAACTTCCAGTTACCAGTATGAGAGAGTGAGAGCGATAACACCAAATTTAACACACCTGATCCCCATTCACACCTGAGACCTCGTAATGTAACACTTCAATTTGTCAGTGTGTTGTGGTAGTGGATGAATGTGGTGCCATTTATTCAGTGCACATTTGTAGTAGTGGGCGATAAACCATTGCCTTACTGTACAACAAAATTGATACATTTCTACCCTTTTCAAAAATGTAATAAATGCACTCACAATATTAATGTAGCAATAACTCTCGGTGGAGCTGCTGGTTTAAGCGGGTCTGTTACCTTCACTTTGCTTCCCTTGGTTTCACCTGCACCGGGTCTAGGGGTTCCGTTGAGTTTACTGCCAGGCGACACACGCACCAACACTGGAGTACGTTTTCAATGCTTTATTGAACAAACAAACTTTAAGAAGTAGCAGGAAAGAGGTGGAAAAGGAAACTTCCAGGAGAAACTCAAATATCTTCTTAAAGAATCTTAGCGACAAATGTCCTGGTAGAATATAGGTATATGGAATGCGCTCCCCTCGTGGGACACACTCCTTGCTCGTCTGGATAGGCCTCTCTCACCGGTCTAGCAGCCAGCACGTAGCACGAATTAAAAGTCTCTGCCACAGACTTGTTTGGGGGGTAAATCCGCACGATCCTCTGCCACAGGATGTATCAGATTTCTCTAGAATAAAAGTCAGTCACAGTGCTTGAACCTTTAAGCCGAACCGGCAACACTATGCTGTATGGTTACTTCTTTTGCATACGTCCTCCAACCGAATCACCAGGCCCCTCTGTAGACCAGCTCACCGCGTGATCTCTCCAAGACGGGTCCTCCCCTGGGATCTCCTCGGTTGTCCAGCTTCGTCACACAGGACCGACAGCTCAGGACCATTCCTCCGCGGCGGTGGTAGGCCCCAGACAAGCCTCTGGACCCACGTAAAAACTTGTATTTT
This sequence comes from Aquarana catesbeiana, assembly GCA_037953035.1. Classification (NCBI taxonomy): domain Eukaryota; kingdom Metazoa; phylum Chordata; class Amphibia; order Anura; family Ranidae; genus Aquarana; species Aquarana catesbeiana. The sequence continues at coordinate 2,945 of JBBHAA010002342.1, read as the reverse complement.
GGGTGCAATCGACAGGCTATTTCATTGTTTGGCTTCATTCACACACAAGCATACCAATCTGCATGGGATGGACATGCGTTTTGAAATATATTTTTGTGTGTGGGTATATATAGATTTATATCATTTTATATACAGTAAATGTAAATATGTACTGTATATAATTGATATATAGTGTGTGTGTGTGTGTGTGTGTGTGTGTATATATATATATATATATATATATATATATATATATATATATATATATATACACACACACTATATTTTCAAAAGTATTGGTACACCTGCCTTTACGCTTTATAACAGCCACCTTCTATGCATCTAGCTGAAATGTTTAACTCTTCCTGTGATGCGTAGATTAAGGTTCCTCAGAACACCCCCCATGTTGAGGAATGATAATTGATGTTCCTTTTTACAATTAGGAGCATACTATCATTGACAGTCTTTAGTCTCCCAGTAAGGATTGGGAACCAACATGATTGGTTGTGAAATGATGATCACATGGCTTTGTTTGTAAACAGTTGTCACAGTGACAGTATTTTTTTTTTTCTGTGCCCTTGCTGAAACAAATCCAAAATCATTATAAAAATTTTTTTCAGAACATCATAGACAGCACTGGCATACCTCTTCTAGCCCGAAACAAGTTAGGAGGCGATTATGTAGTAAACAGTTGTATTATTCCGAGGATGATTATTATATGTCTAAAGCTATGTTGTAAATGGTGAACTTTGAGCGGCATTATTGTTCTGCAAAGAGATCAGTTTTCTTTTATGACCTTTAATGAAACTCACATGTGCCCTTTCTATAATGACGTATCTCCCTTAAAGTGGACCTGTGCTTTAATCACGGAGGTTGATTACTCACGGAGGTCCACTTAAACTGTGGAGCCTGCATTCACTATATATGGTCTCCCACAATACACAGAACATGGAGATGCAATTATTTTAGTAAATATAAACTGCTAAATACCTTTTTATCATCATCAGCAGTATATAGCAGTCTTATGACTTCTATCAGTGTCTGGTTAAAGCTTGTAGGAGGAGTTTTTATTCTCCTCTGACTGTCCTTTGAGGCTGCAGGACCCCTGACCCTCTGTATGGACAGTGCTGATTGGCCCTTTGCTGATTACATGCACCTTCCCAAGAGAAAAAAAAAAAAACTATCTAGCAATACACAACAAACTGAGCATATGCAGAGTGCCTTCAAATGCTCTGTCTTATCAGGTGATGGATTGGGGACAGTGGAAGAAGGGGAGGATCAGAGAAGATAGGATCAAACAGCCTTTTTGCACCATGTGCAGGATTAACCCCTTGGGTTCCACAGTGATGCCCTGTACACACGACCAGTTTTCCCGTCGGAATAAATTCTGAAGGTTTTTCCACACTGAGTTCAGACGGGAATTCCGCTCAAGTTGTCTTGCATACACACGGTCACACCAAATTCTGACCGTCCAGAATGCGGTGACGTACAACACGTACGACGGGACTAGAAAACGGAAGTTCAATAGCCAGTAGCCAATAGCTTCAGTCTTGTACTTGCTTCAGAGCATGTGTCGTTTTTGGTGCGTCGGAACAGCATACAGACGAGCGGTTTTCCCGATAGGAATTGGTCCTGTCGGAAATATTTAGAACATGTTCTCTTTCTAGATCCGTCAGAATTTTTCGACGTAAAAAGTGCGATGGGGCCTACACACGATCGGAATATACGATGAAAAGCTCCCGTCGGACTTTTTCTGTCGGACATTCCGCTCGTGTGTGTACACGGCATGAGTATAACAAACATGCTTTACTGCATATACAGATTGATTTTACTGTTGTGGCTTTAGTAACACTTTAACTTCCCCATTGCCCAACAGCTCATACTTTTCTTTCTCTTCCCCTTTTTTTTTTTCTACCAGGAGAGACAAGATATACCTGGCACTTCTAGGTAAGGGGAGGGATATGGGACTCCCTTTCCTCACATGTGACAGTGCTGGCGCTTTGTGATTGGCCCACTACTATCACATGAAGGTGTAGACAGAGCATAGCTTCCAACTGCCACTCAATGGAAGGCGCAGTCCATCTTTGGTATTAAATCCTTATGTTCCTCTATTTAGTCTAAAGTATAGACCTCTAAAAATGGTTATTTATCCACCGAATGCTTTTCATTTTGGCCTTGACAAGTACACAAAGTCACCCAACTGTGTAAAAATCCAACCTCATGTTCAGGGAACACAAAGTGCCAAGCATGTGATCCTGCAAGCCTGAGATTCTCAATGGCTCCTATCAAAGCATAGTGGCTTAGTGGTTTTCAGGCCTACCTTGCCACACTAGTTCAAATCCCCACCAGGACACTGTATTTACAGGGTTTGCTTGCTTTCCCCACACTCCAAAGACATTCTGGTAGCTTCATTTAAAATGGGCCTAGTATGGTCATGGGAGGTAAGAAGCTTGAGTTGTAAGCTCCTTTAGGAGAGGGACTGACGTGAATTTCCACAGTGATTTTTATATTGTAAATTGCTGGTTCTATATAAATGCCTGTAATAAATAAATAAAGTCTATCCAGCTGCTCTAAACCTTCACGAAACCTTTAAACCAGCCATTCTCAAGCCTTTTAGAGGAACATCTAAAATATTTTTTTAGGTCTCAAGAAACCCCTGCTTAAACCAATTCATTACATTGGTGGTCAGTGGGAAGAATGCCCCTACATTGGTGGTGAGTGGGAAGAACTCCACCCACATTGGTGGTCAGTGGGAAGAATGCAAACCTTACAGTGGTGGTCAAAATATCAGTATCAGAGACAGCGTAAAAGATCATTGGTGTTGTGCTGCTGCTCTGCCAAGTGGCATTATCCCCAAAAGTATCCAGGCAAGGTTGGACTTGATGGACTTGTGTCTTTTTTCAACCTCATCTACTATGTAACTATGTAACTACATGAATGGTCAGCTAGTCACAAACTAAGGAACC
>JBBHAA010002341.1:0-220483 GCA_037953035.1 Aquarana catesbeiana | reverse complement strand
AAGAGGATAATTCCAGGCCTGACTTCCCGCCAACAATGGCTGCAGAGGGCGCCGCGCCTGCCTGAGGGACCGGTGTATGGAGGCCTTACATGGAACCGATACAACCTCCAAATCCCTATTCAATTGTGAGCCACAATCTCTCTCTCTCCCCTTTCCTTCCTTGTAGTCAGTCTGGAGATGAAGAAGTTGGTGAGGCGGCTCAGTGCAGACACCGCAGCTGGGAAAATGCCAAAAGGATGAAGCAGAAGACTATAATTTACTTATTGCTGCTCAAGATAAACACAAACATCCAATTATATTCATCACAGCATCTTTTTATTGTACTGCTTGTCTGTCTGCCTGTCTGTGTAACTGTCCATCCATCCATCATCCATCCATCCCTCCGTCCGTCCATCCATCCATCCCTCCGTCCATCCATCCATCCATCCATCCCTCCGTCCGTCCATCCATCCATCCCTCCGTCCATCCATCCATCCATCTCAATCCATCCATCCATCCATCTCTCCATCCATCTCTCCATCCATCCATCCATCCATCCATCTCTCCATCCATCCATCCATCCATCCATCCATCCATCGCTCCGTCCATCCATCCATCCAGCTCTCCATCCATCCATCCATCCCTCCATCCATCCATCTCTCCATCCATCCATCCATCCATCCATCATCCATCTCTCCGTCCATCCATCCATCCATCTCTTCCATCCATCCATCCCTCCGTCCATCCATCCCTCCATCTATCTCTCCATCCATCTATCCCTCCGTCCATCCATCCATCCGTCCATCCATCCATCCATCCATCCATCCATCATCCATCTCTCCGTCCTTCCATCCATCCATCCATCCATCCATCTCTCCATCCATCCATCCATCCCTCCATCTATCTCTCCATCCATCTATCCCTCCGTCCATCCATCCCTCCATCCATCTCTCCATCCATCCATCCATCCATCCATCCATCCATCCGTCCATCCATCCGTCCATCCGTCCATCCATCCATCCGTCCCTCCATCCATCCATCCATCCGTCCGTCCCTCCGTCCATCCATCCATCCGTCCATCCATCCATCCGTCCATCCATCCATCCGTCCATCCGTCCATCCATCCATCCATCCATCCGTCCCTCCGTCCATCCATCCATCCATCCGTCCCTCCGTCCATCCGTCCATCCGTCCATCCGTCCGTCCCTCCGTCCATCCATCCATCCATCCATCCATCCGTCCGTCCCTCCGTCCATCCATCCATCCATCCGTCCCTCCGTCCATCCATCCATCCATCCATCCGTCCGTCCCTCCGTCCATCCATCCATCCGTCCATCCATCCATCCATCCATCCATCCATCCATCCATCCATCCGTCCATCCATCCATCCATCCATCCGTCCATCCATCCATCCATCTGTCCATCTGTCCATCCCTCCATCCATCTTCTATATATCCCTCTATTTATCTATGTATGTTCTTTCTATGATAGACTATATATTTAGACTCTCTTCAACTATCACCATTGGCCGAACTCTACATAGACATCCCCCTTCCAGGGCCGTCTTTAAAGTGGGGCAAAAGGTGAGGAGCGGCAGAAGCCACCCAGAGGCTGAACTCCTCCAACCTCCTCTCCAAACTCCGACAGAGGCCTGGAGAATAAGCGGATCGCCCCCCCAAGGACCGGCGGGAGGTCCATGCAGCCAGGGACTGCTAGTGCTACCCGGGACAGTCCGCAGTATAGGAAGCATCTTCTGGAAGGAGCAGAGCACCCCCATCCTCCCCACCCAGAAGGAGAAGGGTCAGCGTGAACGTCCTATGGAAGGAGGAGGTACCAGGCATCATACACACCAATATACAGACTGTGACAGGGGGTCAGTCCGGGCTAAGACCCCCTCTCTCTAATCCTCACCCCTCTCTAATCCCCAATCCCCTTCACCCCCTATAATCCTCACCCCTCTCTAATCCCCATCCCCCTTCACCCCCTCTCTCTAATCCTCACCCCTCTCTAATCCCCAAACCCCCCCTTCACCCCCTCTCTCTAATCCTCACCCTCTCTAATCCCCATCCCCCTTCACCCCCTCTCTCTAATCCTCACCCCTCCTCTAATTCCCCCATTCACCCCCTCTCTCTAATCCTCACCCCTCTCGAATCCCCAAACACCCCCCTTCACCCCTCTCTCTAATCCTCACCCCTCTCTAATCCCCAATACCCCCTCTCTAATCCCCAATCCCCTTCACCCCCTCTCTCTAATCCTCACCCCTCTCTAATCCCCAATCCCCCCTTCACCCCCTCTCTCTAATCCTCACCCCTCTCTAATCCCCCCCTTCACCCCCTCTCTCTAATCCTCACCCCTCTCTAATCCCCAATCCCCCCTTCACCCCCTCTCTCTAATCCTCACCCCTCTCTAATCCCCCCATTCACCCCCTCTCTCTAATCCTCACCCCTCTCTAATCCCCAAACACCCCCTTCACCCCCTCTCTCTAATCCTCACCCCTCTCTAATCCCCAATACCCCCTCTCTAATCCCCAATCCCCCCTTCACCCCCTCTCTCTAATCCTCACCCCTCTCTAATCCCCAATCCCCCCTTCACCACCTCTCTCTAATCCTCACCCCTCTCTAATCCCCAATCCCCCCTTCACCACCTCTCTCTAATCCTCACCCCTCTCTAATCCCCAATCCCCCCTTCACCCCCTCTCTCTAATCCTCCCCTCTCACCCCTCTCTAATCCCCAATCCCCCCTCTCTAATCCCCAATCCCCCTTCACCCCCTCGCTCTAATCCTCACCCCTCTCTCATCCCCAACCCCCCTCTCTCTAATCCTCACCCCTCTCTAATCCCCAATCCCCCCTTCACCCCCTCTCTCTAATCCTCACCCCTATCTCATCCCCAACCCCCCCCTCTCATCCCCAATCCCACCCTCTCTCTAATCCTCCCCTCTCACCCTCTCTAATCCCCAATCCCCCTTTCTCTAATCCTCACCCCTCTCTCATCCCCAACCCCCCTCTCTCTAATCCTCACCCCTCTCTCATCACCAATCCCCCTTCTTTCTAATTCTCACCCCTCTCTCATCCCCAATCCCCCTCTCTCTAATCCTCACCCCTCTCTAATCCCCATCCCCCTTCACCCCCTCTCTCTAATCCTCACCCTCTCTCATCCCCAACCCCCATCTCTCATCCCCAATCCCCCCCTCTCCTAATCCTCCCCTCTCACCCCTCTCTAATCCCCAATCCCCCTTTCTCTAATCCCTCACCCCCTCTCATCCCCAATCCCCCCCTCTCTAATCCTCACCCTCTCTTAATCCCCACCCTCTCTCTCTCCCACCCCCCCCCTCTCATCCCCCAATCCCCCCACTCTCCAATCCTCACCCCTCTCTAATCCCCAACCCTCTCTCTCTACCCATCCCCCCTCTCTCATCCCCAATCCCCCCTCTCTCTTATCCCACCCCTCTCTAATCCCCAACCCCCTCTCTAATCCTCACCCCCCCCCAACCCCCTTCACCCCCTCTCCCTAATCCTCACCCCTCTCTAAACCCCAATCCCCCCTCTCTCTAATCCTCACCCCTCTCTAATCCCCAATCCCCCCTTCACCCCCTCTCTCTAATCCTCACCCCTCTCTCATCCCCAACCCCATCTCTCATCCCCAATCCCCCCCTCTCTCTAATCCTCCCCTCTCACCCCTCTCTAATCCCCAATCCCCCTTTCTCTAATCCTCACCCCACTCTCATCCCCATCCCCCCCCTCTCTAATCCTCACCCCTCTCTAATCCCCAACCCCTCTCTCTCTCCCATCCCCCCCTCTCATCCCCAATCCCCCCACTCTCCAATCCTCACCCCTCTCTAATCCCCAACCCCTCTCTCTCTACCATCCCCCTCTCTCATCCCCAATCCCCCTCTCTCTAATCCTCACCCCTCTCTAATCCCCAATCCCCCCTTCACCCCCTCTCTCTAATCCTCACCCCTCTCTAATCCCCAATCCCCCTTCACCCCCTCTCCCTAATCCTCACCCCTCTCTAATCCCCAATCCCCCCTCTCTCTAATCCTCACCCCTCTCTAATCCCCAATCCCCCCTTCACCCCTCTCTCTAATCCTCACCCCTCTCTCATCCCCAACCCCCCCTTTCTAATCCCCAATCCCTTCTCTCTCATCCCCAATCCCCACCTCTCTCTAATCCTCACCCCTCTTTCATCCCCAATCCCCCCTCTCTCAACCCCAATCCCCCCCTCTCTCCAATCCTCACCCCTCTCTAATCCCCAATCCCCCCTTCACCCCCTCTCTCTAATCCTCACCCCTCTCTAATCCCCCCCTTCACCCCCTCTCTCTAATCCTCACCCCTCTCTAATCCCCAAACCCCCCCTTCACCCCCTCTCTCTAATCCTCACCCCTCTCTAATCCCCAATCCCCCCTCTCTCTAATCCTCACCCCTCTCTCATCCCCAACCCCCCCTCTCTAATCCCCAATCCCCTCTCTCTCATCCCCAATCCCCCCTCTCTTGTCCTCAATCCCCCCTCTCTTGTCCCCAATCCCCCCTCTCTCTCATCCCCAACCCCTCATCTTTCGCCCCCAACCCCTCCTCTCTCTCCCATCCCCCCTCTCTCTCATTCCCTCTCTCTAAAAGACAAAACCAGAGAAAATCCCCAACTCAACTCAGCAACGCTATCTCTTCCATCTCTATCACCTACACCCCTCTCTATCTCTAACCCCCCACCTACACTGATCAAACCCTCCAACCCCCCCCCAATGCCACTGATAACAATCCACCCCTCACCACCACCACTGCCCAAACCCCCAGCCCCAGCAACCAATGGGTGAGCGGTAATGATGTGCAGTAACCTCCAGGAACTAATCAGTGAGCAGTAATTTTATGCTTTAACCTCTGGCAACCAATCACAATTGTTGCCTGATCTGCTGCACTAAACTGATTTGGAGTTTAGCTGCTATTTACTGTATGTTTCAAAGCAGGTGGAGAGAAAAATTGCATGGGGGGGGGGGCAAATAAAATGCCCAGGGTCCAATCAATATTAAAGACAACCCTGCCCCTTCCATCTATCATGAATGCTGCCAGACTCATCTACCTTACCAACCATTCAGTGTCCTCCACCCTCTCTACTAATCCCTCCACTGGTCTTCATTCAGTGTCCTCCACCCCTCTCTACCAATCCCTCCACTGATCTCCATTCAGTGTCCTCCACCCCTCTCTACTAATCCCTCCACTGGTCTCCATTCAGTGTCCTCCACCCCTCTCTACTAATCCCTCCACTGATCTCCATTCAGTGTCCTCCACCCCTCTCTACTAATCCCTCCACTGGTCTCCATTCAGTGTCCTCCACCCTTCTCTACCAATCCCTCCACTGATCTCCATTCAGTGTCCTCCACCCTTCTCTACTAATCCCTCCACTGATCTCCATTCAGTGTCCTCCACCCCTCTCTACTAATCCCTCCACTGGTCTTCATTCAGTGTCCTCCACCCCTCTCTGCCAATCCCTCCACTGATCTCCATTCAGTGTCCTCCACCCCTCTCTACTAATCCCTCCACTGGTCTTCATTCAGTGTCCTCCACCCCTCTCTACCAATCCCTCCACTGATCTCCATTCAGTGTCCTCCACCCTTCTCTACTAATCCCTCCACTGATCTCCATTCAGTGTCCTCCACCCCTCTCTACTAATCCCTCCACTGGTCTTCATTCAGTGTCCTCCACCCCTCTCTGCCAATCCCTCCACTGATCTCCATTCAGTGTCCTCCACCTCTCTCTACCAATCCCTCCACTGGTCTTCATTCAGTGTCCTCCACCCCCTCTGCCAATCCCTCTACTGGTCTCCATTCAGTGTCCTCCACCCCTCTCTACCAATCCCTCCACTGGTCTCCATTCAGTGTCCCCCACCCCTCTCTGCCAACCCCTTCACTGGCCTCCATTCAGTCCACCCCTCTCTGCCAACCCCTTCACTGGCCTCCATTCAGTCCACCCCTCTCTGCCAATCCCTCCACTGGCCTTCATTCAGTGTCCTCCACCCCTCTCTGCCAATCCCTCCACTGGCCTTCAATCAGTGTCCTCCACCCTCTATGCCAGTCCCTCCAGTGGCCTCTACTCAGTGTCCTCCACCCCTCTCTGCCAATCCCTCCACTGGTCTCCATTCAGTGTCCTCCACTCCTCTCTGTCAATCCCTCCACTGGTCTCCATTCAGTGTCCTCCACCCCTCTCTGCCAACCCCTTCACTGGCCTCCATTCAGTCCACCCCTCTCTGCCAATCCCTCCACTGGCCTTCATTCAGTGTCCTCCACCCCTCTCTGCCAATCCCTTCACTGTTCTCCATTCAGTGTCCTCCCCCCTCTCTACCAATCCCTCCACTGGTCTCCATTCAGTGTCCTCCACCCCTCTCTGCCAATCCCTCCACTGGTCTCAATTCAGTGTCCTCCATCACTCTCTGCCAATCCCTCCACTGACCTCCATTCAGTGTCCTCCACCCCTCTCTACCAATCCCTCCACTGTCCTCCATTCAGTGTCCTCCACCCCTCTCTGCCAATCCCTCCACTGGCCTCTATTCAGTGTCCTCCACCCCTCTCTACCAATCCCTCCACTGACCTCCATTCAGTGTCCTCCACCCCTCTCTACCAATCCCTCCACTGTCCTCCATTCAGTGTCCTCCACCCCTCTCTGCCAATCCCTCCACTGGTCTCCATTCAGTGTCCTCCACCCCTCTCTGCCAATCCCTCCACTGGTCTCCATTCAGTGTCCTCCACCCCTCTCTGTCAATCCCTCCACTGACCTCCATTCAGTGTCCTCCACCCCTCCCTGCCAATCCCTCCACTGGCTTCCATTCAGTGTCCTCCACCCCTCTCTACCAATCCCTCCACTGGTCCCCATTCAGTGTCCTCCACCCCTCTCTACCAATCCCTCCTATGGCCTCCATCCCTCTCTACCAATCCCTCCACTGGTCTCCATTCAGTGTCCTCCACCCCTCTCTGCCAATCCCTCCACTGACCTCCATTCAGTGTCCTCCACCCCTCTCTACCAATCCCTCCACTGACGTCCATTCAGTGTCCTCCACCCCTCCCTGCCAATCCCTTCACTGGCCTCCATTCAGTGTCCTCCACCCCTCTCTGCCAATCCCTCCACTGGTCTCCATTCAGTGTCCTCCATCACTCTCTGCCAATCCCTCCACTGGTCTTCATTCAGTGTCTTCCACCCCTCTCTGCCAATCCTTCCACTGACCTCCATTCAGTGTCCTCCACCCCTTTCTGCCATCCCCTCCACTGGCTTCCATTCAGTGTCCTCCACCCCTCTCTACCAATCCCTCCACTGGCCTCCATTCAGTGTCCTCCACCCCTCTCTGCCAATCCCTCCACTGGTCTCCATTCAGTGTCCTCCACCCCTCTCTACCAATCCCTCCACTGGTCTTCATTCAGTGTCTTCCACCCCTCTCTGCCAATCCATCCACTGGTCTCCATTCAGTGTCCTCCACCCCTTTCTGCCATCCCCTCCACTGGCTTCAATTCAGTGTCCTCCACCCCTCTCTGCCAATACCTCCACTGGTCTCCATTCAGTGTCCTCCACCCCTCTCTGTCAATCCCTCCACTGACCTCCATTCAGTGTCCTCCACCCCTCTCTGCTAATCCCTCCACTGGTCTCCTTCAGTGTCCTCCACCCCTCTCTGCCAATCCCTCCACTGACCTCCATTCAGTGTCCTCCACCCCTCTCTACCAATCCCTCCACTGACGTCCATTCAGTGTCCTCCAACCCTCCTTGCCAATCCCTCCACTGGCTTCCATTCAGTGTCCTTCACCCCTCTCTACCAATCCCTCCACTGATCCACATTCAGTGTCCTCCACCCCTCTCTACCAATCCCTCCACTGGCCTCCATCCCTCTCTACCAATCCCTCCACTGGTCTCCATTCAGTGTCCTCCACCCCTCTCTGCCAATCCCTCCACTGGTCTCAATTCAGTGTCTTCCATCACTCTCTGCCAATCCCTCCACTGGCCTCTATTCAGTGTCCTCCACCCCTCTCTACCAATTCCTCCACTGACCTCCATTCAGTGTCCTCCACCCCTCTCTGCCAATCCCTCCACTGGTCTCCATTCAGTGTCCTCCACCCCTCTCTGTCAATCCCTCCACTGACCTCCATTCAGTGTCCTCCACCCCTCTCTGCTAATCCCTCCACTGGTCTCCTTCAGTGTCCTCCACCCCTCTCTACCAATCCCTCCACTGACCTCCATTCAGTGTCCTCCACCCCTCCCTGCCAATCTCTCCACTGGCCTCCATTCAGTGTCCTCCACCCCTCTCTACCAATCACTCCACTGACCTCCATTCAGTGTCCTCCACCCCTCTCTGCCAATCCCTCCACTGGTCTCCATTCAGTGTCCTCCATCACTCTCTGCCAATCCCTCCACTGGTCTTCATTCAGTGTCTTCCACCCCTCTCTGCCAATCCTTCCACTGACCTCCATTCAGTGTCCTCCACCCCTTTCTGCCATCCCCTCCACTGGCTTCCATTCAGTGTCCTCCACCCCTCTCTGCCAATCCCTCCACTGGCTTCCATTCAGTGTCCTCCACCCCTCTCTGCCAATACCTCCACTGGTCTCCATTCAGTGTCCTCCACCCCTCTCTGCCAATCCCTCCACTGACCTCCATTCAGTGTCCTCCACCCCTCTCTACCAATCCCTCCATTGGTCTCCATTCAGTGTCTTCCACCCCTCTCTGCCAATCCCTCCACTGGTCTTCATTCAGTGTCCTCCACCCCTCTCTACCAATCCCTCCACTGGTCTCCATTCAGTGTCCTCCACCCCTCTCTACCAATCCCTCCATTGACCTCCATTCAGTGTCCTCCACCCCTCTCTGCCAATCCCTCCACTGGTCTCCATTCAGTGTCCTCCACCCCTCTCTACCAATCCCTCCACTGGCCTCCATTCAGTGTCCTCCACCCCTCTCTACCAATCCCTCCACTGACCTCCATTCAGTGTCCTCCACCTCTCTCTGCCAATCCCTCCACTGGTCTTCATTCAGTGTCTTCCACCCCTCTCTACCAATCCCTCCACTGGTCTTCATTCAGTGTCTTCCACCCCTCTCTGCCAATCCATCCACTGGTCTCCATTCAGTGTCCTCCATCACTCTCTGCCAATCCCTCCACTGGCTTCCATTCAGTGTCCTCCACCCCTCTCTGCCAATCCCTCCACTGGCTTCCATTCAGTGTCCTCCACCCCTCTCTACCAATCCCTCCACTGACCTCCATTCAGTGTCCTCCACCTCTCTCTACCAATCCCTCCATTGACCTCCATTCAGTGTCCTCCACCCCTCTCTACCAATCCCTCCATTGACCTCCATTCAGTGTCCTCCACCCCTCTCTGCCAATCCCTCCACTGGTCTCCATTCAGTGCCCTCCACCCCTCTCTACCAATCCCTCCACTGACCTCCATTCAGTGTCCTCCACCTCTCTCTACCAATCCCTCCATTGACCTCCATTCAGTGTCCTCCACCCCTCTCTGCCAATCCCTCCACTGGCTTCCATTCAGTGTCCTCCACCCCTCTCTACCAATCCCTTCACTGGTCTCCATTCAGTGTCCTCCACCCCTCTCTACCAATCCCTCCACTGGTCTCCATTCAGTGTCTTCCACCCCTCTCTACCAATCCCTCCACTGGCCTCCATCCCTCTCTACCAATCCCTCCACTGGCCTCCATTCAGTGTCCTCCACCCCTCTCTACCAATCCCTCCACTGACCTCCATTCAGTGTCCTCCACCCCTCTCTGCCAATCCCTCCACTGGTCTCCATTCAGTGTCCTCCATCACTCTCTGCCAATCCCTCCACTGGTCTTCATTCAGTGTCTTCCACCCCTCTCTGCCAATCCTTCCACTGACCTCCATTCAGTGTCCTCCACCCCTTTCTGCCATCCCCTCCACTGGCTTCCATTCAGTGTCCTCCACCCCTCTCTGCCAATCCCTCCACTGGCTTCCATTCAGTGTCCTCCACCCCTCTCTGCCAATACCTCCACTGGTCTCCATTCAGTGTCCTCCACCCCTCTCTGCCAATCCCTCCACTGACCTCCATTCAGTGTCCTCGACCCCTCTCTACCAATCCCTCCATTGGTCTCCATTCAGTGTCTTCCACCCCTCTCTGCCAATCCCTCCACTGGTCTTCATTCAGTGTCCTCCACCCCTCTCTACCAATCCCTCCACTGGTCTCCATTCAGTGTCCTCCACCCCTCTCTACCAATCCCTCCATTGACCTCCATTCAGTGTCCTCCACCCCTCTCTGCCAATCCCTCCACTGGTCTCCATTCAGTGTCCTCCACCCCTCTCTACCAATCCCTCCACTGGCCTCCATTCAGTGTCCTCCACCCCTCTCTACCAATCCCTCCACTGACCTCCATTCAGTGTCCTCCACCTCTCTCTGCCAATCCCTCCACTGGTCTTCATTCAGTGTCTTCCACCCCTCTCTACCAATCCCTCCACTGGTCTTCATTCAGTGTCTTCCACCCCTCTCTGCCAATCCATCCACTGGTCTCCATTCAGTGTCCTCCATCACTCTCTGCCAATCCCTCCACTGGCTTCCATTCAGTGTCCTCCACCCCTCTCTGCCAATCCCTCCACTGGCTTCCATTCAGTGTCCTCCACCCCTCTCTACCAATCCCTCCACTGACCTCCATTCAGTGTCCTCCACCTCTCTCTACCAATCCCTCCATTGACCTCCATTCAGTGTCCTCCACCCCTCTCTACCAATCCCTCCATTGACCTCCATTCAGTGTCCTCCACCCCTCTCTGCCAATCCCTCCACTGGTCTCCATTCAGTGCCCTCCACCCCTCTCTACCAATCCCTCCACTGACCTCCATTCAGTGTCCTCCACCCCTCTCTACCAATCCCTCCACTGGTCTCCATTCAGTGTCCTCCACCCCTCTCTACCAATCCCTCCACTGGCCTCCATCCCTCTCTACCAATCCCTCCACTGGCCTCCATTCAGTGTCCTCCACCCCTCTCTACCAATCCCTCCACTGACCTCCATTCAGTGTCCTCCACCCCTCTCTGCCAATCCCTCCACTGGTCTCCATTCAGTGTCCTCCATCACTCTCTGCCAATCCCTCCACTGGTCTTCATTCAGTGTCTTCCACCCCTCTCTGCCAATCCCTCCACTGACCTCCATTCAGTGTCCTCCACCCCTTTCTGCCATCCCCTCCACTGGCTTCCATTCAGTGTCCTCCACCCCTCTCTACCAATCCCTCCACTGGCCTCCATTCAGTGTCCTCCACCCCTCTCTGCCAATCCCTCCACTGGTCTCCATTCAGTGTCCTCCACCCCTCTCTACCAATCCCTCCACTGGTCTTCATTCAGTGTCTTCCACCCCTCTCTGCCAATCCATCCACTGGTCTCCATTCAGTGTCCTCCACCCCTTTCTGCCATCCCCTCCACTGGCTTCCATTCAGTGTCCTCCACCCCTCTCTGCCAATCCCTCCACTGGCTTCCATTCAGTGTCCTCCACCCCTCTCTGCCAATACCTCCACTGGTCTCCATTCAGTGTCCTCCACCCCTCTCTGCCAATCCCTCCACTGACCTCCATTCAGTGTCCTCCACCCCTCTCTACCAATCCCTCCATTGGTCTCCATTCAGTGTCTTCCACCCCTCTCTGCCAATCCCTCCACTGGTCTTCATTCAGTGTCCTCCACCCCTCTCTACCAATCCCTCCACTGGTCTCCATTCAGTGTCCTCCACCCCTCTCTACCAATCCCTCCATTGACCTCCATTCAGTGTCCTCCACCCCTCTCTGCCAATCCCTCCACTGGTCTCCATTCAGTGCCCTCCACCCCTCTCTACCAATCCCTCCACTGACCTCCATTCAGTGTCCTCCACCTCTCTCTACCAATCCCTCCATTGACCTCCATTCAGTGTCCTCCACCCCTCTCTACCAATCCCTCCATTGACCTCCATTCAGTGTCCTCCACCCCTCTCTGCCAATCCCTCCACTGGTCTCCATTCAGTGCCCTCCACCCCTCTCTACCAATCCCTCCACTGACCTCCATTCAGTGTCCTCCACCTCTCTCTACCAATCCCTCCATTGACCTCCATTCAGTGTCCTCCACCCCTCTCTGCCAATCCCTCCACTGGCTTCCATTCAGTGTCCTCCACCCCTCTCTACCAATCCCTTCACTGGTCTCCATTCAGTGTCCTCCACCCCTCTCTACCAATCCCTCCACTGGTCTCCATTCAGTGTCCTCCACCCCTCTCTACCAATCCCTCCACTGGCCTCCATCCCTCTCTACCAATCCCTCCACTGGCCTCCATTCAGTGTCCTCCACCCCTCTCTGCCAATCCCTCCACTGGTCTCCATTCAGTGTCCTCCATCACTCTCTGCCAATCCCTCCACTGGTCTTCATTCAGTGTCTTCCACCCCTCTCTGCCAATCCCTCCACTGACCTCCATTCAGTGTCCTCCACCCCTTTCTGCCATCCCCTCCACTGGCTTCCATTCAGTGTCCTCCACCCCTCTCTACCAATCCCTCCACTGGCCTCCATTCAGTGTCCTCCATCCCTCTCTGCCAATCCCTCCACTGGTCTCCATTCAGTGTCCTTCATCACTCTCTGCCAATCCCTCCACTGGTCTCCATTCAGTGTCCTCCACCCCTCTCTACCAATCCCTCCACTAGTCTTCATTCAGTGTCTTCCACCCCTCTCTGCCAATCCATCCACTGGTCTCCATTCAGTGTCCTCTACCCCTTTCTGCCATCCCCTCCACTGGCTTCCATTCAGTGTCCTCCGTCCCTCTCTGCCAATCCCTCCACTGGCTTGCATTCAGTGTCCTCCACCCCTCTCTGCCAATACCTCCACTGGTCTCCATTCAGTGTCCTCCACCCCTCTCTGCCAATCCCTCCACTGACCTCCATTCAGTGTCCTCCACCCCTCTCTACCAATCCCTCCACTGGTCTCTATTCAGTGTCTTCCACCCCTCTCTGCCAATCCCTCCACTGGTCTTCATTCAGTGTCCTCCACCCCTCTCTACCAATCCCTCCACTGGTCTCCATTCAGTGTCCTCCACCCCTCTCTACCAATCCCTCCATTGACCTCCATTCAGTGTCCTCCACCTCTCTCTGCCAATCCCTCAACTGGTCTCCATTCAGTGTCCTCCACCCCTCTCTACCAATCCCTCCACTGGTCTCCATTCAGTGCCCTCCACCCCTCTCTACCAATCCCTCCACTGACCTCCATTCAGTGTCCTCCACCTCTCTCTGCCAATCCCTCCACTGGCTTCCATTCAGTGTCCTCCACCCCTCTCTACCAATCCCTCCACTGGTCTTCATTCAGTGTCTTCCACCCCTCTCTGCCAATCCATCCACTGGTCTCCATTCAGTGTCCTCCATCACTCTCTGCCAATCTCTCCACTGGTCTCCATTCAGTGTCCTCCACCCCTCTCTACCAATCCCTCCACTGGTCTTCATTCAGTGTCTTCCACCCCTCTCTGCCAATCCCTTCACTGGTCTTCATTCAGTGTCTTCCACCCCTCTCTGCCAATCCATCCACTGGTCTCCATTCAGTGTCCTCCACCCCTCTCTACCAATCCCTCCACTGGCCTCCGTTCAGTGTCCTCCACCCCCCTCTGCCAATCCCTCCACTGGCCTCCATTCAGTGTCCTCCACCACTCTCTGTCAATCCCTCCACTGGTCTCCATTCAGTGTCCTCCACCCCTCTCTGCCAATCCCTCCACTGGCCTCCATTCAGTGTCCTCCACCCCTGTAACCCTGCCGAAAGGGGAGATGTGTGATGGGAGTCACTTTGGGTGGGGGGACTTGTGGAACCCAGCTTACCTTGGAGAGCTGTGGAAACTCATTATCCAGCTTCCCCCACCCCTCCTATATGTAAGTCACCCTGTGTCTATTAAGGGCACAGGGTGACCGAGAACCCCACTATGATCTGTGCTAGTCAGACTCGCTGTACAGTCACACTGGAATGTTGTATATATGTATATATTGTGTGTTGTCTCATGCTGTTGGACTCTTTGGTGGGGTCGTTTGGGGTGTGGCTGTATTCCATTGTTCTAGCAGTTTCCTGTATGCCCTTTCCAGATGCTGTTCTTTCCTTAGCAAATATTCCAGATCAGGTTTATCTCTGAGACCACTACAAGACCGAGCATAGACTCTCTATAATCTTGCAGGCCCTGAAGGGTATTTTCTCCTTCATCAAACACAAAACCATCTGTAAGGCTCTCCCACAGCAATCCAGGGCCGCCAAAGTCATATCCCTCTGGAGAGCATTCTGTTGTCTCCCCTAAATATTCCTGCTCTGCGTGCCATTGCAGAGTCTGATACCGATTGTCCAGCTCTATCTCCTGAAAGGACGATCCGCAACAGCCCCGGGAACTCTGATGCCAGATCCATATCTCCGCTGGGGTGACCGAAGTCTTCTATCCTGATTTTGGATGTCCCAGACTGCAGGAAGCTTCCCACTGCTTGCCACCAATGTAACAGAAGGTCCCACACTCCGCTTGAGTGCTTCCGTCATATACTGCTTCCTCCAGTCTGGAACTTCAGATATAAGATATTGTAAGAACCAGGCGAGACTAGCTCACTTACAAAGCTGGACATGAATTGTTTATTGAAACACATGTAACAACAGATATCCACTCAGCTGCAATGCCCCCTCCTTTGGCAGGGTAAACTGTCCAATTAGCAATAAGGAACACAAATACAAATATCCATCCCATAATACATTTCTCACAAGGCAGCCACAAACAATAGAACAATGGAATACAGCCACACCCCAAACGACCCAGCAAACAGTCCAACAGCATGAGACAACAAACAATATATACATATATACAACATTCCAGTGTGACTGTACAGCGAGTCTGACTAGCACAGATCATAGTGGGGTTCTCAGTCACCCTGTGCCCCTAATAGACACAGGGTGATTTACACATAAGAGGGACCGGGGGAGCTGGACAAGGAGTTTCCAGAGCTCTCCAAAGTAAGCTGAGTTTCTCAAGCCCCCCACCCAAAGTGACTCCTGTCACAACCCCTCCCTGCCAATCCCTCCATTGGTTTCCATTCAGTGTCCTCCACACCTCTCTGCCAATCCCTCCACTGGTCTCCATTAAGTGTCCTCCATCACTCTCTGCCAATCCCTCCACTGGCCTCCAATCAGTGTCCTCCACCCCTCTCTGCCAATCCCTCCACTGGTCTCCATTGAGTGTCCTCCACCCCTTTCTGCCATCCCCTCCACTGGCTTCCATTCAGTGTCCTCCACCCCTCTCTACCAATCCCTCCACTGGCCTCCATTCAGTGTCCTCCACCCCTCTCTGCCAATCCCTCCACTGGTCTCCATTCAGTGTCCTCCACCCCTCTCTACCAATCCCTCCACTGGTCTTCATTCAGTGTCTTCCACCCCTCTCTGCCAATCCATCCACTGGTCTCCATTCAGTGTCCTCCACCCCTTTCTGCCATCCCCTCCACTGGCTTCAATTCAGTGTCCTCCACCCCTCTCTGCCAATACCTCCACTGGTCTCCATTCAGTGTCCTCCACCCCTCTCTGTCAATCCCTCCACTGACCTCCATTCAGTGTCCTCCACCCCTCTCTGCTAATCCCTCCACTGGTCTCCTTCAGTGTCCTCCACCCCTCTCTGCCAATCCCTCCACTGACCTCCATTCAGTGTCCTCCACCCCTCTCTACCAATCCCTCCACTGACGTCCATTCAGTGTCCTCCAACCCTCCTTGCCAATCCCTCCACTGGCTTCCATTCAGTGTCCTTCACCCCTCTCTACCAATCCCTCCACTGATCCACATTCAGTGTCCTCCACCCCTCTCTACCAATCCCTCCACTGGCCTCCATCCCTCTCTACCAATCCCTCCACTGGTCTCCATTCAGTGTCCTCCACCCCTCTCTGCCAATCCCTCCACTGGTCTCAATTCAGTGTCTTCCATCACTCTCTGCCAATCCCTCCACTGGCCTCTATTCAGTGTCCTCCACCCCTCTCTACCAATTCCTCCACTGACCTCCATTCAGTGTCCTCCACCCCTCTCTGCCAATCCCTCCACTGGTCTCCATTCAGTGTCCTCCACCCCTCTCTGTCAATCCCTCCACTGACCTCCATTCAGTGTCCTCCACCCCTCTCTGCTAATCCCTCCACTGGTCTCCTTCAGTGTCCTCCACCCCTCTCTACCAATCCCTCCACTGACCTCCATTCAGTGTCCTCCACCCCTCCCTGCCAATCTCTCCACTGGCCTCCATTCAGTGTCCTCCACCCCTCTCTACCAATCACTCCACTGACCTCCATTCAGTGTCCTCCACCCCTCTCTGCCAATCCCTCCACTGGTCTCCATTCAGTGTCCTCCATCACTCTCTGCCAATCCCTCCACTGGTCTTCATTCAGTGTCTTCCACCCCTCTCTGCCAATCCTTCCACTGACCTCCATTCAGTGTCCTCCACCCCTTTCTGCCATCCCCTCCACTGGCTTCCATTCAGTGTCCTCCACCCCTCTCTGCCAATCCCTCCACTGGCTTCCATTCAGTGTCCTCCACCCCTCTCTGCCAATACCTCCACTGGTCTCCATTCAGTGTCCTCCACCCCTCTCTGCCAATCCCTCCACTGACCTCCATTCAGTGTCCTCCACCCCTCTCTACCAATCCCTCCATTGGTCTCCATTCAGTGTCTTCCACCCCTCTCTGCCAATCCCTCCACTGGTCTTCATTCAGTGTCCTCCACCCCTCTCTACCAATCCCTCCACTGGTCTCCATTCAGTGTCCTCCACCCCTCTCTACCAATCCCTCCATTGACCTCCATTCAGTGTCCTCCACCCCTCTCTGCCAATCCCTCCACTGGTCTCCATTCAGTGTCCTCCACCCCTCTCTACCAATCCCTCCACTGGCCTCCATTCAGTGTCCTCCACCCCTCTCTACCAATCCCTCCACTGACCTCCATTCAGTGTCCTCCACCTCTCTCTGCCAATCCCTCCACTGGTCTTCATTCAGTGTCTTCCACCCCTCTCTACCAATCCCTCCACTGGTCTTCATTCAGTGTCTTCCACCCCTCTCTGCCAATCCATCCACTGGTCTCCATTCAGTGTCCTCCATCACTCTCTGCCAATCCCTCCACTGGCTTCCATTCAGTGTCCTCCACCCCTCTCTGCCAATCCCTCCACTGGCTTCCATTCAGTGTCCTCCACCCCTCTCTACCAATCCCTCCACTGACCTCCATTCAGTGTCCTCCACCTCTCTCTACCAATCCCTCCATTGACCTCCATTCAGTGTCCTCCACCCCTCTCTACCAATCCCTCCATTGACCTCCATTCAGTGTCCTCCACCCCTCTCTGCCAATCCCTCCACTGGTCTCCATTCAGTGCCCTCCACCCCTCTCTACCAATCCCTCCACTGACCTCCATTCAGTGTCCTCCACCTCTCTCTACCAATCCCTCCATTGACCTCCATTCAGTGTCCTCCACCCCTCTCTGCCAATCCCTCCACTGGCTTCCATTCAGTGTCCTCCACCCCTCTCTACCAATCCCTTCACTGGTCTCCATTCAGTGTCCTCCACCCCTCTCTACCAATCCCTCCACTGGTCTCCATTCAGTGTCTTCCACCCCTCTCTACCAATCCCTCCACTGGCCTCCATCCCTCTCTACCAATCCCTCCACTGGCCTCCATTCAGTGTCCTCCACCCCTCTCTACCAATCCCTCCACTGACCTCCATTCAGTGTCCTCCACCCCTCTCTGCCAATCCCTCCACTGGTCTCCATTCAGTGTCCTCCATCACTCTCTGCCAATCCCTCCACTGGTCTTCATTCAGTGTCTTCCACCCCTCTCTGCCAATCCTTCCACTGACCTCCATTCAGTGTCCTCCACCCCTTTCTGCCATCCCCTCCACTGGCTTCCATTCAGTGTCCTCCACCCCTCTCTGCCAATCCCTCCACTGGCTTCCATTCAGTGTCCTCCACCCCTCTCTGCCAATACCTCCACTGGTCTCCATTCAGTGTCCTCCACCCCTCTCTGCCAATCCCTCCACTGACCTCCATTCAGTGTCCTCGACCCCTCTCTACCAATCCCTCCATTGGTCTCCATTCAGTGTCTTCCACCCCTCTCTGCCAATCCCTCCACTGGTCTTCATTCAGTGTCCTCCACCCCTCTCTACCAATCCCTCCACTGGTCTCCATTCAGTGTCCTCCACCCCTCTCTACCAATCCCTCCATTGACCTCCATTCAGTGTCCTCCACCCCTCTCTGCCAATCCCTCCACTGGTCTCCATTCAGTGTCCTCCACCCCTCTCTACCAATCCCTCCACTGGCCTCCATTCAGTGTCCTCCACCCCTCTCTACCAATCCCTCCACTGACCTCCATTCAGTGTCCTCCACCTCTCTCTGCCAATCCCTCCACTGGTCTTCATTCAGTGTCTTCCACCCCTCTCTACC
Organism: Aquarana catesbeiana; assembly: GCA_037953035.1. Classification (NCBI taxonomy): domain Eukaryota; kingdom Metazoa; phylum Chordata; class Amphibia; order Anura; family Ranidae; genus Aquarana; species Aquarana catesbeiana. The sequence goes on along the minus strand of JBBHAA010002341.1, from coordinate 202,135 downwards.
AATCCCTCCACTGGTCTTCATTCAGTGTCTTCCACCCCTCTCTGCCAATCCATCCACTGGTCTCCATTCAGTGTCCTCCATCACTCTCTGCCAATCCCTCCACTGGCTTCCATTCAGTGTCCTCCACCCCTCTCTGCCAATCCCTCCACTGGCTTCCATTCAGTGTCCTCCACCCCTCTCTACCAATCCCTCCACTGACCTCCATTCAGTGTCCTCCACCTCTCTCTACCAATCCCTCCATTGACCTCCATTCAGTGTCCTCCACCCCTCTCTACCAATCCCTCCATTGACCTCCATTCAGTGTCCTCCACCCCTCTCTGCCAATCCCTCCACTGGTCTCCATTCAGTGCCCTCCACCCCTCTCTACCAATCCCTCCACTGACCTCCATTCAGTGTCCTCCACCCCTCTCTACCAATCCCTCCACTGGTCTCCATTCAGTGTCCTCCACCCCTCTCTACCAATCCCTCCACTGGCCTCCATCCCTCTCTACCAATCCCTCCACTGGCCTCCATTCAGTGTCCTCCACCCCTCTCTACCAATCCCTCCACTGACCTCCATTCAGTGTCCTCCACCCCTCTCTGCCAATCCCTCCACTGGTCTCCATTCAGTGTCCTCCATCACTCTCTGCCAATCCCTCCACTGGTCTTCATTCAGTGTCTTCCACCCCTCTCTGCCAATCCCTCCACTGACCTCCATTCAGTGTCCTCCACCCCTTTCTGCCATCCCCTCCACTGGCTTCCATTCAGTGTCCTCCACCCCTCTCTACCAATCCCTCCACTGGCCTCCATTCAGTGTCCTCCACCCCTCTCTGCCAATCCCTCCACTGGTCTCCATTCAGTGTCCTCCACCCCTCTCTACCAATCCCTCCACTGGTCTTCATTCAGTGTCTTCCACCCCTCTCTGCCAATCCATCCACTGGTCTCCATTCAGTGTCCTCCACCCCTTTCTGCCATCCCCTCCACTGGCTTCCATTCAGTGTCCTCCACCCCTCTCTGCCAATCCCTCCACTGGCTTCCATTCAGTGTCCTCCACCCCTCTCTGCCAATACCTCCACTGGTCTCCATTCAGTGTCCTCCACCCCTCTCTGCCAATCCCTCCACTGACCTCCATTCAGTGTCCTCCACCCCTCTCTACCAATCCCTCCATTGGTCTCCATTCAGTGTCTTCCACCCCTCTCTGCCAATCCCTCCACTGGTCTTCATTCAGTGTCCTCCACCCCTCTCTACCAATCCCTCCACTGGTCTCCATTCAGTGTCCTCCACCCCTCTCTACCAATCCCTCCATTGACCTCCATTCAGTGTCCTCCACCCCTCTCTGCCAATCCCTCCACTGGTCTCCATTCAGTGCCCTCCACCCCTCTCTACCAATCCCTCCACTGACCTCCATTCAGTGTCCTCCACCTCTCTCTACCAATCCCTCCATTGACCTCCATTCAGTGTCCTCCACCCCTCTCTACCAATCCCTCCATTGACCTCCATTCAGTGTCCTCCACCCCTCTCTGCCAATCCCTCCACTGGTCTCCATTCAGTGCCCTCCACCCCTCTCTACCAATCCCTCCACTGACCTCCATTCAGTGTCCTCCACCTCTCTCTACCAATCCCTCCATTGACCTCCATTCAGTGTCCTCCACCCCTCTCTGCCAATCCCTCCACTGGCTTCCATTCAGTGTCCTCCACCCCTCTCTACCAATCCCTTCACTGGTCTCCATTCAGTGTCCTCCACCCCTCTCTACCAATCCCTCCACTGGTCTCCATTCAGTGTCCTCCACCCCTCTCTACCAATTCCTCCACTGGCCTCCATCCCTCTCTACCAATCCCTCCACTGGCCTCCATTCAGTGTCCTCCACCCCTCTCTGCCAATCCCTCCACTGGTCTCCATTCAGTGTCCTCCATCACTCTCTGCCAATCCCTCCACTGGTCTTCATTCAGTGTCTTCCACCCCTCTCTGCCAATCCCTCCACTGACCTCCATTCAGTGTCCTCCACCCCTTTCTGCCATCCCCTCCACTGGCTTCCATTCAGTGTCCTCCACCCCTCTCTACCAATCCCTCCACTGGCCTCCATTCAGTGTCCTCCATCCCTCTCTGCCAATCCCTCCACTGGTCTCCATTCAGTGTCCTTCATCACTCTCTGCCAATCCCTCCACTGGTCTCCATTCAGTGTCCTCCACCCCTCTCTACCAATCCCTCCACTAGTCTTCATTCAGTGTCTTCCACCCCTCTCTGCCAATCCATCCACTGGTCTCCATTCAGTGTCCTCTACCCCTTTCTGCCATCCCCTCCACTGGCTTCCATTCAGTGTCCTCCGTCCCTCTCTGCCAATCCCTCCACTGGCTTGCATTCAGTGTCCTCCACCCCTCTCTGCCAATACCTCCACTGGTCTCCATTCAGTGTCCTCCACCCCTCTCTGCCAATCCCTCCACTGACCTCCATTCAGTGTCCTCCACCCCTCTCTACCAATCCCTCCACTGGTCTCTATTCAGTGTCTTCCACCCCTCTCTGCCAATCCCTCCACTGGTCTTCATTCAGTGTCCTCCACCCCTCTCTACCAATCCCTCCACTGGTCTCCATTCAGTGTCCTCCACCCCTCTCTACCAATCCCTCCATTGACCTCCATTCAGTGTCCTCCACCTCTCTCTGCCAATCCCTCAACTGGTCTCCATTCAGTGTCCTCCACCCCTCTCTACCAATCCCTCCACTGGTCTCCATTCAGTGCCCTCCACCCCTCTCTACCAATCCCTCCACTGACCTCCATTCAGTGTCCTCCACCTCTCTCTGCCAATCCCTCCACTGGCTTCCATTCAGTGTCCTCCACCCCTCTCTACCAATCCCTCCACTGGTCTTCATTCAGTGTCTTCCACCCCTCTCTGCCAATCCATCCACTGGTCTCCATTCAGTGTCCTCCATCACTCTCTGCCAATCTCTCCACTGGTCTCCATTCAGTGTCCTCCACCCCTCTCTACCAATCCCTCCACTGGTCTTCATTCAGTGTCTTCCACCCCTCTCTGCCAATCCCTTCACTGGTCTTCATTCAGTGTCTTCCACCCCTCTCTGCCAATCCATCCACTGGTCTCCATTCAGTGTCCTCCACCCCTCTCTACCAATCCCTCCACTGGCCTCCGTTCAGTGTCCTCCACCCCCCTCTGCCAATCCCTCCACTGGCCTCCATTCAGTGTCCTCCACCACTCTCTGTCAATCCCTCCACTGGTCTCCATTCAGTGTCCTCCACCCCTCTCTGCCAATCCCTCCACTGGCCTCCATTCAGTGTCCTCCACCCCTGTAACCCTGCCGAAAGGGGAGATGTGTGATGGGAGTCACTTTGGGTGGGGGGACTTGTGGAACCCAGCTTACCTTGGAGAGCTGTGGAAACTCATTATCCAGCTTCCCCCACCCCTCCTATATGTAAGTCACCCTGTGTCTATTAAGGGCACAGGGTGACCGAGAACCCCACTATGATCTGTGCTAGTCAGACTCGCTGTACAGTCACACTGGAATGTTGTATATATGTATATATTGTGTGTTGTCTCATGCTGTTGGACTCTTTGGTGGGGTCGTTTGGGGTGTGGCTGTATTCCATTGTTCTAGCAGTTTCCTGTATGCCCTTTCCAGATGCTGTTCTTTCCTTAGCAAATATTCCAGATCAGGTTTATCTCTGAGACCACTACAAGACCGAGCATAGACTCTCTATAATCTTGCAGGCCCTGAAGGGTATTTTCTCCTTCATCAAACACAAAACCATCTGTAAGGCTCTCCCACAGCAATCCAGGGCCGCCAAAGTCATATCCCTCTGGAGAGCATTCTGTTGTCTCCCCTAAATATTCCTGCTCTGCGTGCCATTGCAGAGTCTGATACCGATTGTCCAGCTCTATCTCCTGAAAGGACGATCCGCAACAGCCCCGGGAACTCTGATGCCAGATCCATATCTCCGCTGGGGTGACCGAAGTCTTCTATCCTGATTTTGGATGTCCCAGACTGCAGGAAGCTTCCCACTGCTTGCCACCAATGTAACAGAAGGTCCCACACTCCGCTTGAGTGCTTCCGTCATATACTGCTTCCTCCAGTCTGGAACTTCAGATATAAGATATTGTAAGAACCAGGCGAGACTAGCTCACTTACAAAGCTGGACATGAATTGTTTATTGAAACACATGTAACAACAGATATCCACTCAGCTGCAATGCCCCCTCCTTTGGCAGGGTAAACTGTCCAATTAGCAATAAGGAACACAAATACAAATATCCATCCCATAATACATTTCTCACAAGGCAGCCACAAACAATAGAACAATGGAATACAGCCACACCCCAAACGACCCAGCAAACAGTCCAACAGCATGAGACAACAAACAATATATACATATATACAACATTCCAGTGTGACTGTACAGCGAGTCTGACTAGCACAGATCATAGTGGGGTTCTCAGTCACCCTGTGCCCCTAATAGACACAGGGTGATTTACACATAAGAGGGACCGGGGGAGCTGGACAAGGAGTTTCCAGAGCTCTCCAAAGTAAGCTGAGTTTCTCAAGCCCCCCACCCAAAGTGACTCCTGTCACAACCCCTCCCTGCCAATCCCTCCATTGGTTTCCATTCAGTGTCCTCCACACCTCTCTGCCAATCCCTCCACTGGTCTCCATTAAGTGTCCTCCATCACTCTCTGCCAATCCCTCCACTGGCCTCCAATCAGTGTCCTCCACCCCTCTCTGCCAATCCCTCCACTGGTCTCCATTGAGTGTCCTCCACCCCTCTCTGCCAATCCCTCCACTGGCCTCCATTCAGTATCCTCCACCCCTCTCTGCCAATCCCTCCACTGATTTCCATTCAGTGTCCTCCACACCTCTCTGCCAATCCCTCCACTGGTCTCCATTGAGTGTCCTCCACCCCTCTCTGCCAATCCCTCCACTGGCCTCCATTCAGTATCCTCCACCCCTCTCTGCCAATCCCTCCACTGGTCTCCATTGAGTGTCCTCCATCACTCTCTGCCAATCCCTCCACTGGCCTCCAATCAGTGTCCTCCACCCCTCTCTGCCAATCCCTCCACTGGTCTCCATTGAGTGTCCTCCACCCCTCTCTGCCAATCCCTCCACTGGCCTCCATTCAGTATCCTCCACCCCTCTCTGCCAATCCCTCCACTGATTTCCATTCAGTGTCCTCCACACCTCTCTGCCAATCCCTCCACTGGTCTCCATTGAGTGTCCTCCACCCCTCTCTGCCAATCCCTCCACTGGCCTCCATTCAATGTCCTCCACCCCTCTCTACCAATCCCTCCACTGGTCTCCATTCAGTGTCCTCCACCCCTCTCTACCAATCCCTCCACTGGTCTCCATTCAGTGTCCTCCACACCTCTCTGCCAATCCCTCCACTTGTCTCCATTCAGTGTCCTCCACTCCTCTACCAATCCCTCCACTGGTCTCCATTCAGTGTCCTTCACACCTCTCTGCCAATCCCTCCACTGGTCTCCATTCAATGTCCTCCACACCTCTCTGCCAATCCCTCCACTGGTCTCCATTCAGTGTCCTCCACCCCTCTCTGCCAATCCCTCCACTGGCCTCTTTTCAGTGTCCTCCACCCCTCTCTGCCAATCCCTCTACTGGTCTCCAGTCAGTGTCCTCCACCCCTCTCTACCAATCCCTCCACTGGTCTTCATTCAGTGTCCTCCACCCCTCTCTGCCAATACCTCCACTGGTCTCCATTCAGTGTCCTCCACCCCTCTCTGCCAATCCCTCCACTGACCTCCATTCAGTGTCCTCCACCCCTCTCTACCAATCCCTCCATTGGTCTCCATTCAGTGTCTTCCACCCCTCTCTGCCAATCCCTCCACTGGTCTTCATTCAGTGTCCTCCACCCCTCTCTACCAATCCCTCCACTGGTCTCCATTCAGTGTCCTCCACCCCTCTCTACCAATCCCTCCATTGACCTCCATTCAGTGTCCTCCACCCCTCTCTGCCAATCCCTCCACTGGTCTCCATTCAGTGCCCTCCACCCCTCTCTACCAATCCCTCCACTGACCTCCATTCAGTGTCCTCCACCTCTCTCTACCAATCCCTCCATTGACCTCCATTCAGTGTCCTCCACCCCTCTCTACCAATCCCTCCATTGACCTCCATTCAGTGTCCTCCACCCCTCTCTGCCAATCCCTCCACTGGTCTCCATTCAGTGCCCTCCACCCCTCTCTACCAATCCCTCCACTGACCTCCATTCAGTGTCCTCCACCTCTCTCTACCAATCCCTCCATTGACCTCCATTCAGTGTCCTCCACCCCTCTCTGCCAATCCCTCCACTGGCTTCCATTCAGTGTCCTCCACCCCTCTCTACCAATCCCTTCACTGGTCTCCATTCAGTGTCCTCCACCCCTCTCTACCAATCCCTCCACTGGTCTCCATTCAGTGTCCTCCACCCCTCTCTACCAATCCCTCCACTGGCCTCCATCCCTCTCTACCAATCCCTCCACTGGCCTCCATTCAGTGTCCTCCACCCCTCTCTGCCAATCCCTCCACTGGTCTCCATTCAGTGTCCTCCATCACTCTCTGCCAATCCCTCCACTGGTCTTCATTCAGTGTCTTCCACCCCTCTCTGCCAATCCCTCCACTGACCTCCATTCAGTGTCCTCCACCCCTTTCTGCCATCCCCTCCACTGGCTTCCATTCAGTGTCCTCCACCCCTCTCTACCAATCCCTCCACTGGCCTCCATTCAGTGTCCTCCATCCCTCTCTGCCAATCCCTCCACTGGTCTCCATTCAGTGTCCTTCATCACTCTCTGCCAATCCCTCCACTGGTCTCCATTCAGTGTCCTCCACCCCTCTCTACCAATCCCTCCACTAGTCTTCATTCAGTGTCTTCCACCCCTCTCTGCCAATCCATCCACTGGTCTCCATTCAGTGTCCTCTACCCCTTTCTGCCATCCCCTCCACTGGCTTCCATTCAGTGTCCTCCGTCCCTCTCTGCCAATCCCTCCACTGGCTTGCATTCAGTGTCCTCCACCCCTCTCTGCCAATACCTCCACTGGTCTCCATTCAGTGTCCTCCACCCCTCTCTGCCAATCCCTCCACTGACCTCCATTCAGTGTCCTCCACCCCTCTCTACCAATCCCTCCACTGGTCTCTATTCAGTGTCTTCCACCCCTCTCTGCCAATCCCTCCACTGGTCTTCATTCAGTGTCCTCCACCCCTCTCTACCAATCCCTCCACTGGTCTCCATTCAGTGTCCTCCACCCCTCTCTACCAATCCCTCCATTGACCTCCATTCAGTGTCCTCCACCTCTCTCTGCCAATCCCTCAACTGGTCTCCATTCAGTGTCCTCCACCCCTCTCTACCAATCCCTCCACTGGTCTCCATTCAGTGCCCTCCACCCCTCTCTACCAATCCCTCCACTGACCTCCATTCAGTGTCCTCCACCTCTCTCTGCCAATCCCTCCACTGGCTTCCATTCAGTGTCCTCCACCCCTCTCTACCAATCCCTCCACTGGTCTTCATTCAGTGTCTTCCACCCCTCTCTGCCAATCCATCCACTGGTCTCCATTCAGTGTCCTCCATCACTCTCTGCCAATCTCTCCACTGGTCTCCATTCAGTGTCCTCCACCCCTCTCTACCAATCCCTCCACTGGTCTTCATTCAGTGTCTTCCACCCCTCTCTGCCAATCCCTTCACTGGTCTTCATTCAGTGTCTTCCACCCCTCTCTGCCAATCCATCCACTGGTCTCCATTCAGTGTCCTCCACCCCTCTCTACCAATCCCTCCACTGGCCTCCGTTCAGTGTCCTCCACCCCCCTCTGCCAATCCCTCCACTGGCCTCCATTCAGTGTCCTCCACCACTCTCTGTCAATCCCTCCACTGGTCTCCATTCAGTGTCCTCCACCCCTCTCTGCCAATCCCTCCACTGGCCTCCATTCAGTGTCCTCCACCCCTGTAACCCTGCCGAAAGGGGAGATGTGTGATGGGAGTCACTTTGGGTGGGGGGACTTGTGGAACCCAGCTTACCTTGGAGAGCTGTGGAAACTCATTATCCAGCTTCCCCCACCCCTCCTATATGTAAGTCACCCTGTGTCTATTAAGGGCACAGGGTGACCGAGAACCCCACTATGATCTGTGCTAGTCAGACTCGCTGTACAGTCACACTGGAATGTTGTATATATGTATATATTGTGTGTTGTCTCATGCTGTTGGACTCTTTGGTGGGGTCGTTTGGGGTGTGGCTGTATTCCATTGTTCTAGCAGTTTCCTGTATGCCCTTTCCAGATGCTGTTCTTTCCTTAGCAAATATTCCAGATCAGGTTTATCTCTGAGACCACTACAAGACCGAGCATAGACTCTCTATAATCTTGCAGGCCCTGAAGGGTATTTTCTCCTTCATCAAACACAAAACCATCTGTAAGGCTCTCCCACAGCAATCCAGGGCCGCCAAAGTCATATCCCTCTGGAGAGCATTCTGTTGTCTCCCCTAAATATTCCTGCTCTGCGTGCCATTGCAGAGTCTGATACCGATTGTCCAGCTCTATCTCCTGAAAGGACGATCCGCAACAGCCCCGGGAACTCTGATGCCAGATCCATATCTCCGCTGGGGTGACCGAAGTCTTCTATCCTGATTTTGGATGTCCCAGACTGCAGGAAGCTTCCCACTGCTTGCCACCAATGTAACAGAAGGTCCCACACTCCGCTTGAGTGCTTCCGTCATATACTGCTTCCTCCAGTCTGGAACTTCAGATATAAGATATTGTAAGAACCAGGCGAGACTAGCTCACTTACAAAGCTGGACATGAATTGTTTATTGAAACACATGTAACAACAGATATCCACTCAGCTGCAATGCCCCCTCCTTTGGCAGGGTAAACTGTCCAATTAGCAATAAGGAACACAAATACAAATATCCATCCCATAATACATTTCTCACAAGGCAGCCACAAACAATAGAACAATGGAATACAGCCACACCCCAAACGACCCAGCAAACAGTCCAACAGCATGAGACAACAAACAATATATACATATATACAACATTCCAGTGTGACTGTACAGCGAGTCTGACTAGCACAGATCATAGTGGGGTTCTCAGTCACCCTGTGCCCCTAATAGACACAGGGTGATTTACACATAAGAGGGACCGGGGGAGCTGGACAAGGAGTTTCCAGAGCTCTCCAAAGTAAGCTGAGTTTCTCAAGCCCCCCACCCAAAGTGACTCCTGTCACAACCCCTCCCTGCCAATCCCTCCATTGGTTTCCATTCAGTGTCCTCCACACCTCTCTGCCAATCCCTCCACTGGTCTCCATTGAGTGTCCTCCATCACTCTCTGCCAATCCCTCCACTGGCCTCCAATCAGTGTCCTCCACCCCTCTCTGCCAATCCCTCCACTGGTCTCCATTGAGTGTCCTCCACCCCTCTCTGCCAATCCCTCCACTGGCCTCCATTCAGTATCCTCCACCCCTCTCTGCCAATCCCTCCACTGATTTCCATTCAGTGTCCTCCACACCTCTCTGCCAATCCCTCCACTGGTCTCCATTGAGTGTCCTCCACCCCTCTCTGCCAATCCCTCCACTGGCCTCCATTCAGTATCCTCCACCCCTCTCTGCCAATCCCTCCACTGGTCTCCATTGAGTGTCCTCCATCACTCTCTGCCAATCCCTCCACTGGCCTCCAATCAGTGTCCTCCACCCCTCTCTGCCAATCCCTCCACTGGTCTCCATTGAGTGTCCTCCACCCCTCTCTGCCAATCCCTCCACTGGCCTCCATTCAGTATCCTCCACCCCTCTCTGCCAATCCCTCCACTGATTTCCATTCAGTGTCCTCCACACCTCTCTGCCAATCCCTCCACTGGTCTCCATTGAGTGTCCTCCACCCCTCTCTGCCAATCCCTCCACTGGCCTCCATTCAATGTCCTCCACCCCTCTCTACCAATCCCTCCACTGGTCTCCATTCAGTGTCCTCCACCCCTCTCTACCAATCCCTCCACTGGTCTCCATTCAGTGTCCTCCACACCTCTCTGCCAATCCCTCCACTTGTCTCCATTCAGTGTCCTCCACTCCTCTACCAATCCCTCCACTGGTCTCCATTCAGTGTCCTTCACACCTCTCTGCCAATCCCTCCACTGGTCTCCATTCAATGTCCTCCACACCTCTCTGCCAATCCCTCCACTGGTCTCCATTCAGTGTCCTCCACCCCTCTCTGCCAATCCCTCCACTGGCCTCTTTTCAGTGTCCTCCACCCCTCTCTGCCAATCCCTCTACTGGTCTCCAGTCAGTGTCCTCCACCCCTCTCTACCAATCCCTCCACTGGTCTTCATTCAGTGTCCTCCACCCCTCTCTGCCAATACCTCCACTGGTCTCCATTCAGTGTCCTCCACCCCTCTCTGCCAATCCCTCCACTGACCTCCATTCAGTGTCCTCCACCCCTCTCTACCAATCCCTCCATTGGTCTCCATTCAGTGTCTTCCACCCCTCTCTGCCAATCCCTCCACTGGTCTTCATTCAGTGTCCTCCACCCCTCTCTACCAATCCCTCCACTGGTCTCCATTCAGTGTCCTCCACCCCTCTCTACCAATCTCTCCATTGACCTCCATTCAGTGTCCTCCACCCCTCTCTGCCAATCCCTCCACTGGTCTCCATTCAGTGCCCTCCACCCCTCTCTACCAATCCCTCCACTGACCTCCATTCAGTGTCCTCCACCTCTCTCTACCAATCCCTCCATTGACCTCCATTCAGTGTCCTCCACCCCTCTCTACCAATCCCTCCATTGACCTCCATTCAGTGTCCTCCACCCCTCTCTGCCAATCCCTCCACTGGTCTCCATTCAGTGCCCTCCACCCCTCTCTACCAATCCCTCCACTGACCTCCATTCAGTGTCCTCCACCTCTCTCTACCAATCCCTCCATTGACCTCCATTCAGTGTCCTCCACCCCTCTCTGCCAATCCCTCCACTGGCTTCCATTCAGTGTCCTCCACCCCTCTCTACCAATCCCTTCACTGGTCTCCATTCAGTGTCCTCCACCCCTCTCTACCAATCCCTCCACTGGTCTCCATTCAGTGTCCTCCACCCCTCTCTACCAATCCCTCCACTGGCCTCCATCCCTCTCTACCAATCCCTCCACTGGCCTCCATTCAGTGTCCTCCACCCCTCTCTGCCAATCCCTCCACTGGTCTCCATTCAGTGTCCTCCATCACTCTCTGCCAATCCCTCCACTGGTCTTCATTCAGTGTCTTCCACCCCTCTCTGCCAATCCCTCCACTGACCTCCATTCAGTGTCCTCCACCCCTTTCTGCCATCCCCTCCACTGGCTTCCATTCAGTGTCCTCCACCCCTCTCTACCAATCCCTCCACTGGCCTCCATTCAGTGTCCTCCATCCCTCTCTGCCAATCCCTCCACTGGTCTCCATTCAGTGTCCTTCATCACTCTCTGCCAATCCCTCCACTGCTCTACATTCAGTGTCCTCCACCCCTCTCTACCAATCCCTCCACTAGTCTTCATTCAGTGTCTTCCACCCCTCTCTGCCAATCCATCCACTGGTCTCCATTCAGTGTCCTCTACCCCTTTCTGCCATCCCCTCCACTGGCTTCCATTCAGTGTCCTCCGTCCCTCTCTGCCAATCCCTCCACTGGCCTCCATTCAGTGTCCTCCACCCCTCTCTGCCAATACCTCCACTGGTCTCCATTCAGTGTCCTCCACCCCTCTCTGCCAATCCCTCCACTGACCTCCATTCAGTGTCCTCCACCCCTCTCTACCAATCCCTCCACTGGTCTCTATTCAGTGTCTTCCACCCCTCTCTGCCAATCCCTCCACTGGTCTTCATTCAGTGTCCTCCACCCCTCTCTACCAATCCCTCCACTGGTCTCCATTCAGTGTCCTCCACCCCTCTCTACCAATCCCTCCATTGACCTCCATTCAGTGTCCTCCACCTCTCTCTGCCAATCCCTCAACTGGTCCCCATTCAGTGTCCTCCACCCCTCTCTACCAATCCCTCCACTGGTCTCCATTCAGTGCCCTCCACCCCTCTCTACCAATCCCTCCACTGACCTCCATTCAGTGTCCTCCACCTCTCTCTGCCAATCCCTCCACTGGCCTCCATTCAGTGTCCTCCACCCCTCTCTACCAATCCCTTCACTGGTCTCCATTCAGTGTCCTCCACCCCTCTCTACCAATCCCTCCACTGGTCTCCATTCAGTGTCCTCCACCCCTCTCTACCAATCCCTCCACTGGCCTCCATCCCTCTCTACCAATCCCTCCACTGGCCTCCATTCAGTGTCCTCCACCCCTCTCTGCCAATCCCTCCACTGGTCTCCATTCAGTGTCCTCCATCACTCTCTGCCAATCCCTCCACTGGTCTTCATTCAGTGTCTTCCACCCCTCTCTGCCAATCCCTCCACTGACCTCCATTCAGTGTCCTCCACCCCTTTCTGCCATCCCCTCCACTGGCTTCCATTCAGTGTCCTCCACCCCTCTCTACCAATCCCTCCACTGGCCTCCATTCAGTGTCCTCCATCCCTCTCTGCCAATCCCTCCACTGGTCTCCATTCAGTGTCCTTCATCACTCTCTGCCAATCCCTCCACTGCTCTACATTCAGTGTCCTCCACCCCTCTCTACCAATCCCTCCACTAGTCTTCATTCAGTGTCTTCCACCCCTCTCTGCCAATCCATCCACTGGTCTCCATTCAGTGTCCTCTACCCCTTTCTGCCATCCCCTCCACTGGCTTCCATTCAGTGTCCTCCGTCCCTCTCTGCCAATCCCTCCACTGGCTTGCATTCAGTGTCCTCCACCCCTCTCTGCCAATACCTCCACTGGTCTCCATTCAGTGTCCTCCACCCCTCTCTGCCAATCCCTCCACTGACCTCCATTCAGTGTCCTCCACCCCTCTCTACCAATCCCTCCACTGGTCTCTATTCAGTGTCTTCCACCCCTCTCTGCCAATCCCTCCACTGGTCTTCATTCAGTGTCCTCCACCCCTCTCTACCAATCCCTCCACTGGTCTCCATTCAGTGTCCTCCACCCCTCTCTACCAATCCCTCCATTGACCTCCATTCAGTGTCCTCCACCTCTCTCTGCCAATCCCTCAACTGGTCCCCATTCAGTGTCCTCCACCCCTCTCTACCAATCCCTCCACTGGTCTCCATTCAGTGCCCTCCACCCCTCTCTACCAATCCCTCCACTGACCTCCATTCAGTGTCCTCCACCTCTCTCTGCCAATCCCTCCACTGGCTTCCATTCAGTGTCCTCCACCCCTCTCTACCAATCCCTCCACTGGTCTTCATTCAGTGTCTTCCACCCCTCTCTGCCAATCCATCCACTGGTCTCCATTCAGTGTCCTCCATCACTCTCTGCCAATCTCTCCACTGGTCTCCATTCAGTGTCCTCCACCCCTCTCTACCAATCCCTCCACTGGTCTTCATTCAGTGTCTTCCACCCCTCTCTGCCAATCCCTTCACTGGTCTTCATTCAGTGTCTTCCACCCCTCTCTGCCAATCCATCCACTGGTCTCCATTCAGTGTCCTCCACCCCTCTCTACCAATCCCTCCACTGGCCTCCGTTCAGTGTCCTCCACCCCCCTCTGCCAATCCCTCCACTGGCCTCCATTCAGTGTCCTCCACCACTCTCTGTCAATCCCTCCACTGGTCTCCATTCAGTGTCCTCCACCCCTCTCTGCCAATCCCTCCACTGGCCTCCATTCAGTGTCCTCCACCCCTGTAACCCTGCCGAAAGGGGAGATGTGTGATGGGAGTCACTTTGGGTGGGGGGACTTGTGGAACCCAGCTTACCTTGGAGAGCTGTGGAAACTCATTATCCAGCTTCCCCCACCCCTCCTATATGTAAGTCACCCTGTGTCTATTAAGGGCACAGGGTGACCGAGAACCCCACTATGATCTGTGCTAGTCAGACTCGCTGTACAGTCACACTGGAATGTTGTATATATGTATATATTGTGTGTTGTCTCATGCTGTTGGACTCTTTGGTGGGGTCGTTTGGGGTGTGGCTGTATTCCATTGTTCTAGCAGTTTCCTGTATGCCCTTTCCAGATGCTGTTCTTTCCTTAGCAAATATTCCAGATCAGGTTTATCTCTGAGACCACTACAAGACCGAGCATAGACTCTCTATAATCTTGCAGGCCCTGAAGGGTATTTTCTCCTTCATCAAACACAAAACCATCTGTAAGGCTCTCCCACAGCAATCCAGGGCCGCCAAAGTCATATCCCTCTGGAGAGCATTCTGTTGTCTCCCCTAAATATTCCTGCTCTGCGTGCCATTGCAGAGTCTGATACCGATTGTCCAGCTCTATCTCCTGAAAGGACGATCCGCAACAGCCCCGGGAACTCTGATGCCAGATCCATATCTCCGCTGGGGTGACCGAAGTCTTCTATCCTGATTTTGGATGTCCCAGACTGCAGGAAGCTTCCCACTGCTTGCCACCAATGTAACAGAAGGTCCCACACTCCGCTTGAGTGCTTCCGTCATATACTGCTTCCTCCAGTCTGGAACTTCAGATATCAGATATTGTAAGAACCAGGCGAGACTAGCTCACTTACAAAGCTGGACATGAATTGTTTATTGAAACACATGTAACAACAGATATCCACTCAGCTGCAATGCCCCCTCCTTTGGCAGGGTAAACTGTCCAATTAGCAATAAGGAACACAAATACAAATATCCATCCCATAATACATTTCTCACAAGGCAGCCACAAACAATAGAACAATGGAATACAGCCACACCCCAAACGACCCAGCAAACAGTCCAACAGCATGAGACAACAAACAATATATACATATATACAACATTCCAGTGTGACTGTACAGCGAGTCTGACTAGCACAGATCATAGTGGGGTTCTCAGTCACCCTGTGCCCCTAATAGACACAGGGTGATTTACACATAAGAGGGACCGGGGGAGCTGGACAAGGAGTTTCCAGAGCTCTCCAAAGTAAGCTGAGTTTCTCAAGCCCCCCACCCAAAGTGACTCCTGTCACAACCCCTCCCTGCCAATCCCTCCATTGGTTTCCATTCAGTGTCCTCCACACCTCTCTGCCAATCCCTCCACTGGTCTCCATTGAGTGTCCTCCATCACTTTCTGCCAATCCCTCCACTGGCCTCCAATCAGTGTCCTCCACCCCTCTCTGCCAATCCCTCCACTGGTCTCCATTGAGTGTCCTCCACCCCTCTCTGCCAATCCCTCCACTGGCCTCCATTCAGTATCCTCCACCCCTCTCTGCCAATCCCTCCACTGATTTCCATTCAGTGTCCTCCACACCTCTCTGCCAATCCCTCCACTGGTCTCCATTGAGTGTCCTCCACCCCTCTCTGCCAATCCCTCCACTGGCCTCCATTCAGTATCCTCCACCCCTCTCTGCCAATCCCTCCACTGGTCTCCATTGAGTGTCCTCCATCACTCTCTGCCAATCCCTCCACTGGCCTCCAATCAGTGTCCTCCACCCCTCTCTGCCAATCCCTCCACTGGTCTCCATTGAGTGTCCTCCACCCCTCTCTGCCAATCCCTCCACTGGCCTCCATTCAGTATCCTCCACCCCTCTCTGCCAATCCCTCCACTGATTTCCATTCAGTGTCCTCCACACCTCTCTGCCAATCCCTCCACTGGTCTCCATTGAGTGTCCTCCACCCCTCTCTGCCAATCCCTCCACTGGCCTCCATTCAATGTCCTCCACCCCTCTCTACCAATCCCTCCACTGGTCTCCATTCAGTGTCCTCCACCCCTCTCTACCAATCCCTCCACTGGTCTCCATTCAGTGTCCTCCACACCTCTCTGCCAATCCCTCCACTTGTCTCCATTCAGTGTCCTCCACTCCTCTACCAATCCCTCCACTGGTCTCCATTCAGTGTCCTTCACACCTCTCTGCCAATCCCTCCACTGGTCTCCATTCAATGTCCTCCACACCTCTCTGCCAATCCCTCCACTGGTCTCCATTCAGTGTCCTCCACCCCTCTCTGCCAATCCCTCCACTGGCCTCTTTTCAGTGTCCTCCACCCCTCTCTGCCAATCCCTCTACTGGTCTCCAGTCAGTGTCCTCCACCCCTCTCTACCAATCCCTCCACTGGTCTTCATTCAGTGTCCTCCACCCCTCTCTGCCAATCCCTCCACTGGTCTCCATTCAGTGTCCTTCACCCCTCTACCAATCCCTCCACTGGTCTCCATTCAGTGTCCTCCACCCCTCTCTACCAATCCCTCCACTGGTCTCCATTCAGTGTCCTCCACCCCTCTCTGCCAATCCCTCTACTGGTCTCCAGTCAGTGTCCTCCACCCCTCTCTACCAATCCCTCCACTGGTCTTCATTCAGTGTCCTCCACCCCTCTCTACCAATCCCTCCACTGGTCTTCATTCAGTGTCCTCCACCCCTCTCTGCCAATCCCTCCACTGGTCTCCATTCAGTGTCCTTCACCCCTCTACCAATCCCTCCACTGGTCTCCATTCAGTGTCCTCCACCCCTCTACCAATCCCTCCACTGGTCCCCATTCAGTGTCCTCCACCCCTCTCTGCCAATTCCTTTAATCATTCCACTCACCCAATAAAAACAATTTAAAATACAAAGAACATACAAAGGCACCCACAACTCTGCCCCCAGCTACATCACTAACCTCATCTCAAAATATCACCAAAACTGTCCCCTTCACTACTCCCAAGACCTCCTGCTATCTAGATCCCTCATCATCTCCTCCCATGCTCACCTCCAAGACTTCTCCAGAGCCTCTCCCATCCTCTGGAACTCCTTACCCCAACCTGTCTTCCTATTTTCTTTTCAGGGAGGCCTATTCTGCCTCTAAATAAAAAACGGAACTTTTACTTTCTCTATCTTCCCTCCTTTCCTCTCCTCTCCCCTTCCTTTCTCATCTTTCCCCTTTCCTTTCTTCTCTCATCTCCTCTCTCTCTCCTTTCTCTCTCCTCTTCCACTCTCCCCTTCACCTCTCCTCTCTCGTCTCCTATTCTCTCCTCTCTAGTCTCCTCCCCTTTCTCTCTCACCCCTCTCCTCTCTCGTCACCTCTTCTCTCTCTCTCTCTCTCTCTCTCTCTCTCCTCTTCCCCTCTCCTCTTAACCTCTCCTCTCTCTCTCCTCTCTCATCTCCTATTGTCTCCTCTTCTCTCTCTCCTCTTTTCTCCTTGCTCTCTTCCCCTCGCTCACTCCTCTCTCCTCTCTCTCTTAATCTCCTCTCTCCTCTCTTTCTCACCCCTCTCCTCTCCTCTCCTTTCTCTCTCCCACTCTTTCTCCTCTCATGTGTCTTTTTAGTCAGGCCCTCCTGCAGTCCAGTTAATAATTGCTTTTTTATTAGGGATGTTCCTGTGTATCAGGCGGAGGTTTCTTCACGCTATTTACATAATTGCTGTAATAGTAATCCGGCATCCTTCCCTCCACATGACTCCGGTGGCTGAGGTTGGGGTGGTTTGGAGCTCATCTCTGCCTTTGATGTGTTGTCCTCCATGTGATGTTGTATTATGTGATATTACAGACCTTCTCCCCTCTGAGACACGCTGAGGTGTCATCCTGGTGACTCAGCACATAAGGTCAGGGTGTGGGCGGGTGGGGGGCGGGTGCTGGATTACCATATTTAATTACCATATTATATTTAATTATGAGAAAATGTCATTTCTATTCTTCAGCTGAAAATCACAGATGATGTCTACAAAAGGGAAGCAATTGTGTATTTTTGGGGTGTTTTCACGTGAGTGTTGTAGGTTTTATTAAAAAAGTAATTAGTAATGAGCGTTGAGCGAGGCGGAGATCACTGGGATATGGCAGTTCACTCCCCCAGGAAAGGACCCATTACCAGTTCACATAAGAGTTGAGTGACCCCCCCAAACAGGAATGTTACCCTGGAGAATTCCTACCACCCAAATGCTGACCACCCAAAAAGATCCAATAGATAATCTCACATCACAGTGAGGAGTTGGCCATGAATTTTGGATGACTGAATTTCCCAGATTCAGATGGCCGAATCAGAATCCTTTTGAGAGAAAGGAACCCCAGTGTGCTCCAAAGGTTACTTCTGGCTCTCCTTCTGTTCCCTGAGCACCCACAGATTTCCCTCCAGTCCCACCAGGTCCCCTTTCCTCAACTTGATGGCCAGTCCCACCAGTTCCCCTTTCCTCAGCTTGACTGCCAGTCCCACCAAGTCCCCCCTCCTATATTTGTACTTTTGGTAAAATTTGTAAGTGAAGAGCCTCAGGATGTTTTCTGGTCCAATCATATCTTCTGGCCTCCACTCAGTATCCTCCACGCCTGTTGAGAAGCTCTCGTATTAAATTGCTCAGCCTAGGAAATCATCATTATCCACTAAGGAAGTTTCCTATTATGGCCATGATAACAGGGGGTGTCACTTTCTTATGGAACGTCATTTTGAACTTTTTGCTGGAATTGTATTTCCAGTTTGGAAGTGGAGAAGGGTTAGAACCCTCGGTTGGGTTTTACAGCTATCCAGTACTCCACAAAATGATTCTTTTAGTGCTGAGTGTGTAGAGATGACTCCTAGGGAGCCACTGGAAGTTTTCAGGCTCTCCTCATTGTTCCATGACTACCTGCCCTGTATTTGGCTCCAGCAGCTCCCCAACAACCCCCTGACAATAATCGGCCTCCTGTCACTAGGGTGTTTTTTACTATTCATTGCAGAACTCAAACTGCAGAGAAGGTTTAAGGTGGAGGATCCCCAAAATGCAATAATGAGAGGACAGTTTTACAGTTCCTCATGGGACGCTGGAGGGCCGTAGTTTGGGGACTCCTACTCTAAGCAGACAGTAATCCCTGAATCTATGGACAAGGATCTGTCTTCCTGAGGTCTGGATGGTAGCTTCCACCTGGCTCCTCTATGACCCTCTTTAGGTGGGAGTACTGCTGTTCATCCTGGCTCCCTTCAGACATGCACCTCAGAAAGTGGCTCGGTATCCAGGGCCCTCAGGACATGGCTCATGCTGGGGCTTGGACCTGACAGCAGTTCTTCACACAGTCCTCCATGGAGAAGCCCCAGAGAAGAAAGAAAGTTCTGGACAGGTTCTGCTAAACATTTCTCATCACCCAGACCACACCTCTGACCAACACCACCGGGAGTGTCTTAAGTACCTGCATAGGAGCCGAGATGATGAGGGTGGCCTCTTGCACAATCCCCATCCAAGGACTCCAGTAGATTGAAACAGAGACTGCTAGGGCAATGGAAGGGTGCAGGTGGCAGGAACTCTGGACTTGAACTTGGGTGCATTGGTGTCAGCGAGGGCACCCCGACTTCACCCAGACCAGTAGAGAGCAGAGCCAGGTCAAGGGTTCAGTAACAGCCGGGCAGGATGAGCAGAAGGAAGGTCAGAGACGAGCAGAGGCTGGTAATGTGCAACCAAGGTAGAGAATGGATAGGCAGAATCTTGGTCTGGATTCCGGGCTAAGGTCGGAAACACAGGTAGGCAGTAGATATAGACAGGCAGGGGAATCCAGTGACAGGTCAGATGAAAGCCGGGTCATTAACACCGTACCCCGATTTACATATCACACGCCCCGTACCCTGATTTACATATAACACGCCCCGTACCCCCGATGTGCATATCGCACGCCCCGTACCCCGATGTACATACCGCACGCCCTGTACCCCGATGTACATATCGCACGCCCCCGTACCCCGATGTACATATCACACGCCCCCGTACCCCGATGTACATACCGCACGCCCCGTACCCCGATGTACATATCACACGCCCCCGTACCCCGATGTACATATCACACGCCCCCTGTACTCCGATGTACATATCACACGCCCCCGTACCCCGATGTACATATCACACACCCCCGTACACTGATGTACATATCACACGCCCCCGTACCCCGATGTACATATCACACGCCCCCGTACACTGATGTACATATCACACGCCCCCGTACCCCGATTTACATATCACACGCCTCCGTACCCCGATGTACATACCACATGCCCCGTACCCCGATGTACATACCGCACGCCCCGTACCCCGATGTACATATCACACGCCCTGTACCCCGATGTACATATCACACGCCCCGTACCCCAATTTACATATTACACGCCCCGTACCCTGATTTACATATCACACGCCCTGTACCACGATTTACATATCACACGCCCCATACCCCGATAAACATATCACATGCCCCGTACCCCCATGTACATACCGCACGCCCGTACCCCCATGTACATACCGCATGCCCCGTACCCCGATTAACATATCACACTCCCCGTGCCCCAATGTACATACCGCATGCCCTGTACCCCCATGTACATACCACACGCCCCATACCCCGATTTACATATCACACGCCCCGTACCCTGATTTACATATAGCACGCCCCGTACCCCCATGTACATACCGCACACCCCGTACCCTGATGTACATACCACATGCCCCACGTACCCCGATGTACATACCGCACATCCCGTGCCCCAATGTACATACCGCACGCCCTGTACCCTGATTTACATATCACACACCCCGTACCCCCATGTACATATAACAAGCCCCCCATACCCCCAATGTACATACCACACTCCCTGTACCCCGATGTACATACCACATGCCCCCGTACACTGATGTACATATCACACGCCCCCGTACCCCGATGTACATATCACACGCCCCCGTACACTGATGTACATATCACACGCCCCCGTACCCCGATTTACATATCACACGCCCCCGTACCCCGATGTACATACCACATGCCCCGTACCCCGATGTACATACCGCACGCCCCGTACCCCGATGTACATATCACACGCCCTGTACCCCGATGTACATATCACACACCCCGTACCCCAATTTACATATTACACGCCCCGTACCCTGATTTACATATCACACGCCCTGTACCCCGATTTACATATCACACGCCCCATACCCCGATAAACATATCACATGCCCCGTACCCCCATGTACATACCGCACGCCCCGTACCCCCATGTACATACCGCATGCCCCGTACCCCGATTAACATATCACACTCCCCGTACCCCCATGTACATACCGCATGCCCTGTACCCCCATGTACATACCACACGCCCCATACCCCGATTTACATATCACACGCCCCGTACCCTGATTTACATATCGCACGCCCCGTACCCCCATGTACATACCGCACACCCCGTACCCTGATGTACATACCACATGCCCCACGTACCCCGATGTACATACCGCACATCCCGTGCCCCAATGTACATACCGCACGCCCTGTACCCTGATTTACATATCACACACCCCGTACCCCCATGTACATATAACAAGCCCCCCATACCCCAATGTACATACCACACTCCCTGTACCCCGATGTACATACCACACACCCCATACCTCAATGTGCATACCACACGCCTCGTACCCCGATGTACATATCGCACGCCCCGTACCCCGATGTACATACCACATGCCCCGTACCCCGATGTACATACCACACACCCCGTACCCCGATGTACATACCACACACCCCATACCCCGATGTACATACCACACATCCCGTACCTCGATGTACATACCACACACCCCATACCTCGATGTACATACCGCACACCCCATACCTCTATGTAAATACCGCACACCCCGTACCCCGATGTACATACCACACACCCCGTACCCCGATTTACATATCACACGCCCCGTACCCCGATAAACATATCACATGCCCCGTACCCCCATGTACATACCGCACACCCCGTACCCCCATGTACATACCGCATGCCCTGTACCCCGATTAACATATCACACTCCCCGTACCCCCATGTACATACCGCATGCCCTGTACCCCCATGTACATACCACACGCCCCATACCCCGATTTACATATCACATGCACCGTACCCTGATTTACATATCACATGCCCCGTACCCCCATGTACATACCGCACACCCCGTACCCTGATGTACATACCACATGCCCCATGTACCCCCAATGTACATACCGCACATCCCGTGCCCCAATGTACATACCGCACGCCCTGTACCCTGATTTACATATCACACACCCCGTACCCCCATGTACATATAACAAGCCCCCCGTACCCCAATGTACATACCACACTCCCTGTAAAGCGCTGCGTAAACTGTCGGCGCTATATAAATCCTGTATAATAATACATACCACACACCCCGTACCCCGATGTACGTACCACATGCCATGTACCCCGTTTAGATTTGGGGCCACAGCTCGAAGAGTCTGCAGAACACAGTAAAAGTCTATTTCACCATTTTCCTCAATAAAGCGAATCTCACAAAGCGTGGTTTTATCGTTGAACATTCCGGTACTCAGGGGAAATCACGGGGAAAATATAAACAGCAGATTGTAACATTATCTTCACCCCCTCCCCCACTGAGTGCGGATTGATCGTTAGAGTAATATTCTCTAATGCGGAATGCAGATATAATAATAATCATAACTCATATGTATGTTTTCTGTGCACACCGTTCATACATGAGAGCCTCCCCGGCGGCTTCATACAAACTCCTTCATCCATCAGACACATTGAATCCGCTATGTACTATGGGAGCGTGTGCAACAACTTGTCCTATAGGTTCCCCCATAGACTCCCTTGTGCAACAACTTGTCCTATAGGTTCCCCTATAGACTACCCTGTGCAAAATCTTGTCCTATAGGTTCCTCTATAGACTCCCCTGTGCAACAACTTGTCCTATAGGTTCCCCTATAGACTCCCCTGTGCAACAACTTGTCCTATAGGTTCCCCTATAGACCCCCCTGTGCAACAACTTGTCCTATAGGTTCCCCTATAGACTCCCCTGTACAGCAACTTGTCCTATAGGTTCCCCTATAGACTCCCTTGGGCAACAACTTGTCCTATATGTTCCCCTATAGACTCCCTTGTGCAACAACTTGTCCTATAGGTTCCCCTATGCAACAGCTTGTCCTATAGACTCCCCTATAGCCTCCCCTGTACAACAACTTGTCCTATAGACTCTCCTGTGCAACAACTTGTCATATAGGTTCCCCTATAGACTCCCCTGTGCAACAAATTGTCCTATAGTTTCCCCTATGGACTCCCCTGTACAACAACTTGTCCTATAGACTCCCCTGTACAACAACTTGTCCTATAGGTTCCCCTATAGACTCCCCTGTGCAACAACTTCTCCTATAGGTTCCCCTATAGACTCCCCTGTGCAACAAATTGTCCTATAGTTTCCCCTATGGACTCCCCTGTACAACAACTTGTCCTATAGACTCCCCTGTACAACAACTTGTCCTATAGGTTCCCCTATAGACTCCCCTGTGCAACAACTTGTCCTATAGACTCCCCTGTGCAACAACTTGTCCTATAGGATCTCCTGTGCAACAACTTGTCCTATAGACTCCCCTGTACAACAACTTGTCCTATAGACTCCCCTGTGCAACAACTTGTCCTATAGATTCCTCTGTGCAACAACCTGTCCTATAGACTCCCCTGTGCAACAACTTGTCCTATAGGTTCCCCTATGGACTCCCCTGTGCAACAACTTGTCCTATAGACTCCCCTGTGCAACAACTTGTCCTATAGGATCTCCTGTGCAACAACTTGTCATATAGACTCCCCTGTACAACAACTTGTCCTATAGGTTCCCCTGTGCAACAACTTGTCCTATAGGTTCCCCTGTGCAACAACTTGTCCTATAGATTCCTCTGTGCAACAACTTGTCCTATAGACTCCCCTGTGCAACAACTTGTCCTATAGGTTCCCCTGTGCAACAACTTGTCCTATAGACTCCTCTGTGCAACAACTTGTCCTATAGACTCCCCTGTGCAACAACTTGTTCTATAGGTTCCCCTGTGCAACAACTTGTCCTATAGACTCCCCTGTACAACAACTTGTCCTATAGACTCCTCTGTACAACAACTTGTCCTATAGACTCCCCTGTACAACAACTTGTCCTATAGGTTCTCCTGTGCAACAACTTGTCCTATAGGTTCCCCTGCGCAACAACTTGTCCTATAGGTTCCCCTATAGACTCCCCTGTGCAACAACTTGTCCAATAGGATACCCTGTATAACAACTTGTCCTATAGACTCCCCTGTGCAACAATTTGTTCTATAGGATCCCCTGTACAACAACTAGTCCTATAGACTCCCCTGTGCAACAACTTGTCCTATAGGTTCCCCTATAGACTCCCCTGTGCAACAACTTGTCCTATAGTTTCCCCTATGGACTCCCCTGTACAACAACTTGTCCTATAGACTCCCCTATAGACTCCCTTGTGCAACAACTTGTCCTATAGACTCCCCTGTACAACTTGTCCTATAGACTCCCCTGTGCAACAACTTGTCCTATAGGATCTCCTGTGCAACAACTTGTCCTATAGACTCCCCTGTACAACAACTTGTCCTATAGACTTCCCTGTACAACAACTTGTCCTATAGACTTCCCTGTACAACAACTTGTCCTATAGGTTCCCCTGTGCAACAACTTGTCCTATAGGTTCCCCTGTGCAACAACTTGTCCCATAGACTCCTCTGTGCAACAACTTGTCCTATAGACTCCTCTGTGCAACAACTTGTTCTATAGACTCCCCTGTGCAACAACTTGTCCTATAGGTTCCCCTGTGAAACAACTTGTCCTATAGACTCCTCTGTGCAACAACTTGTCCTATAGACTCCCCTGTACAACAACTTGTCCTATAGGTTCCCCTGTGCAAAAACTTGTCCTATAGGTTCCCCTATAGACTCCCCTGTGCAACAACTTGTCCAATAGGATATCCTGTATAACAACTTGTCCTATAGACTCCCCTGTGCAACAATTTGTTCTATAGGATCCCCTGTACAACAACTAGTCCTATAGACTCCCCTGTGCAACAACTTTTCCTATAGGTTCCCCTATGCAACAACTTGTCCTATAGTCTCCCCTGTGCAACAACTTGACCTATAGGTTCCCCTGTGCAACAACTTGTCCTATAGACTCCCCTGTGCAACAACTTGTCCTATAGACTCCCCTGTGCAACAACTTGTCCTATAGGTTCCCCTGTGCAACAACTTGTTCTATAGTTACCCTATAGACTCCGCTGTGCAACAACTTGTCCTATAGACTCTCCTGTGCAACAATTTGTCCTATAGGTTCCCCTGTGCAACAACTTGTCCTATAGGTTCCCCTATAGACTCCCCTATGCAACAACTTGTCCTATAGACTCTCCTGTGCAACAACTTGTCCTATAGGATCTCCTGTACAACAACTTGTCCTATAGACTCCCCTGTGCAACAACTTGTCCTATAGACTCCCCTGTGCAACAACTTGTCCTATAGACTCCCCTGTGCAACAACTTGTCCTATAGGTTCCCCTATAGACTCCCCTGTGCAACAACTTGTCCTATAGTTTCCCCTATGGACTCCCCTGTACAACAACTTGTCCTATAGACTCCCCTGTGCAACAACTTGTCCTATAGACTCCCCTATAGACTCCCCTGTGCAACAACTTGTCCTATAGGTTCCCCATAGACTCCCCTGTGCAACAACTTGTCCTATAGACTCCTCTGTACAACAACTTGTCCTATAGACTTCCCTGTGCAACAACTTGTCCTATAGGATCTCCTGTGAAACAACTTGTCCTATAGACTCCCCTGTACAACAACTTGCCCTATAGACTTCCCTGTGCAACAACTTGTCCTATAGGTTCCCCTCTGCAACAACTTGTCCTATAGACTCCCCTGTACAACAACTTGTCCTACAGACTCCTCTGTGCAACAACTTGTCCTATAGACTCCCCTGTACAACAACTTGTCCTATAGGTTCTCCTGTGCAACAACTTGTCCTATAGGTTCCCCTGTGCAACAACTTGTCCTATAGGTTCCCCTATAGACTCCCCTGTGCAACAACTTGTCCTATAGGATATCCTGTATAACAAATTGTCCTATAGACTCCCCTGTGCAACAATTTGTTCTATAGGATCCCCTGTACAACAACTAGTCCTATAGACTCCCCTGTGCAACAACTTGTCCTATAGGTTCCCCTATGCAACAACTTGTCCTATAGTCTCCCCTGTGCAACAACTTGACCTATAGGTTCCCTTGTGCAACAACTTGTCTTATAGACTCCCCTGTGCAACAACTTGTCCTATAGACTCCCCTGTGCAACAACTTGTCCTATAGACTCCCCTGTGCAACAACTTGTCCTATAGGTTCCCCTGTGCAACAACTTGTTCTATAGTTTCCCTATAGACTCCACTGTGCAACAACTTCTCCTATAGACTCTCCTGTGCAACAATTTGTCCTATAGGTTCCCCTGTGCAACAACTTGTCCTATAGGTTCCCCTATAGACTCCCCTGTGCAACAACGTGTCCTATAGACTCTCCTGTGCAACAACTTCTCCTATAGGATCTCCTGTACAACAACTTGTCCTATAGACTCCCCTGTGCAACAACTTGTCCTATAGACTCCCCTGTGCAACAACTTGTCCTATAGACTCCCCTGTGCAACAACTTGTCCTATAGACTCCCCTGTGCAACAACTTGTCCTATAGACTCCCCTGTGCAACAACTTGTCTTATAGTCTCCCCTGTACAACAACTTGTCCTATAGACTCCCCTGTACAACAACTTGTCCTATAGACTCCCCTGTACAACAACTTGTCCTATAGTCTCCCCTGTACAACAACTTGTCCTATAGGTTCCCCTATAGACTCCCCTGTGCAACAACTTGTCCTATAGTCTCCCCTGTGCAACAACTTGTCCTATAGTCTCCCCTGTGCAACAACTTGTCTTATAGACTCCCCTGTACAACAGCTTGTCCTATAGACTTCCCTGTGCAACAACTTGTCCTATAGGAACCCCTGTGCAACAACTTGTCCTATAGACTCCCCTGTGCAACAACTTGTCCTATAGACTCCCCTGTGCAACTACTTGTTCTATTTGTTCCTCTGTG
Organism: Aquarana catesbeiana; assembly: GCA_037953035.1. NCBI lineage: Eukaryota > Metazoa > Chordata > Amphibia > Anura > Ranidae > Aquarana > Aquarana catesbeiana. Next base: position 175,321 of record JBBHAA010002341.1, on the reverse strand, counting down.
CAACAACTTGTCCTATAGTCTCCTCTGTGCAACAACTTGTCCTATAGACTCCCCTGTGCAACAACTTGTCCTGTAGACTTCCCTGTGCAACAACTTGTCCTATAGACTTCCCTGTGCAACAACTTGTCCTATAGGAACCCCTATGCAACAACTTATCCTATAGTCTCCCCTGTACAACAATTTGTCCTATAGACTTCCCTGTGCAACAACTTGTCCTATAGGAACCCCTGTACAACAATTTGTCCTATAGACTCCCCTGTACAACAACTTGTCCTATAGGAACCCCTGTGCAACAACTTATCCTATAGACTCCCCTGTGCAACAACTTGTCCTATAGTCTCCCCTGTGCAACAACTTGTCTTATAGACTCCCCTGTGCAACAACTTGTCCTATAGGCTCCTCTATAGACTCCCCTGTGCAACAACTGGTCCTATAGACTCTCCTGTGCAACAACTTGTCCTATAGACTCCCCTGTGCAACAACTTGTCCTATAGACTCCCCAGTGCAACAACTTGTCCTATAGGCTCCCCTGTGCAACAACTTGTCCTATAGACTCGCCTGTGCAACAACTTTTCCTATAGGTTCCTCTGTGCAAAAACTTCTCCTATAGGTTCCCCTGTGCAACAACTTGTTCTATAGACTTCCCTGTACAACAACTTGTCCTATAGACTCCCCTGTGCAACAACTTGTCCTGTAGACTTCCCTGTGCAACAACTTGTCCTATATTCTCCCCTGTGCAACAACTTGTCCTATAGACTCCCCTGTGCAACAACTTGTCCTATAGACTTCCCTGTGCAACAACTTGTTCTATAGACTTCCCTATATAACAACTTGTCCTATAGGAATCCCTATGCAACAACTTATCCTATAGTCTCCCCTGTACAACAATTTGTCCTATAGACTTCCCTGTGCAACAACTTATCCTATAGACTCCCCTGTGCAACAACTTATCCTATAGACTCCCCTGTGCAACAACTTGTCCTATAGTCTCCCCTGTGCAACAACTTGTCTTATAGACTCCCCTGTGCAACAACTTGTCCTATAGGCTCCTCTATAGACTCCCCTGTGCAACAACTGGTCCTATAGACTCTCCTGTGCAACAACTTGTCCTATAGACTCCCCTGTGCAACAACTTGTCCTATAGACTCCCCAGTGCAACAACTTGTCCTATAGACTCCCCTGTGCAACAACTTGTCCTGTAGACTTCCCTGTGCAACAACTTGTCCTATATTCTCCCCTGTGCAACAACTTGTCCTATAGACTCCCCTGTGCAACAACTTGTCCTATAGACTTCCCTGTGCAACAACTTGTTCTATAGACTTCCCTGTATAACAACTTGTCCTATAGGAATCCCTATGCAACAACTTATCCTATAGTCTCCCCTGTACAACAATTTGTCCTATAGACTCCCCTGTGCAACAACTTGTCCTATAGTCTCCCCTGTGCAACAACTTGTCTTATAGACTCCCCTGTGCAACAACTTGTCCTATAGGCTCCTCTATAGACTCCCCTGTGCAACAACTGGTCCTATAGACTCTCCTGTGCAACAACTTGTCCTATAGACTCCCCTGTGCAACAACTTGTCCTATAGACTCCCCTGTGCAACAACTTGTCCTATAGGCTCCCCTGTGCAACAACTTGTCCTATAGACTCGCCTGTGCAACAACTTTTCCTATAGGCTTCCCTGTACAACAACTTGTCCTATAGGTTCCCATATAGACTCCCCTGTGCAACAACTTGTCCTTTAGACTTCCCTGTACAACAACTTGTCCTATAGGATCTCCTGTGCAACAACTTGTCCTATAGACTTCCCTGTACAACAACTTGTCCTATAGGATCTCCTGTGCAACAACTTGTCCTATAGACTTCCCTGTACAACAACTTGTCCTATAGACTCCCCTGTACAACAACTTGTCCTATAGGCTCCCCTGTGCAACAACTTGTGCTATAGACTCCCCTGTGCAACAACTTGTCCTATAGACTCCCCTGTACAACAACTTGTCCTATAGGCTCCCCTGTACAACAACTTGTCCTATAGACTTCCCTGTGCAACAACTTGTCCTATATTCTCCCCTGTGCAACAACTTGTCCTATAGACTTCCCTGTACAACAACTTGTCCTATAGACTTCCCTGTACAACCACTTGTCCTATAGACTTCCCTGTGCAACAACTTGTCCTATATTCCCCCCTGTACAACAACTTATCCTATAGACTCCTCTGTACAACAACTTGTCCTATAGGAACCCCTGTACAACAACTTGTCCTATAGGAACCCCTGTACAACAACTTGTCCTATAGACTTCCCTGTGCTACAACTTATCCTATAGACTCCCCTGTACAACAACTTGTCCTATAGACTTCCCTGTGCAACAACTTGTCCTATAGACTTCCCTGTGCAACAACTTGTCCTATAGACTTCCCTGTGCAACAACTTGTCCTATAGACTCCCCTGTACAACAACTTGTCCATATGGTCCTTGCCCCTTCTTCCCATAATTCCCGACAATGGACTTCAAGGTACAGTAATACAATGTATACAGACTGGAAGGGATTGGGGGTGCAATGATACAATGTATAGAGATTGGAGGAGTTTGGAGGTACAGAATTTTGACCAATAGCGGTGCAGAACAGGACTCTATAAATTTGGGGTGTGCCATTTATTCTCAGGGTAATTTTTTTAGGACTAAAAACCTGGCAGGGGTTCTGTGCTTTTCCCATTGGATCCATACATTGTACACAGGTTCACTTTAATCTCCCGATGATGAAAATACATTTTTAGCTCCCCATTAAATTCAATAAGTGAATATTTGGCCATCAGATGAGTTCCGGTAGACGGGTGACTCTCCTGCGCTCAGCTTTTCCAATTTACACCGATTCTGGCCATACATAGAACACTCAATGTTACCGAATTCACCAGCATTAGATTACAGAAGGATCGATCGACTCGGACAAACTATAACCAACATTTTCTAGGACTTGTAACCACAGGACCTCTTCATATGAAGAGTTCAGAACTTCAGGGACCCGTCTGGAGTTCGGTGAAGAAACGTCTCCTCTCCATAATCCGCACATTCCGGAATCTTCCGTCTTCCATTCATTGTTCTGGAGCTTTATGGTTTATTTTCTCTCAGCAGCTTCCAATCTTTATTTAAATATCTGCTTCACCATATGTTGATGGAACACTCGGGATTTGAATCGGCTTGGCGAGAAGAAGACTAGAAAATGTTCCCTTTATTCCGATATAATTCAAAAATGAATCCTTATGTGCAAAATACGATTTTCTTTTCTCAGGAAGGACTCAGAACTTTTCTTCAAACGATCGTATTTACCACGAAGGACCTCACTTCATCTCTTTAACCCTTCGCTGAGAGTCAGAGCCTTTAAAGTGGTGGATGATACTGAAAGCTGGTAGGAGGGGCTCCTGTTCATCTGATCACTGTGATTGGCTGCACAGCGGTGATGTAATCAGCTCCCGTAGTTGACCACAAGCTGTCAGTGACAGTCCTGGAACTGCCGATGGAGCAAATCTGAGGACAAGACAGAGACCCAGAAACTTGGCATTAGGGCCCACCTGCCGTACCGCCTCATATATGTCTGACCCTGTTTTAAAGGGCTTTGAGAGTACAGAAAAATAAATTACTGATCTGCCAAAAATGCAAATCCTATTTGTAGCTTTTCTGTGAACTGACTGGTGTCAGCCCTGCCCAGTGACTTTTGCTAAACTACTCTCAGATCTCCAAAAATAAAGGTTATCTATGCTCAGAGATAACAGGAAAGGTGGGAAGGACACAGACAAAGCCAACTCTACAAAGACATGATGTGGAGGAACTGGAGTGTCCTGTACAGAGCCCTGACCTCATCCCTACTGATCACCTGACCTCATCCCTACTGATCACCTGACCTCATCCCTACTGATCACCTGACCCCATCCCCGCTGATCACCTGACCTCATCCCCACTGATCACCTGACCTCCTCCCTACTGATCACCTGACCTCCTCCCTACTGATCACCTGACCTCATCCCTACTGATCACCTGACCTCATCCCCACTGATCACCTGACCTCCTCCCTACTGATCACCTGACCTCATCCTTACTGATCACCTGACCTCCTCCCATACTGATCGCCTGACCTCATCCCTACTGATCACCTGACCTCATCACTACTGATCACCTGACCTCATCCCCGCTGATCACCTGACCTCATCCCTACTGATCACCTGACCTCATCCCTACTGATCACCTGACCCCATCCCCGCTGATCACCTGACCTCCTCCCTACTGATCACCTGACCTCATCCCTACCGATCACCTGACCTCATCCCTACCGATCACCTGACCCCATCCCCGCTGATCACCTGACCTCATCCCCGCTGATCACCTGACCTCCTCCCTACTGATCACCTGACCTCATCCCTACTGATCACCTGACCTCATCCCTACTGATCACCTGACCCCATCCCCGCTGATCACCTGACCTCATCCCCGCTGATCACCTGACCTCATCCCCGCTGATCACCTGACCTCATCCCCGCTGATCACCTGACCTCATCCCTACTGATCACCTGACCTCATCCCCGCTGATCACCTGACCTCATCCTTACTGATCACCTGACCTCATCCCTACTGATCATCTGACCTCATCCTTACTGATCACCTGACCTCCTCCCATACTGATCACCTGACCTCATCCCTACTGATCACCTGACCTCATCCCTACTGATCACCTGACCTCATCCCTACTGATCACCTGACCCCATCCCCGCTGATCACCTGACCTCCTCCCTACTGATCACCTGACCTCATCCCTACTGATCACCTGACCTCATCCCTACTGATCACCTGACCCCATCCCCACTGATCACCTGACCTCATCCCTACTGATCACCTGACCCCATCCCCGCTGATCACCTGACCTCATCCCCACTGATCACCTGACCTCATCTCTACTGATCACCTGACCTCATCCCCACTGATCACCTGACCTCATCCCCACTGATCACCTGACCTCATCCCCGCTGATCACCTGACCTCATCCCTACTGATCACCTGACCTCATCCCTACTGATCACCTGACCTCATCCCCGCTGATCACCTGACCTCATCCTTACTGATCACCTGACCTCATCCCTACTGATCATCTGACCTCATCCTTACTGATCACCTGACCTCCTCCCATACTGATCACCTGACCTCATCCCTACTGATCACCTGACCTCATCCCTACTGATCACCTGACCCCATCCCCGCTGATCACCTGACCTCCTCCCTATTGATCACCTAACCTCATCCCTACTGATCACCTGACCTCATCCCCGCTGATCACCTGACCTCATCCCCGCTGATCACCTGACCTCATCCCCGCTGATCACCTGACCTCATCCCCACTGATCACCTGACCTCATCCCCGCTGATCACCTGACCTCATCCCCACTGATCACCTGAACTCATCCCCACTGATCACCTGACCTCATCCCTACTGATCACCTGACCTCATCCCCACTGATCACCTGACCTCATCCCCACTGATCTCCTGACCTCATCCCTACTGATCACCTGACCTCATCCCTACTGATCACCTGACCTCATCCCCACTGATCACCTGACCTCATCCCCACTGATCTCCTGACCTCATCCCCGCTGATCACCTGACCTCATCCCCACTGATCACCTGACCTCATCCCCACTGATCTCCTGACCTCATCCCCACTGATCACCTGACCTCATCCCTACTGATCACCTGACCTCCTCCCCACTGATCACCTGACCTCCTCCCTACTGATCACCTGACCTCCTCCCTACTGATCACCTGACCTCCTCCCCACTGATCACCTGACCTCATCCCTACTGATCACCTGACCTCATCCCCACTGATCACCTGACCTCATCTCTACTGATCACCTGACCTCATCCCTACTGATCACCTGACCTCATCCCCACTGATCACCTGACCTCATCTCTACTGATCACCTGACCTCATCTCTACTGATCACCTGACCTCATCCCTACTGATCAGCTGACCTCATCCCCACTGATCACCTGACCTCATCTCTACTGACCACCTGACCTCATCCCTGCTGATCACCTGACCTCATCCCCGCTGATCAGCTGACCTCATCCCCACTGATCTCCTGACCTCATCCCTACTGATCACCTGACCTCATCCCTACTGATCACCTGACCTCATCCCTACTGATCACCTGACCTCATCCCTACTGATCACCTGACCTCATCTCTGCTGATCACCTGACCTCATCCCCGCTGATCACCTGACCTCATCCCCGCTGATCACCTGACCTCATCCCCGCTGATCACCTGACCTCATCCCTGCTGATCACCTGACCTCATCCCCGCTGATCACCTGACCTCATCCCCGCTGATCACCTGACCTCATCCCCACTGATCACCTGACATCATCCCCACTGATCACCTGACCTCCTCCCTACTGATCACCTGACCTCATCCCTACTGATCACCTGACCTCATCACTACTGATCACCTGACCTCATCACTACTGATCACCTGACCTCATCCCCACTGATCACCTGACCTCATCCCTACGGATCACCTGACCTCATCCCCACTGATCACCTGACCTCATCCCTACGGATCACCTGACCTCATCCCTACTGATCACCTGACCTCATCCCCGCTGATCACCTGACCTCATCCCTACTGATCACCTGACCTCATCCCCGCTGATCACCTGACCTCATCCCTACTGATCACCTGACCTCATCCCCGCTGATCACCTGACCTCATCCCCGCTGATCACCTGACCTCATCCCCACTGATCACCTGAACTCATCCCCACTGATCACCTGACCTCATCCCTACTGATCACCTGACCTCATCCCCACTGATCACCTGACCTCATCCCCACTGATCTCCTGACCTCATCCCCGCTGATCACCTGACCTCATCCCTACTGATCACCTGACCTCATCCCCACTGATCACCTGACCTCATCCCTACTGATCACCTGACCTCCTCCCCACTGATCACCTGACCTCCTCCCTACTGATCACCTGACCTCCTCCCTACTGATCACCTGACCTCCTCCCCACTGATCACCTGACCTCATTACTACTGATCACCTGACCTCATCCCTACTGATCACCTGACCTCATCCCCACTGATCACCTGACCTCATCTCTACTGATCACCTGACCTCATCTCTACTGATCACCTGACCTCATCCCTGCTGATCACCTGACCTCATCCCCGCTGATCAGCTGACCTCATCCCCACTGATCTCCTGACCTCATCTCCGCTGATCACCTGACCTCATCCCCGCTGATCACCTGACCTCATCCCTACTGATCACCTGACCTCATCCCTACTGATCACCTGACCTCATCCCTACTGATCACCTGACCTCATCCCTACTGATCACCTGACCTCATCTCAGCTGATCACCTGACCTCATCCCCGCTGATCACCTGACCTCATCCCCGCTGATCACCTGACCTCATCCCCGCTGATCACCTGACCTCATCCCCACTGATCACCTGACCTCATCCCCGCTGATCACCTGACCTCATCCCTACGGATCACCTGACCTCATCCCCACTGATCACCTGACCTCATCCCTACGGATCACCTGACCTCATCCCTACTGATCACCTGACCTCATCCCCGCTGATCACCTGACCTCATCCCCGCTGATCACCTGACCTCATCCCCGCTGATCACCTGACCTCATCCCTACTGATCACCTGACCTCATCCCCGCTGATCACCTGACCTCCTCCCTACTGATCACCTGACCTCCTCCCTACTGATCACCTGACCTCATCCCTGCTGATCACCTGACCTCATCCCCGCTGGTCACCTGACCTCATCCCCGCTGGTCACCTGACCTCATCCCCGCTGATCACCTGACCTCATCCCCGCTGATCACCTGACCTCATCCCCGCTGATCACCTGACCTCATCCCCGCTGATCACCTGACCTCATCCCCACTGATCACCTGACCTCATCCCCACTGATCACCTGACCTCATCCCCACTGATCACCTGACATCATCCCCACTGATCACCTGACCTCATCCCCACTGATCACCTGACCTTATCCCCACTGATCACCTGACCTCATCCCCACTGATCACCTGACCTCATCCCCACTGATCACCTGACATCATCCCCACTGATCACCTGACCTCATCCCCACTGATCTCCTGACCTCATCCCTACTGATCACCTGACCTCATCCCCACTGATCACCTGACCTCATCCCCACTGATCTCCTGACCTCATCCCTACTGATCACCTGACCTCATCCCTACTGATCACCTGACATCATCCCTACTGATCACCTGACCCCAACCCTACTGATCACCTGACCTCATCCCTACTGATCATCTGACCTCATCCCTACTGATCACCTGACCTCAATCCCTATGGATCACCTGACCTCATCCCCACTGATCACCTGACCTCATCCCTACTGATCACCTGACCTCATCCCTATTGATCTCCTGACCTCCTCCCTAATGATCACCTGACCTCATCCCTACTGATCACCTGACCTCCTCCCTACTGATCACCTGACCTCAATCCCTACGGATCACCTGACCTCATCCCTACTGATCACCTGACCTCATCCCTACTGATCTCCTGACCTCCTCCCTAATGATCACCTGACCTCATCCCTACTGATCACCTGACCTCATCCCTATTGATCACCTGACCTCCTCCCTACTGATTTGGGATGACCTGGACATGACTGTGAATGGCCTCCATAGAGAGCCTTGACTTCATCCCCACTGAACACCTTCAGGACGAGTTGGAATGAGTCAGATCTACTCAGAGAGACCAGAGAACTCCATTAATAGGGGGACTGGTGGACCTCAGTTATGAGGAACGACTACAATCAATCAATGTGTCCTCCCTGGAGAAGAGACTCTGGAGAGGGGAATTGATAGCGATATATACAAATATCTGAATGGTGATCCCTTCGTAAGTATGAATAGTCCCAGGGAGGGTAAGAAAACTCGGGGCCACGAGGGGCCACACCATGAGACTGGAAGAGGGGAGCTTTAACCTTAACCACTTGCCGACCGCCGCACGCCGATATACGGCGGCACAATGGCAGCGATGGGCAAATGGGCGTACCTGTACATCCCCTTTAGGAGGTGGGGATAGCTGGCGCCCACATGCCCACCGCGTACAGCATGACCGCACCCGCGGGACCGGCAGACTCAGTGTCCACCGGTCTCCCGCCGATCGTGTCATGGAGCCTCAGAACGGGGAAGTGCCTATGTAAACAAGGAATTTCCCCGTTCTGCCTTGTGTCATCACCGCTCTCTGTCATCGGGAGCAGTGATCGCTGTCATGTGACTTGAAGCCCCTCCCCCCCACAGTTAGAATCACTCCCTAAGACACACTTAACCCTTTCATCGCCCCCAAGTGATTAACCCCTTCCCTGCCAGTGACATTTACAGAGTAATCAGTACATTTTTATAGCATTGATCGCTGTATAAATGACAATGGTCCCAAAATAGTGTCAAAAGTGTCCGAAGTGTTCGCCATAATGTCACAGTCCTGATAAAAATCGCAGATCGCCGCCATTACTAATAAAAAAAAAAATGTAGAAATAAAAATGCCATACATCTATTCCCTATTTTGTATACACTATAACTTTTGCGCAAACCAATCAATAAACGCTTATTGCGTTTTTTTTTTACCAAAAATATATAGAAGAATACGTATCGGCCGAAACTGAGGAAAAAATTACTTTTTTATATATTTTTGGGGATATTTATTATAGTAAAAAAGTAAAAAATAATGCCTTTTTTTAAAAATTGTCGCTCTTTTTTTGTTTATAGCGCAAAAAATAAAAACCGCAGAGGTGATCAAATACCACCAAAAGAAAGCTCTATTTATGGGGAAAAAAGGACGTCAATTTTGTTTGGGTACAACGTCGCACGACCGCGCAAATGTCAGTTAAAACGACGCAGTGCTGGGAAGGAAGGGGGTAATATCTTCCGGGGTGAAGCGGTTAAGCTCCGTTGGGGGTATTTCATTGTCAGGGTGGTGAGGATGTGGAACTCCCTTCCACAACTGGTGGTGTCGGCAGGAAGTATGGTTAGTTTTAGAAGACTCTTGGATGTGCATCTTAGCGAAAAAACAATATAGGGGGGATATGGGAAATTATTTTTTCTTCTACACACACCTACACAGGTTGAACTGGTTGGACATTACCAACTATGTAACCAACATCTCCATCAAGACATAGTGTGATCAGTTTGGTGTGGAGGAACTCAAGTGCCCTGCACAGAGCTCTGGCCTCATCCCTACTCTTTTGGAAGACCTTTGGCATAAGGTATTCTCATCCAACATCAGTACCTGCCCTTAAGGTTTTCTTGGTATAAGGTCTTCTTATCTCAAAGGTGTTCAGTAGGTTTAAGGTCATGGTGTGACCTGCACAGAGCCCTGACCTCATCCCTACTGATCAGCTTTTGGGATGGATTGAAATGTTGACTGCAAGCCAGGTCTTCTCATCCAACATCAGTAACTGATCTTACAAATGGGTACAAATTCCCTTAGACACCCTCCAAAATCTTGTGAAAATCCTTCCCAGAAGAGTGGAAGCTATTATATACACAAAGGGGACAACTTCATATTAATGGCCATGGGGGAGAGGGGGGCAACTCCATAAAGACATGACTGCCCCCCCCCCCCCCCCCCCACGTACAAAGCCAGCTCCATAAAGACATGGTGTGACCAGTTTGGTGTGGAAGAACTTGAGTGTCCTGTATAGATCTCTGACCTCATCCCTACTGATCACCTGACCTCATCCCTACTGATCACCTGACTTCATCCCTACTGATCACCTTTGGGACGGATTGGAATGCCGATGGTGATCCAGGTCTTCACATCCAACATCTGTACCTGACCTCACAGATGGGAAAAATTCTCACAGACACCCCAACATCTTGTGGAAGTCCTTCCCAGAAGAGTGGAGGCTGTTAGAGCCACCAAGGGGGCAACTCCATATTCGTGGTCATGGGTTTGGAATTTATATGAAGTTCTTCTATGTGTGATGGTCAGGTGTCTTCACTCCCATAACATGTCCTGTAATCTTCTTCATAGCGGAGCTCCTCCACATTTATTAATTTGCTGAAGTTCAGGATGAAGTTGATATAAGGAGAAGAACAGTTGTCCGCTGTCCCTGCTTCCAGAGATGAACTCAGGATCTGAATGGTCTCCAGGAAATGTTTGTGAATATTTGTCGGAATGACTTTCACACAGGATGGGTGTATAGGTCCCCGTAGATGGCTCCATCACAGTGGAAGGAATGTTCCCGTCTATGGGGAGAGGTAATGATCCTGCAGTGATTGCAGAGTTTTCCTGCATCTGATACCTCTGATTGATGGAATGCATTTTGGTCTTTATTGGTTTATTTGGTGGATGTGAAATTGCCAATATCCAGCAACACACAAATCTGCTCTGATGAGATTCTGCTTAGCACGATACATTTGTTTAACGATCTCAGAAGTAATAAGAATGTTGATTCTTCCCAGGATTAGCAAATGGAGGAGCAGATGTGGAGAGGAGAGTGAATCTTCAGTACAGAGAGGAGAGATAAAGAGGGAGAGTAAGGGGGGGGAGGGGGAATGAGGGGGGGGGGGCTAACAGAAGAGAGGGGGGGCTAACAGAGGAGAGGGGGGCTGACAGAGAGGGGGGCTGACAGAGAGGAGAGGGGGGCTGACAGAGAGGGGGGGCTGACAGAGAGGGGGGGGGGCTTACAGAGAGGAGGGGGGCTGACAGAGAGGAAGAGGGGGCTGACAGAGAGGAAGAGGGGGCTGACAGAGAGGAAGAGGGGCTAACAGGGGCTGACAGAGAGGAAGAGGGGGCTGACAGAGAGAAAGAGGGGACTGACAGAGAGGAAGAGGGGGCTGACAGAGAGGAAGAGGGGACTGACAGAGAGGAAGAGGGGGCTGACAGAGAGGAAGAGGGGCTAACAGGGGCTAACAGAGAGAAGAGGGGGCTGACAGAGAGGAATGGGGGCTGACAGAGAGGAAGGGGGGCTAACAGGGGCTGACAGAGAGGAAGAGGGGGCTGACAGAGAGGAAGAGGGGACTGACAGAGAGGAAGAGGGGGCTGACAGAGAGGAAGAGGGGACTGACAGAGAGGAAGAGGGGCTAACAGGGGCTAACAGAGAGAAGAGGGGGCTGACAGAGAGGAAGAGGGGGCTGACAGAGAGGAAGAGGGGGCTGACAGAGAGGAAGAGGAGGCTGACAGAGAGGAAGAGGGGGCTGACAGAGAGGAAGAGGGGGCTGACAGAGAGGAAGAGGGGGCTGACAGAGAGGAAGAGGGGCTAACAGGGGCTAACAGAGAGAAGAGGGGGCTGACAGAGAGGAATGGGGGCTGACAGAGAGAAGAGGGGGCTGACAGAGAGGAGAGGGGGCTAACAGAGAGGAAGAGGGGCTAACAGGGGCTAACAGAGAGAAGAGGGGGCTGACAGAGAGGAATGGGGGCTGACAGAGAGAAAGAGGAGGCTGACAGAGAAGAAGAGGGGGCTGACAGAGAGGAAGAGGGGGCTGACAGAGAGGAAGAGGGGACTGACAGAGAGGAAGAGGGGGCTGACAGAGAGGAATGGGGGCTGACAGAGAGGAAGGGGGGCTAACAGGGGCTGACAGAGAGAAGAGGGGGCTGACAGAGAGGAATGGGGGCTGACAGAGAGGAAGGGGGGCTAACAGGGGCTGACAGAGAGGAAGAGGGGGCTGACAGAGAGGAAGAGGGGACTGACAGAGAGGAAGAGGGGGCTGACAGAGAGGAAGAGGGGGCTGACAGAGAGGAAGAGGGGGCTGACAGAGAGGAAGAGGGGCTAACAGGGGCTAACAGAGAGAAGAGGGGGCTGACAGAGAGGAATGGGGGCTGACAGAGAGGAAGGGGGGCTAACAGGGGCTGACAGAGAGGAAGAGGGGGCTGACAGAGAGGAAGAGGGGACTGACAGAGAGGAAGAGGGGGCTGACAGAGAGGAAGAGGGGGCTGACAGAGAGGAAGAGGGGCTAACAGGGGCTAACAGAGAGAAGAGGGGGCTGACAGAGAGGAATGGGGGCTGACAGAGAGAAGAGGGGGCTGACAGAGAGGAGAGGGGGCTAACAGAGAGAAGAGGGGGCTGACAGAGAGAAAGAGGGGGCTGACAGGGGCTAACAGAGAGGAAAGGGGGCTGACAGAGAGGAGGGGGCTAACCGAGGAGAGGGGGCTGACAGAGAGGAGGGGGGGCAGGGAGGAGGAGGGAAGCTGACAGAGAGGAGGGGGGGGCTGACAGGGAGGAGAGGGGGGCTAATAGAGGAGAGAGGGACTGACAGAGAGAAAGAGGGGGCTGACAGGGGCTAACAGAGAGGAAAGGGGGCTGACAGAGAGGAGGGGGGGGCAGGGAGGAGGAGGGAAGCTGACAGAGAGGAGGGGGGAGCTGACAGGGAGGAGGGGGGGCTGACAGAGAGGAGAGGGGGGGCTGACAGAGAGGAGGGGGGCTGACAGGGAGGAGGGGGCTAACCGAGGAGAGGGGGCTGACAGAGAGGAGGGGGGGCAGGGAGGAGGAGGGAAGCTGACAGAGAGGAGGGGGGGGCTGACAGGGAGGAGAGGGGGGGCTGACAGAGAGGAGGGGGGCTGACAGGGAGGAGAGGGGGCTAACAGAGAGAAGAGGGGGCTGACAGAGAGGAAGAGGGGGCTGACAGAGAGGAAGAGGGGCTAACAGGGGCTAACAGAGAGAAGAGGGGGCTGACAGAGAGGAAGAGGGGGCTGACAGAGAGGAGGGGGGCTGACAGGGAGGAGGGGGCTAACCGAGGAGAGGGGGCTGACAGAGAGGAGGGGGGGCAGGGAGGAGGAGGGAAGCTGACAGAGAGGAGGGGGGGGCTGACAGGGAGGAGAGGGGGGGCTGACAGAGAGGAGGGGGGCTGACAGGGAGGAGAGGGGGCTAACAGAGAGAAGAGGGGGCTGACAGAGAGGAAGAGGGGGCTGACAGAGAGGAAGAGGGGCTAACAGGGGCTAACAGAGAGAAGAGGGGGCTGACAGAGAGGAAGAGGGGGCTGACAGAGAGGAAGAGGGGCTAACAGGGGCTAACAGAGAGAAGAGGGGGCTGACAGAGAGGAGGGGGGAGCTGACAGGGAGGAGGGGGGGCTGACAGAGAGGAGAGGGGGGGCTGACAGAGAGGAGGGGGGGCTGACAGGGAGGAGGGGGGCTAACAGAGAGGAGAGGGGGGCTAACAGAGAGGAGAGGGGGGCTGACAGAGAGGAGGGGGGCTGCCGCTGCAGTCATACCTTTGGTTTCCAGCATTCCGCTGTGCTGACAAGGTCTCGGGCTCCCCTGTCACCTCTCGTCTCCCACGGTCCCCAGCTGTGGTGGAGCAGGAAGAGGGCGAGGCCGAGGCTCCATGAGATGAGGACCGTGAGGTCGGTCGGAGCTCGCGACTGCTCGCCTCTTACACAGACAGGCTACACCGGCGGTCTGTGATATGGAGCGCCGCACAGCCGCCCCGGCCACATAATAAATACAGAGCTATGAGGCGGAGGACGGGACACAGACAGAGGGACTGGATATTAGTTGTGCCCGGGTTTCCAGGGGACAGAAACCCGGGCACAAGTTGCCAAACCCGTACTGTCCGGGTCAATCCCGTACGGGTGGCAACCCTAGTCCTAGAGGATGAGGACCACTTCCTGCTACAATGTGACCGGGGGGTCCTAGAGGATGAGGACCACTTCCTGCTACAATGTGACCGGGGGGTCCTAGGGGACGAGGACCACTTCCTGCTACAATGTGACTGGGGGGTCCTGGAGGATGAGGACCACTTCCTGCTACAATGTGACTGGGGGGTCCTAGGGGACGAGGACCACTTCCTGCTACAATGTGACTGGGGGGTCCTGGAGGATGAGGACCACTTCCTGCTACAATGTGACTGGGGGGTCCTAGAGGATGAGGACCACTTCCTGCTACAATGTGACCGGGAGACCTGGAGGTTGAGGACCACTTCCTGCTACAATGTAACTGGGGGGTCCTGGAGGATGAGGACCACTTCCTGCTACAATGTGAGGGGGGGTCCTAGAGGATGAGGACCACTTCCTGCTACAATGTGACCGGGGGGTCCTGGAGGATGAGGACCACTTCCTACTACAATGTGACCGGGGGGTCCTGGAGGATGAGGACCACTTCCTGCTACAATGTGACTGGGGGGTCCTAGAGGATGAGGACCACTTCCTGCTACAATGTGACCGGGAGACCTGGAGGATGAGGACCACTTCCTGCTACAATGTGACTGGGGGGTCCTGGAGGATGAGGACCACTTCCTGCTACAATGTGAGGGGGGGGGTCCTAGAGGATGAGGACCACTTCCTGCTACAATGTGACGGGGGGTCCTGGAGGATGAGGACCACTTCCTGCTACAATGTGACTGGGGGGTCCTGGAGGATGAGGACCACTTCCTGCTACAATGTGACTGGGGGGTCCTGGAGGATGAGGACCACTTCCTGCTACAATGTGACTGGGGGGTCCTAGAGGATGAGGACCACTTCCTGCTACAATGTGACCGGGAGACCTGGAGGTTGAGGACCACTTCCTGCTACAATGTAACTGGGGGGTCCTGGAGGATGAGGACCACTTCCTGCTACAATGTGAGGGGGGGTCCTAGAGGATGAGGACCACTTCCTGCTACAATGTGACCGGGGGGTCCTGGAGGATGAGGACCACTTCCTGCTACAATGTGACTGGGGGGTCCTAGAGGATGAGGACCATTTCCTGCTACAATGTGACCGGGAGACCTGGAGGATGAGGACCACTTCCTGCTACAATGTGACTGGGGGGTCCTGGAGGATGAGGACCACTTCCTGCTACAATGTGAGGGGGGGGTCCTAGAGGATGAGGACCACTTCCTGCTACAATGTGACGGGGGGTCCTGGAGGATGAGGACCACTTCCTGCTACAATGTGACTGGGGGGTCCTGGAGGATGAGGACCACTTCCTGCTACAATGTGACCGGGGGGGTCCTGGTGGATGAGGACCACTTCCTGCTACAATGTGACTGGGGGGTCCTGGAGGATGAGGACCACTTCCTGCTACAATGTGACCGGGGGGTCCTAGAGGATGAGGACCACTTCCTGCTACAATGTGACCGGGAGACCTGGAGGATGAGGACCACTTCCTGCTACAATGTGACTGGGGGGTCCTGGAGGATGAGGACCACTTCCTGCTACAATGTGACTGGGGGGTCCTGGAGGATGAGGACCACTTCCTGCTACAATGTGAGGGGGGGGTCCTAGAGGATGAGGACCACTTCCTTCTACAATGTGACTGGGGGGTCCTGGAGGATGAGAACCACTTCCTGCTACAATGTGACTGGGGGGTCCTGGAGGATGAGGACCACTTCCTGCTACAATGTGACTGGGGGGTCCTGGAGGATGAGGACCACTTCCTGCTACAATGTGACCAGGGGGTCCTGGAGGATGAGGACCACTTCCTGCTACAATGTGACTGGGGGTCCTGGAGGATGAGGACCACTTCCTGCTACAATGTGACTGGGGGGTCCTGGAGGATGAGGACCACTTCCTGCTACAATGTGACCAGGGGGTCCTGGAGGATGAGGACCACTTCCTGCTACAATGTGACTGGGGGGTCCTGGAGGATGAGGACCACTTCCTGCTACAATGTGACCGGGAGACCTGGAGGATGAGGACCACTTCCTGCTACAATGTGACTGGGGGGTCCTGGAGGATGAGGACCACTTCCTGCTACAATGTGACTGGGGGGTCCTGGAGGATGAGGACCACTTCCTGCTACAATGTGACCGGGGGGGTCCTGGTGGATGAGGACCACTTCCTGCTACAATGTGACTGGGGGGTCCTGGAGGATGAGGACCACTTCCTGCTACAATGTGACCGGGGGGTCCTAGAGGATGAGGACCACTTCCTGCTACAATGTGACTGGGGGGTCCTGGAGGATGAGGACCACTTCCTGCTACAATGTGACTGGGGGGTCCTGGAGGATGAGGACCACTTCCTGCTACAATGTGAGGGGGGGGGTCCTAGAGGATGAGGACCACTTCCTTCTACAATGTGACTGGGGGGTCCTGGAGGATGAGGACCACTTCCTGCTACAATGTGACTGGGGGGTCCTGGAGGATGAGGACCACTTCCTGCTACAATGTGACTGGGGGGTCCTGGAGGATGAGGACCACTTCCTGCTACAATGTGACTGGGGGTCCTGGAGGATGAGGACCACTTCCTGCTACAATGTGACTGGGGGGTCCTGGAGGATGAGGACCACTTCCTGCTACAATGTGACCAGGGGGTCCTGGAGGATGAGGACCACTTCCTGCTACAATGTGACTGGGGGGTCCTGGAGGATGAGGACCACTTCCTGCTACAATGTGACCGGGAGACCTGGAGGATGAGGACCACTTCCTGCTACAATGTGACCAGGGGGTCCTGGAGGATGAGGACCACTTCCTGCTACAATGTGACTGGGGGGTCCTGGAGGATGAGGACCACTTCCTGCTACAATGTGACTGGGGGGTCCTGGAGGATGAGGACCACTTCCTTCTACAATGTGACTGGGGGGTCCTGGAGGATGAGGACCACTTCCTGCTACAATGTGACTGGGGGGTCCTGGAGGATGAGGACCACTTCCTGCTACAATGTGACTGGGGGGTCCTGGAGGATGAGGACCACTTCCTGCTACAATGTGACCAGGGGGTCCTGGAGGATGAGGACCACTTCCTGCTACAATGTGACTGGGGGTCCTGGAGGATGAGGACCACTTCCTGCTACAATGTGACTGGGGGGTCCTGGAGGATGAGGACCACTTCCTGCTACAATGTGACCAGGGGGTCCTGGAGGATGAGGACCACTTCCTGCTACAATGTGACTGGGGGGTCCTGGAGGATGAGGACCACTTCCTGCTACAATGTGACCGGGAGACCTGGAGGATGAGGACCACTTCCTGCTACAATGTGACCAGGGGGTCCTGGAGGATGAGGACCACTTCCTGCTACAATGTGACTGGGGGGTCCTGGAGGATGAGGACCACTTCCTGCTACAATGTGACTGGGGGGTCCTGGAGGATGAGGACCACTTCCTGCTACAATGTGACTGGGGGGTCCTGGAGGATGAGGACCACTTCCTGCTACAATGTGACTGGGGGGTCCTGGAGGATGAGGACCACTTCCTGCTACAATGTGACTGGGGGGTCCTGGAGGATGAGGACCACTTCCTGCTACAATGTGACCAGGGGGTCCTGGAGGATGAGGACCACTTCCTGCTACAATGTGACTGGGGGGTCCTGGAGGATGAGGACCACTTCCTGCTACAATGTGACCGGGAGACCTGGAGGATGAGGACCACTTCCTGCTACAATGTGACTGGGGGGTCCTGGAGGAAGAGGACCACTTCCTGCTACAATGTGACTGGGGGGTCCTGGAGGATGAGGACCACTTCCTGCTACAATGTGACCGGGAGACCTGGAGGATGAGGACCACTTCCTGCTACAATGTGACTGGGGGGTCCTGGAGGATGAGGACCACTTCCTGCTACAATGTGACTGGGGGGGGGTCCTGGAGGATGAGGACCACTTCCTGCTACAATGTGACTGGGGGGTCCTGGAGGATGAGGACCACTTCCTGCTACAATGTGACTGGGGGGTCCTGGAGGATGAGGACCACTTCCTGCTACAATGCGACTGGGGGGTCCTGGAGGATGAGGACCACTTCCTGCTACAATGTGACCAGGGGGTCCTGGAGGATGAGGACCACTTCCTGCTACAATGTGACCGGGGGGTCCTGGAGGATGAGGACCACTTCCTGCTACAATGTGACCGGGAGACCTGGAGGATGAGGACCACTTCCTGCTACAATGTGACTGGGGGGTCCTGGAGGATGAGGACCACTTCCTGCTACAATGTGACTGGGGGGTCCTGGAGGATGAGGACCACTTCCTGCTACAATGTGACTGGGGGGTCCTGGAGGAGGAGGACCACTTCCTGCTACAATGTGACCGGGGGGTCCTGGAGGATGAGGACCACTTCCTGCTACAATGTGACTGGGGGGTCCTGGAGGATGAGGACCACTTCCTGCTACAATGTGACTGGGGGGTCCTGGAGGATGAGGACCACTTCCCGCTACAATGTGACTGGGAGACCTGGAGGATGAGGACCACTTCCTGCTACAATATGACTGGGGGGTCCTGGAGGATGAGGACCACTTCCTGCTACAATGTGACTGGGGGGTCCTGGAGGATGAGGACCACTTCCTGCTACAATGTGACCGGGGGGTCCTGGAGGATGAGGACCACTTCCTGCTACAATGTGACTGGGGGGTCCTGGAGGATGAGGACCACTTCCTGCTACAATGTGACTTGGGGGTCCTGGAGGATGAGGACCACTTCCTGCTACAATGTGACTGGGGAGTCCTGGAGGATGAGGACCACTTCCTGCTACAATGTGACTGGGGGGTCCTGGAGGATGAGGACCACTTCCTGCCATTGAGCCCCAAGTAGTCATCAGGGAGGGACACTCTCTTCCAGAGACTCTTCGCTCTCACCCCGGACTTCACTTCTATAGGAGAGGAAACTTAACCATTTCAGCTCCGGAAGGTTTTACCCTCTTCATGACCAGGACATTGTTCCACTACTTTAATTGTGCGGTCATGTGACACCCTACAGAGACGACATTTATATTTTATTTTTTCATACAAATAGAGTTTTCTTTTGGTGACATTTGATCATCTATTTTTTATTATACAAACAGAAAAAAAAACAACAAAAAATATTTTTTACTTTCTGTTATAAAACACATCTAATAAAAATTGTAAACAATCTCATTTCTACAATATATTTTCTGCTACATGTTGGTAAAAAAATCCCAATAAGTGTATATTGATTGGCTTGTGTGAAAGTTATAACAACGTCTACAAACTGGGGGATATATGCTGGGATTTGTATTTTTTGTTTTTTATACTACTAATGATGGTGATCAGTGGGACAGCAATAGTGTGGTGGGCAGTGTGACACTAACTGACGCTGGGGGGGAACTGACTAACTGCCACTAATACAGTATTGAGTGCTAATGCTATAAACTGTCACTGTACTGACACCGGCCGGGAAGGGCTTAACATTTCCGGGAAATCAAGATATGAAATGTGTGTGGCTTTGTACTGGAGATCGCTTTGTTTCTTCTGCCTGCAGACACAACGATCGATTCCATCTCTGGATATATAACTTCCAATCAGACAAAAAGGACAAATCTCCGCAGCATCCGACATTCACCGATATCCAGAATAAAAGTCGAGGCTTTTCCCACACAGGACAATCCGAGAAATTCACTGAAAGCAAAATATAAATCTCCTCACTACTCTGCGGCTCCAAACATCGAACAATTCATCCCACGAGGCTCCTGAGTACCTGCCTGACCAATCACCAGACCGCAGCACTGTCATGTGACCAGTCCTGTATAGGAAAAGTCCACCTCACATCTGGCTTTTTAGTTCTCTGAGTGAAATTAGTGGTGAGATGTTCCCAGTAGAGATCCCTCTGCTTCCCCTTTCCTCTGCGGGGATCCCTCTGCTTCCCCTTTCCTCTGCAGAGGTCCCTCTGCTTCCCCTTTTCTCTGCGGGGATCCCTCTGCTTCCCCTTTCCTCTGCAGGGATCCCTCTGCTTCCCCTTTCCTCTGCAGGGATCCCTCTGCTTCCCCTTTCCTCTGCAGGGATCCCTCTGCTTCCCCTTTCCTCTGCGGGGATCCCTCTGCTTCCCCTTTCCTCTGCGGGGATCCCTCTGCTTCCCCTTTCCTCTGCAGGGATCCCTCTGCTTCCCCTTTCCTCTGCAGGGATCCCTCTGCTTCCCCTTTCCTCTGCGGGGATCCCTCTGCTTCCCCTTTCCTCTGCGGGGATCCCTCTGCTTCCTCTTTCCTCTGCAGAGATCCCTCTGCTTCCCCTTTCCTCTGCAGAGGTCCCTCTGCTTCCCCTTTTATCTGCGGGGATCCCTCTGCTTCCCCTTTCCTCTGCAGGGATCCCTCTGCTTCCCCTTTCCTCTGCGGGGATCCCTCTGCTTCCCCTTTCCTCTGCGGGGATCCCTCTGCTTCCCCTTTCCTCTGCAGAGGTCCCTCTGCTTCCCCTTTCCTCTGCAGAGGTCCCTCTTCTTCCCCTTTTTATCTGCGGAGATCCCTCTGCTTCCCCTTTCCTCTGCAGAGGTCCCTCTTCTTCCCCTTTCATCTGCGGGGATCCCTCTGCTTCCCCTTTCCTCTGCAGAGATCCCTTTTCTTCCCCTTTCCTCTGCAGAGGTCCCTCTTCTTCCCTTTTCCTCTGCAGAGGTCCCTCTGCTTCCCCCTTCCTCTGCGGGGATCCCTCTGCGGGGATCCCTCTGCTTCTCCTTTCCTCTGCGGGGATCCCTCTGCTTCCCCTTTCCTCTGCAGAGGTCCCTCTTCTTCCCCTTTCCTCTGAAGAGGTCCCTCTTCTTCCTCTTTCTTCGGCAGAGATCCCTCTGCTTCCCCTTTCCTCTGCAGAGGTCCCTCTGCTTCCCCTTTCCTCTGCGGGGATCCCTCTGCTTCCCCTTTCCTCTGAAGAGGTCCCTCTTCTTCCTCTTTCTTCGGCAGAGATCCCTCTGCTTCCCCTTTCCTCTGCAGAGGTCCCTCTGCTTCCCCTTTCCTCTGAAGAGGTCCCTCTTCTTCCTCTTGCTTCAGCAGAGATCCCCTTTCCTCTGCGGGGATCCCTCTGCTTCCCCTTTCCTCTGCAGAGGTCCCTCTGCTTCTCCTTTCCTCTGCAGAGGTCCCTCTTCTTCCCCTTTCCTCTGCAGAGGTCCCTCTTCTTCATCTTTCTTTGGCAGAGATCCCTCTGCTTCCCTTTCCTCTGCAGAGGTCCCTCTGCTTTCCCTTTCCTCTGCAGAGGTCCCTCTTTTTCCCCTTTCCTCTGCAGAGGTCCCTCTTCTTCCCCTTTCCTCTGCAGAGGTCCCTCTTCTTCCCCTTTCCTCTGCAGAGGTCCCTCTTCTTCCTCTTTCTTTGGCACAGATCCCTCTGCTTCCCTTTCCTCTGCAGAGGTCCCTCTGCTTCCCCTTTCCTCTGCAGAGGTCCCTCTTCTTCCCCTTTCCTCTGCAGAGGGCCCTCTTCTTCCCCTTTCCTCTGCAGAGGTCCCTCTTCTTCCTCTTTCTTCGGCAGAGATCCCTCTGCTTCCCCTTTCCTCTGCAGAGGTCCCTCTGCTTCCCCTTTCCTCTGTGGGGATCCCTCTACTTCCCCTTTCCTCTGCAGAGGTCCCTCTTCTTCCCCTTTCCTCTGCAGAGGTCCCTCTGCTTCCCCTTTTCTCTGCGGGGATCCCTCTTCTTCCCCTTTCCTCTGCGGGGATCCCTCTGCTTCCCCTTTCCTCTGCGGGGATCCCTCTGCTTCCCCTTTCCTCTGCGGGGATCCCTCTGCTTCCCCTTTCCTCTGCAGAGGTCCCTCTGCTTCCCCTTTCCTCTGCAGAGGTCCCTCTTCTTCCCCTTTCCTCTGCAGAGGTCCCTCTGCTTCACTTTTCTTTTGCTCTGTTCACATCATCTTCTCTTCATGGCTGGAGCGGGGGTGGGGGGAGGGGGCGGAGCTGGGAACACCTGGGATATGTGGAGCTTAATAGTCCCCAAAGCCAGACCCTGACCCGACCTTCCCGATCAGATTTGGATTCCCGGCACTGGAGTTTTGGATGTGAAGATGAGGCAAAATCTAGCAATGGATCCGTCATCGGGGAACAATGAGCCTCTGTCATGTTTTTATGTGACTTCTCATTTATTATGAAGGAACGACTTTTGTAAACATGAGGATATCGGTTCGATCAGCCAAACTTTTCAAACAATCCTTTGGATGAAGAGAGAGAGAGCTGTCAGATTTCCATAAACTTCAAGACTTGAAGACAAAGAGAAGCGGCGTGGGTGACAACGTCAGGAATAGAAGACTTGGAAATAAAGCAGATTGTACTTCATTATTCATCGATCGTCTGTCATTTCCCCCGACAACTTCACTGAACAGAAAACATTTCTTTACAAGAATCTCCACTTTTCACCTACAGAGTTTGATGTAAGTAGTCCTTATCTCCATTACTGTCCCTTCCATGGAGACCATGGAGAGTTACCACCCCGTTCCAACATGGTCAAGTTCTGGGTGCTGGGTAAGGAGGGGGATGGGAGATGAGGAATGTCCACCCCAAACAGGATGGTGCACTAAACCTGGAGGTAAATAAGAGAGCCAGAACCTTCAGTAAGTGGAATAATGGAATTGATGATAAAGTTGGCAGTGCCTCCACCCAATAGAGTGCCTCCACCCATGACAGGACCTCCACCCAATAGAGTGCCTCCACCCATGACAGGACCTCCACCCAATACAGTGCCTCCACCCATGACAGGACCTCCACCCAATACAGTGCCTCCATCCAGGACAGGACCTCCATCCAATACAGTGCCTCCATCCAGGACAGGACCTCCATTCAGGACAGGACCTCCACCCAATACAGTGCCTCCATCCATGACAGGACCTCCAT
This sequence comes from Aquarana catesbeiana, assembly GCA_037953035.1. Taxonomy (NCBI): domain Eukaryota; kingdom Metazoa; phylum Chordata; class Amphibia; order Anura; family Ranidae; genus Aquarana; species Aquarana catesbeiana. The sequence goes on along the minus strand of JBBHAA010002341.1, from coordinate 151,839 downwards.
CCAATACAGTGCCTCCATCCAGGACAGGACCTCCATCCAGGACAGGACCTCCATCCAGGACAGGACCTCCACCCAATACAGTGCCTCCACCCAATACAGTGCCTCCATCCAGGACAGGACCTCCATCCAATACAGTGCCTCCATCCAGGACAGGACCTCCACCCAATACAGTGCCTCCATCCATGACAGGACCTCCATCCAATACAGTGCCTCCATCCAGGACAGGACCTCCATCCAGGACAGGACCTCCATCCAGGACAGGGCCTCCACCCAATACAGTGCCTCCACCCAATACAGTGCCTCCACCCAATACAGTGCCTCCATCTAGGACAGGACCTCCACCCAATACAGTGCCTCCATCTAGGACAGGACCTCCACCCAATACAGTGCCTCCATCTAGGACAGGACCTCCACACAATACAGTGCCTCCACCCAATACAGTGCCTCCATCCAGGACAGGACCTCCATCCAATACATTGCCTCCATCCAAGACAGTTCCTCCATCCAATACAGTGTATCCATCCAGGACAGTGCCTCCATCCAATACAGTGTATCCATCCAGGACAGTGCCTCCATCCAGGACAGTGCCTCCACCCAATACAGTGCCTCCATCTAGGACAGGACCTCCACCCAATACAGTGCCTCCACCCAATACAGTGCCTCCATCCAGGACAGGACCTCCACCCAATACAGTGCCTCCATCCAAGACAGTGCCTCCACCCAATACAGTGCCTCCATCTAGGACAGGACCTCCACCCAATACAGTGCCTCCATCTAGGACAGGACCTCCACACAATACAGTGCCTCCACCCAATACAGTGCCTCCATCCAGGACAGGACCTCCATCCAATACAGTGCCTCCATCCAGGACAGGACCTCCACCCAATACAGTGCCTCCATCCATGACAGGACCTCCATCCAATACAGTGCCTCCATCCAGGACAGGACCTCCATCCAGGACAGGACCTCCATCCAGGACAGGGCCTCCACCCAATACAGTGCCTCCACCCAATACAGTGCCTCCACCCAATACAGTGCCTCCATCTAGGACAGGACCTCCACCCAATACAGTGCCTCCATCTAGGACAGGACCTCCACACAATACAGTGCCTCCACCCAATACAGTGCCTCCATCCAGGACAGGACCTCCATCCAATACATTGCCTCCATCCAAGACAGTTCCTCCATCCAATACAGTGTATCCATCCAGGACAGTGCCTCCATCCAGGACAGTGCCTCCACCCAATACAGTGTATCCATCCAGGACAGTGCCTCCATCCAGGACAGTGCCTCCACCCAATACAGTGCCTCCATCTAGGACAGGACCTCCACCCAATACAGTGCCTCCACCCAATACAGTGCCTCCATCCAGGACAGGACCTCCACCCAATACAGTGCCTCCATCCAAGACAGTGCCTCCACCCAATACAGTGCCTCCATCTAGGACAGGACCTCCACCCAATACAGTGCCTCCATCTAGGACAGGACCTCCACACAATACAGTGCCTCCACCCAATACAGTGCCTCCATCCAGGACAGGACCTCCATCCAATACATTGCCTCCATCCAAGACAGTTCCTCCATCCAATACAGTGTATCCATCCAATACAGTGCCTCCACCCAATACAGTGCCTCCATCCAGGACAGGACCTCCACCCAATACAGTGCCTCCACCCAATACAGTGCCTCCATCCAGGACAGGACCTCCATCCAGGACAGGACCTCCATCCAGAACAGGACCTCCACCCAATACAGTGCCTCCACCCAATACAGTGCCTCCATCCAGGACAGGACCTCCATCCAGGACAGGACCTCCACCCAATACAGTGCCTCCACCCAATACAGTGCCTCCATCCAGGACAGGACCTCCATCCAATACAGTGCCTCCATCCAGGACAGGACCTCCACCCAATACAGTGCCTCCATCCATGACAGGACCTCCATCCAATACAGTGCCTCCATCCAGGACAGGACCTCCATCCAGGACAGGACCTCCATCCAGGACAGGGCCTCCACCCAATACAGTGCCTCCACCCAATACAGTGCCTCCACCCAATACAGTGCCTCCATCTAGGACAGGACCTCCACCCAATACAGTGCCTCCATCTAGGACAGGACCTCCACACAATACAGTGCCTCCACCCAATACAGTGCCTCCATCCAGGACAGGACCTCCATCCAATACATTGCCTCCATCCAAGACAGTTCCTCCATCCAATACAGTGTATCCATCCAATACAGTGCCTCCACCCAATACAGTGCCTCCATCCAGGACAGGACCTCCACCCAATACAGTGCCTCCACCCAATACAGTGCCTCCATCCAAGACAGTTCCTCCATCCAATACAGTGTATCCATCCAGGACAGTGCCTCCATCCAATACAGTGTATCCATCCAGGACAGTGCCTCCATCCAGGACAGTGCCTCCACCCAATACAGTGCCTCCATCTAGGACAGGACCTCCACCCAATACAGTGCCTCCACCCAATACAGTGCCTCCATCCAGGACAGGACCTCCACCCAATACAGTGCCTCCATCCAAGACAGTGCCTCCACCCAATACAGTGCCTCCATCTAGGACAGGACCTCCACCCAATACAGTGCCTCCATCTAGGACAGGACCTCCACACAATACAGTGCCTCCACCCAATACAGTGCCTCCATCCAGGACAGGACCTCCATCCAATACATTGCCTCCATCCAAGACAGTTCCTCCATCCAATACAGTGTATCCATCCAATACAGTGCCTCCACCCAATACAGTGCCTCCATCCAGGACAGGACCTCCACCCAATACAGTGCCTCCACCCAATACAGTGCCTCCATCCAGGACAGGACCTCCATCCAGGACAGGACCTCCATCCAGAACAGGACCTCCACCCAATACAGTGCCTCCACCCAATACAGTGCCTCCATCCAGGACAGGACCTCCATCCAGGACAGGACCTCCACCCAATACAGTGCCTCCACCCAATACAGTGCCTCCATCCAGGACAGGACCTCCATCCAATACAGTGCCTCCATCCAAGACAGTGCCTCCACCCAATACAGTGCCTCCATCTAGGACAGGACCTCCACTGAATACAGTGCCTCCATCTAGGACAGGACCTCCACACAATACAGTGCCTCCACCCAATACAGTGCCTCCATCCAGGACAGGACCTCCATCCAATACAGTGCCTCCACCCAATACAGTGCCTCCATCTAGGACAGGACCTCCACCCAATACAGTGCCTCCATCTAGGACAGGACCTCCACACAATACAGTGCCTCCACCCAATACAGTGCCTCCATCCAGGACAGGACCTCCATCCAATACATTGCCTCCATCCAAGACAGTTCCTCCATCCAATACAGTGTATCCATCCAGGACAGTGCCTCCATCCAGGACAGTGCCTCCACCCAATACAGTGCCTCCATCTAGGACAGGACCTCCACCCAATACAGTGCCTCCACCCAATACAGTGCCTCCATCCAGGACAGGACCTCCACCCAATACAGTGCCTCCATCCAGGACAGGACCTCCACCCAATACAGTGCCTCCACCCAATACAGTGCCTCCATCCAGGACAGTGCCTCCATCCAATACAGTGCCTCCATCCAGGACTTTACCTCCATCCAATACAGTGCCTCCATCCAAGACAGTGCCTCCATCCAGGACAGAACCTCCATCCAATACAGTGCCTCCATCCAGGACAGGACCTCCATCCAATACAGTGCCTCCATCCAGGACAGTACTTCCATCCAATACAGTGCCTCCATCCAAGACAGTGCCTCCATCCAAGACAGGACCTCCACCCAATACAGTGCCTCCATCCAGGACAGGACCTCCACCCAATACAGTGCCTCCACCCAATACAGTGCCTCCACCCAGGACAGGACCTCCATCCAATACAGTGCCTCCATCCAGGACAGTGCCTCCATCCAATACAGTGCCTCCATCCAGGACAGTACCTCCATCCAATACAGTGCCTCCATCCAAGACAGTGCCTCCATCCAGGACAGAACCTCCATCCAATACAGTGCCTCCATCCAGGACAGGACCTCCATCCAATACAGTGCCTCCATCCAGGACAGTACTTCCATCCAATACAGTGCCTCCATCCAAGACAGTGCCTCCATCCAGGACAGGACCTCCACCCAATACAGTGCCTCCATCCAGGACAGGACCTCCACCCAATACAGTGCCTCCACCCAATACAGTGCCTCCATCCAGGACAGGACCTCCGCCCAATACAGTGCCTCCACCCAATACAGTGCCTCCATCCAGGACAGGACCTCCACCCAATACAGTGCCTCCACCCAATACAGTGTATCCATCTAGGACAGGACCTCCACCCAATACAGTGCCTCCACCCAATACAGTGTATCCATCTAGGACAGGACCTCCACCCAATACAGTGTATCCATCCAGAACAGGACCTCCACCCAATACAGTGTATCCATCTAGGACAGGACCTCCACCCAATACAGTGCCTCCATCCAGGACAGGACCTCCACCCAATACAGTGCCTCCACCCAATACAGTGCCTCCATCCAGGACAGGACCTCCACCCAATACAGTGTATCCATCCAGGACAGGACCTCCACCCAATACAGTGTATCCATGTAGGACAGGACCTCCACCCAATACAGTGCCTCCACCCAATACAGTGTATCCATCCAGGACAGGACCTCCACCCAATACAGTGCCTCCATCCAGGACAGGACCTCCACCCAATACAGTGTATCCATCCAGGACAGGACCTCCACCCAATACAGTGCCTCCATCCAGGACAGGACCTCCACCCAATACAGTGCCTCCACCCAATACAGTGCCTCCATCCAGGACAGGACCTCCACCCAATACAGTGTATCCATCCAGGACAGTGCCTCCACCCAATACAGTGCCTCCACCCAATACAGTGCCTCCATCCAGGACAGGACCTCCACCCAATACAGTGTATCCATCTAGGACAGGACCTCCACCCAATACAGTGCCTCCATCCAGGACAGGACCCCCACCCAATACAGTGTATCCATCCAGGACAGTGCCTCCACCCAATACAGTGCCTCCATCCAGGACAGGACCCCCACCCAATACAGTGCCTCCACCCAATACAGTGTATCCATCCAGGACAGTGCCTCCACCCAATACAGTGCCTCCATCTAGGACAGGACCCCCACCCAATACAAGGCCTCCATCCAGGACAGGACCTCCACCCTATAGAGTGCCTCCATGCAGGACAGGACCTCCACCCAGGACAGCTGTTCTGTGAAGCCCTCAGAGGTTTGTTAGAGAACCTTAGCAAACAAACAGCATCATGAAGGCCAAGGAGCACACCAGACAGGTCAGGGATAAAGTTGTGGAGAAGTATAAAGCAGGGTTAGGTTATAAGAAAATCTCCCAAGCTTTGAACATCTCACGGAGCTCGGTTCAATCCATCATCGGAAAATGGAAAGAGTATGGCACAACTGCAAACCTACCAAGACATGACCGTCCACCTAAACTGACCGGCCGGGCAAGGAGAACATTCATCAGAGAAGAGCCAAGAGGTCCATGGTAACTCTGGAGGAGCTGCAGAGATCCACAGCTCAGGTGGGAGAATCTGTCCACAGGACAACTATTAGTCGTGTTCTCCACAAATCTGCCCTTTATGGAAGAGTGACAAGAAGAAAGACATTGGTGAAAGAAAGTCATAAGAAGTCCTGTTTGTAGTTTGTGAGAAGCCATGTGGAGGACACAGCAAACATGTGGAAGAAGGTGATCTGGTCAGAGGAGACCAAAATTCAACTTTATGGACTAAAAGTAAAACGCTATGTGTGGGGGAAACTAACACTGCACATCACCCTGAACACACCATCCCCACCGTGAAACATGGTGGTGGCAGCATCATGTGGTGGGGATGCTTTTCTTCAGCAGGGACAGGGAAGCTGGTCAGAGTTGATGGGAAGATGGATGGAGACAAATACAGGACAATCTTAGAAGAAAACCTGTTAGAGTCTACAAAAGACTTGAGACTGGGGAGGAGGTTCACCTTCCAGCAGGACAACGACCCGAAACATCCAGCCAGAGCTACAATGGAATGGTTTAGATCAAAGCATATTCATGTGTTAGAATGGCCCAGTCACAGTCCAGACCTAAATCACATTGAGAATCTGTGACAAGACTTGAAAATTGCTGTTCACAGACGCTCTCCATCCAATCTGACAGAGCTTGAGATATTTTACAAAGAAGAATGGGCAGAAATGTCCTCTCTAGATGTGCAAAGCTGGTAGAGACATCCCCAAAAAGACTTGTAGAGAAAGGGGGTTCTACAAAGTATTGACTCCGGGGGGCGCCATACAAATGTACCTCCCCCCACACTTTTCACATATTTATTTGTATCATTTATCATTTTCCTTCCACTTCACAATTATGTGACACTTTGTGTTGGTCTATCACATAAAATCCCAATAAAATACATTTACGTTTTTGGTTGCAACCTGACAACATGTGGGAGATTTCAAGGGGTATGAATACTTTTTCAAGGCACTGCACAGAGTTGCTCTAATAAAATATCAGTGATAAAAGGTTCAAATATGATGAGAAGTAACGATTGTTTAATGATATTCACACAATATGTCACCTTAAAGTGTGTGATCCTTCAGCTATCACCACCGTAACTAAAAGTGCTCACTTACCAGCTATGATGGACCTCCTACCATGGAAGCCCAGCCAGGGCCTTCACCATCCAGGAAACCTCATAAGGCAAATGGATCCACCATCCAAGTTGTCACAGAAGATCCCCAAAAATACAAAAAGCTTACCATAGTATAAAATCCTTAAAAGTGTAAAATGGCATTGGAATCATATAAGTCAGCTAAATCACAACAGCCGTCCTTCCGGGATTCGAGAAGTGCGGTGACGTCAGCACTTTGCTCCAACTTACGTGTTTCGTCATAAGATGGTCTTCTGTTGACTATAGTCTCAACTCACAGAGAAAGAGGTCACTGGGGCCCCATCACAATTGTACTTTGGGGCCCCATCACAATTCTACTTTGGGGCCCCCATCACAATACTACTTTGGGGCCCCATCACAATTCTACTTTGGGGCCCCCATCACAATTCTACTTTGAGGCCCCCATCACAATTCTGCTTTGGGGCCCCATCACAATACTACTTTGGGGCCCCATCACAATTCTGCTTTGGGGCCCCATCACAATTCTGCTTTGGGGCCCCATCACAATTCTGCTTTGGGGCCCCATCACAATTCTGCTTTGGGGCCCCATCACAATACTACTTTGGGGCCCCATCACAATTCTGCTTTGGGGCCCCCATCACAATTCTACTTTGGGGCCCCCATCACAATTCTGCTTTGGGGCCCCATCACAATTCTACTTTGGGGCCCCATCACAATTCTACTTTGGGGCCCCATGAATAGTTGCTCCTCCCCTGGGAAGTCCTGTATGTATGGGGACAACGAGATATTTGGTTATATAAAGACCTCCCGTGATATCTGCCTGGTCCCGGGTAATGATCTGACGCCGGTCCTGGGAAGGACAATGACCCGGGCAGGTAGAATATTGGGGGGGAGGGGAGTCCTTATTATTCCTACCTGTAATAAAGATTGCCGGCAGCATCTACCTGCCCCCCCTCCCCTCCCCCACCATTGATTCCACAGAAGTGTTCGGCTCAGTGACTGGTTGGATCTTCTCCGTCACCAACGTCTCTCATTCCACCTTCTCTCTGTATTGTATCCCATTGACAGCCTAATCTATTATTTCAGCTGGTGTGCAGAGAGGAAATCTTTTTTGGGGGGAGACTCCCCATTTCTGGAATAAATTCATCCCGAGAAATCTCTTCTCCTGATATCATTCGGTGCGGATCCCTCCGGGGTACAGACGGTACACCCAGGTCTGGGGGGAGGGGAATACAGACGGTACACCCAGGTCTGGGGGGGAGGGGAATACAGACGGTACACCCTGGTCTGGGGGGGGGGAGGGGAATACAGACGGTACACCCAGGTCTGGGGGGAGGGGAATACAGATGGTACACCCAGGTCTGGGGGGAGGGGAATACAGACGGTACACCCAGGTCTGGGGGGAGGGGAATACAGACAGTACACCCAGGTCTGGGGGGGAGGGGAATACAAACGTACACCCAGGTCTGGGGGGAGGGGAATACAGACGGTACACCCAGGTCTGGGGGGAGGGGAATACAGACGGTACACCCAGGCCTGGGGGGAGGGGAATACAGACGGTACACCCAGGTCTGGGGGGAGGGGAATACAGACGGTACACCCAGGTCTGGGGGGAGGGGAATACAGACGGTACACCCAGGTCTGGGGGAGGGGATGGTAGAGGGTGGGGTAGGGGGTGGGGGATGGTAGGGGGCGGGGTAGGGGTGGGGTAGGGGGCGGGGTAGGGGTGGGGGATGGTAGGGGCGGGGTGGGGGCAGGGGATGGTAGGGGGCGGGGTGGGGGCGGGATAGGGGCAGGGGATGGTAGAGGGTGGGGTAGGGGGCGGGGGATGGTAGGCGGTGGGGTAGGGGGCAGGGTAGGGGGCGGGGTGGGGGCGGGATAGGGGCAGGGGATGGTAGAGGGTGGGGTAGGGGGCGGGGGATGGTAGGCGGTGGGGTAGGGGGTGGGGTAGGGGTGGGGTAGGGGGTGGGGTAGGGGCGGGGGATGGTAGGGGGCGGGGTAGGGGGCGGGGGATGGTAGGCGGTGGGGTAGGGGGCAGGGGATGGTAGAGGGTGGGGTAGGATACTCCCCTCAGTCTTTGTACCTGGATGGAAATCATTCATCTATATGGGGGGCCACAAGCAAGGTCGGGAGGTCGGGAGGGCGATATGATAAGCCCCTCCTTTCTATGACCATTGGAAGGGCGAACATCATGGAAATGGAGAACACTCATTGGATGACATTTCTCTCATGTGGGGGAGGGGTCATCCAGCCACTGCACACAATGCAATTCAACCTTTCACCCCTCCCCCGCTGATAACAGAAGACTTGCACTTGGCTTCAGTTGCCGACTTTTAAAGGCGAAGTAACATGAATTTATTATTTTGGGGGGTCCATCTCCCGGGGGGTTCAGAGTTCCTGGACATTTCATCTAATACAGTGGCGGTCGGTGGAAATTTATTTTGGGGGGGTGGCGAACATTATGATACCCCTCCCCCAGTCGGTCGGTAGCACTTACCCCATCACTGGTGGCTTTCCCTGCTTGGGGGCGGCGACCTCCCGTTCACCGGCGGCTTCCATTTCCTCCCTCCTCCTCAGTGGCCAATCAGGAGTCTTCTCTTTTTGGACAATCAGAAAACAGGTCTCACACCCTCTTCTGATTGGCCGGATTGAGGATCTGTGTTACAATACTGAATATACATTGGCTGTTGTAACACCCCTGGGTGGGATGGGAGCGCACTCTCTATGGCTCACCCAATATTGAAGCCTCTGGCTCTAATCAGGTGCTTAAAAAAAAAATGGCCACTGTATTTCCTGCGCCCGGAGTCCTGAAAGGGGCCGGACACAGGAATAGGGGGGGCCACGGCAGCCATGGATAGATTTATGTTATGCATATCGGGGGGTGGCATGGAGAGAGGGGGCGGCGCCCCTCATCTGATATCATTTATACTAGAAAGTAACCTGGGTGGTGAGATGGCGCCGGACTCCTGGGTCTTCGGACGGACATTCCTCGTCTCCCTGCTTTTCTCTTCCTGCTTTTGCTCTTTTGAGTTTTTCTTTTTCAATTGTTTTTGATAATAATGTTGGGTTTTGTATTCCGACTCCTAATCCTATCGGAGGTTTATCACAGCGTGGAACCGGTCATATCTTCAAACTCAGTGGCAGCTGGGTTTCTTTGTTTGGGGGGGGGAGAAGCAAACAACCCCACCAGTTGGCCAGGTAACCCTGCATGGTGACCCTGGAAGGTAACCTTGGATGGTGACCCTGGAAAGTAACCTTGGATGGTGACATGAATGGTGACCCTGGAAGGTAACCTTGGATGGTGAACCTGGATGGTGACCCTGGATTATGAACGTGGAAGGTGACCCTGGATGGTGACATGGATGTTGACCCTGGAAGGTAACCTTGGATGGTGACCCTGGATGGTGACATGGATGGTGACCCTGGATTATGAACGTGGAAGGTGACCCTGAAAGGTAACCCTGGATGGTGACATGGATGGTGACTCTGGAAGGTAACCTTGGATGGTGACCCTGGATGGTGAACCTGGATGGTGACCCTGGATTGTGAACGTGGAAGGTGACCCTGGATGGTGACATAGATGTTGACCCTGGAAGGTAACCTTGGATGGTGACCCTGGAAGGTGACCTTGGATGGTGACCCTGGAAGGTGACCCTGGATGGTGACCCTGGATTATGAACGTGGAAGGTGACCCTGGAAGGTAACCCTGGATGGTGACATGGATGGTGACCCTGGAAGGCGATACTGGATGGTGCCATCCTCCTGGAGAAGAAATCAGATGAAGACAATGTCAGAGGGAGTCTTGTGATCTCTGAGAGGTAACAAATACCTGGAAGGAGAACACGGACACATTACTCAGCATACATGGACTTATATCTGCTTCTGGGTTCACCTTGGGAAGACAGAAGGTCCCTTTTGATGAAAGCATCCCATTCTCCCCCCCCCCATTGACTCCTCATGGCTGACACTGCCCTTTACACATGGATCACTTCAGCCTATGAGTCAATATACAAGACTTGGACAACGTCTTGTCATTTAATTTTTTTCTGCAGAGACCTTTCAACAAAAGGTTTTCCGGGTCTAAGAAGAAGGAAGACGACTGCTTGGCTTTTCTCGATGGAACAGATCGATAGGATCCTTGGATCAAAAACCAGAGTCATTTAACGTGCCGCATCTCTCTAATTAGAGATAATATTTTCCTTAGAAAACAAGGCTAAGCTGAGTGGAGTATTGGCGGCGTGGAGCGGCCGAGTCCCCTCCAGAAGATGACCAATCTGGCCTCTAATTCCCCTGATGAATGTGCTGTCACTGCTTCTTCTCCAGCAGCAATCTGCCTTCTGATTACTTTTTGGGTAAAGAAGACAATTCTTGTTACCGGCGACCAGCAAATGGATTTTGAAACAGTGAGAAAATGTTACCAGTTCCCCCCCGGCCGGATAATTCCACCTCTTAGGAAATAGGAACATTCCAACCGTGGATATTGGGGCCGGAAAGGAACTTGGAGAAGCTTCGGATAAAGTGGAACATTTTACAGATAATGGTGGCCAAAATGAGCCTAGGGGTGGGGGGTGGGGGGACGATGTCTAGAGGTTTAGAAAATGTCAGAAGATGGGGAAATGTTTATTATTGGATGGATATCCTTCAAACATGACACATCAGACCTAGAAATGCTCCTCCTCAGAGCCTCTCAGACTGAATAACTGAAGTCATCCAAACGAGGCTGAAAGGTTGACACCACCAATGCCGAGAAAGGAACTCTGGAGATTTTAGAAGATGTGAAGACACTCCGGCTCTTGGGCAAAAATGAAAAATGTCACTTCCCCCAAATTTCACCAAAAATCAGGAGATGTAATTTACTATTTTAGCTTGATGGAGGAAATGGGAAATGAAGGTGATTATTGGTAGATTGTGAGGGATTTTGATGGGCACCAGATGGTTCATAAACACTTCTGGACTTGTCATTGGTCCTTCTTCACCCTCATTATTTTACATGTTTTTCACAGAAAGAAAGAAATGAATGTCGCCTGTGCTGGGCAGCCAACCTCCTGTGTTCACAATGCAGCAGGACAGCTAATCAGCATGAGACCTGGAAGATGGTGGAGATCACTGGAGTAGCAGTGTGATAGTGATGTAGTAGTGGTATAGTAGTGATGTAGTATCAGTGTAGTAGTGGTGTAGTACTGGGGTAGTAGCAGTGTTGTAGTGGTGTAGTATCAGTATAGTAGTGGTGTAGTAGTAGTGTAGTAGTGATGTAGTATCAGTGTAGTAGTGATGTAGTAGTAGTGGTGTAGTAGTAATATAGTAGCAGTGTAGTAGTGGTGTAGTATCAGTATAGTAGTGGTGTAGTAGTGATGTAGTATCAGTGTAGTAGTGATGTAGTAGCAGTGTAGTAGTGATGTAGTAGTAGTGGTGTAGTAGTAATATAGTAGCAGTGTAGTAGTGGTGTAGTAGTGATGTAGTATCAGTATAGTAGTGATGTAGTAGCGGTGTAGTAGTGATGTAGTATCAGTGTAGTAGTGGTGTAGTACTGGGGTAGTAGCAGTGTTGTAGTGGTGTAGTAGTAGTGTAGTAGTGATGTAGTATCAGTGTAGTAGTGATGTGCCATCAGTGTAGTAGTGATGTAGTAGTGATGAAGTAGTAGTGGTGTAGTAGTAATGTAGTAGCAGTGTAGTAGTAGTGTTGTAGTAGTGATGTGGTAGCAGTGTAGTAGTGGTGTAGTACTGGCGTAGTAGCAGTGTAGTAGTGGTGTAGTATCAGTATAATAGTGGTGTAGTAACAGTGTAGTAGTGATGTAGTAGCAGTGTAGTAGTGATGTAGTAGCAGTGTAGCAGTGATGTGGTATCAGTGAAGTAGTGGTGTAGTAGTAACGTAGTGGCAGTGTAGTAGTGTTGTAGTAGCAGTGTAGTAGTGTAGTAGTGATGTGGTAGCAGTGTAGTAGTGGTGTAGTACTGGTGTAGTAGCAGTGTAGTAGTGATGTAGTATCAGTGTAGTAGTGATGTAGTAGCAGTGTAGTAGTGTAGTAGTGATGTGGTATCAGTGTAGTAGTGGTGTAGTAGTAATGTAGTAGCAGTGTAGTAGTGATGTGGTATCAGTGCAGTAGTGATGTAGTAGTAGTGGTGTAGTAGTAATGTAGTAGCAGTGTAGTAGTGGTGTAGTAGTAATGTAGTAGCAGTGTAGTAGTGGTGTAGTAGTAGTGTAGTAGTTGTGTAGTAGTGATGTAGTAGCAGTGTAGTAGTATAGTAGTTATGTGGTATCAGTGTAGTAGTGGTGTAGTAGCAGTGTAGTAGTAGTGTAGTAGTAGTGTAGTAGCAGTGTAGTAGTGATGTGGTATCAGTGCAGTAGTGGTGTAGTAGTAATGTAGTAGCAGTGTAGTAGTGGTGTAGTAGCAGTGTAGTAGTGGTGTAGTAGTAGTGTAGTAATGATGTGGTAGCAGTGTCTACTACAGTGATTTCCAGTTTCTAGTGGGATCCCACAGGTCTGGTATATACATAGTTACTTGGCCCAGGCTGGAACAACGTAACGATGTGAAGATATATCAAGCCTGTTCTTTAACTTGTTGCAGACGTTGGCTGTGCTACTACACACTCCATGGACACAGGACAGGTGCACTGCACAGAGAGTCGAGTTGATGCCAAAGAGCTGAATTTTGGTCTCATCTGACCACAGAACTTTCTCCTTCTCTGAATCATTTAGATGTTGATTGGTAGACTTCAGATGTTCCTCTACATGTGTCTTCCTGAGGAGGACTCGTGTTTGGAGGAAGAAAAATGCTGACTCTGACCCTAAGAACACCATCCCTACAGTCACACATCATCCCTACAGTCACATCATCCCTACAGTCACACATCATCCCTACAGTCACATCATCCCTACAGTCACACATCATCCCTACAGTCACACATCATCCCTACAGTCACACATCATCCCTACAGTCACACACCATCCCTACAGTCACATCATCCCTACAGTCACATCATCCCTACAGTCACACCCCATCCCTACAGTCACACATCATCCCTACAGTCACACATCATCCCTACAGTCACACATCATCCCTACAGTCACACCCCATCCCTACAGTCACACATCATCCCTACAGTCACACATCATCCCTACAGTCACACATCATCCCTACAGTCACACATCATCCCTACAGTCACATATCATCCCTACAGTCACACATCATCCCTACAGTCACACATCATCTCTACAGTCACACATCATCCCTACAGTCACACACCATCCCTACAGTCACACACCATCCCTACAGTCACATCATCCCTACAGTCACACATCATCCCTACAGTCACATCATCCCTACAGTCACATCATCCCTACAGTCACATCATCCCTACAGTCACACATCATCCCTACAGTCACACCCCATCCCTACAGTCACACATCATCCCTACAGTCACATCATCCCTACAGTCACACCCCATCCCTACAGTCACACATCATCCCTACAGTCACATCATCCCTACAGTCACACCCCATCCCTACAGTCACACATCATCCCTACAGTCACACATCATCCCTACAGTCACACATCATCCCTACAGTCACACATCATCCCTACAGTCACACCCCATCCCTACAGTCACATCATCCCTACAGTCACACACCATCCCTACAGTCACACATCATCCCTACAGTCACACCCCATCCCTACAGTCACACACCATCCCTACAGTCACACATCATCCCTACAGTCACACATCATCCCTACAGTCACATCATCCCTACAGTCACACCCCATCCCTACAGTCACATCATCCCTACAGTCACACACCATCCCTACAGTCACACATCATCCCTACAGTCACACACCATCCCTACAGTCACATCATCCCTACAGTCACACACCATCCCTACAGTCACATCATCCCTACAGTCACACATCATCCCTACAGTCACACACCATCCCTACAGTCACACCCCATCCCTACAGTCACACATCATCCCTACAGTCACACACCATCCCTACAGTCACATCATCCCTACAGTCACACACCATCCCTACAGTCACATCATCCCTACAGTCACACACCATCCCTACAGTCACATCATCCCTACAGTCACACATCATCCCTACAGTCACATCATCCCTACAGTCACACATCATCCCTACAGTCACACACCATCCCTACAGTCACACATCATCCCTACAGTCACATCATCCCTACAGTCACACCCCATCCCTACAGTCACACATCATCCCTACAGTCACACCCCATCCCTACAGTCACACATCATCCCTACAGTCACATCATCCCTACAGTCACACATCATCCCTACAGTCACACACCATCCCTACAGTCACACATCATCCCTACAGTCACATCATCCCTACAGTCACACCCCATCCCTACAGTCACACATCATCCCTACAGTCACACCCCATCCCTACAGTCACACATCATCCCTACAGTCACATCATCCCTACAGTCACACATCATCCCTACAGTCACATCATCCCTACAGTCACATCATCCCTACAGTCACACATCATCCCTACAGTCACACCCCATCCCTACAGTCACATCATCCCTACAGTCACACATCATCCCTACAGTCACATCATCCCTACAGTCACATCATCCCTACAGTCACACATCATCCCTACAGTCACATCATCCCTACAGTCACACACCATCCCTACAGTCACACATCATCCCTACAGTCACATCATCATCCCTACAGTCACATCATCCCTACAGTCACACATCATTCCTACAGTCACACATCATCCCTACAGTCACATCATCCCTACAGTCACACCCCATCCCTACAGTCACACATCATCCCTACAGTCACATCATCCCTACAGTCACACATCATCCCTACAGTCACACACCATCCCTACAGTCACACATCATCCCTACAGTCACATCATCCCTACAGTCACACCCCATCCCTACAGTCACACATCATCCCTACAGTCACACCCCATCCCTACAGTCACACATCATCCCTACAGTCACATCATCCCTACAGTCACACATCATCCCTACAGTCACATCATCCCTACAGTCACATCATCCCTACAGTCACACATCATCCCTACAGTCACACCCCATCCCTACAGTCACATCATCCCTACAGTCACACATCATCCCTACAGTCACATCATCCCTACAGTCACATCATCCCTACAGTCACACATCATCCCTACAGTCACATCATCCCTACAGTCACATCATCCCTACAGTCACACACCATCCCTACAGTCACACACCATCCCTACAGTCACACATCATCCCTACAGTCACACATCATCCCTACAGTCACACATCATGCCTACAGTCACACATCATCCCTACAGTCATCATCCCTACAGTCATCATCCCTACAGTCACATCATCCCTACAGTCACACATCATCCCTACAGTCACACACCATCCCTACAGTCACATCATCCCTACAGTCACATCATCCCTACAGTCACACATCATCCCTACAGTCACATCATCCCTACAGTCACATCATCCCTACAGTCACACACCATCCCTACAGTCACACACCATCCCTACAGTCACACATCATCCCTACAGTCACACATCATCCCTACAGTCACACATCATTCCTACAGTCACATCATCCCTACAGTCACACATCATCCCTACAGTCACACATCATCCCTACAGTCACACATCATCCCTACAGTCACACATCATTCCTACAGTCACATCATTCCTACAGTCACATCATCCCTACAGTCACACATCATCCCTACAGTCACACATCATCCCTACAGTCACACATCATCCCTACAGTCACACATCATCCCTACAGTCACACACCATCCCTACAGTCACACATCATCCCTACAGTCACACATCATCCCTACAGTCACACATCATTCCTACAGTCACATCATCCCTACAGTCACACATCATCCCTACAGTCACACATCATCCCTACAGTCACACATCATTCCTACAGTCACATCATCCCTACAGTCACACATCATCCCTACAGTCACACATCATCCCTACAGTCACATCATCCCTACAGTCACATCATCCCTACAGTCACACACCATCCCTACAGTCACACACCATCCCTACAGTCACACATCATCCCTACAGTCACACATCATTCCTACAGTCACATCATCCCTACAGTCACACATCATCCCTACAGTCACACATCATCCCTACAGTCACACATCATTCCTACAGTCACATCATCCCTACAGTCACATCATCCCTACAGTCACACATCATCCCTACAGTCACACATCATCCCTACAGTCACACACCATCCCTGCAGTCACACACCATCCCTACAGTCACCCATCATCCCTACAGTCACATCACCCCTACAGTCATTATCCCTACAGTCACACATCATCCCTACAGTCACACATCATCCCTACAGTCATCATCCCTACAGTCACACATCATCCCTACAGTCACACATCATCCCTACAGTCACATCATACCTACAGTCACACATCATCCCTACAGTCACATCATCCCTACAGTCACACACCATCCCTACAGTCACACATCATCCCTACAGTCACACATCATTCCTACAGTCACATCATCCCTACAGTCACACATCATCCCTACAGTCACATCATCCCTACAGTCACACATCATCCCTACAGTCATCATCCCTACAGTCATCATCCCTACAGTCACATCATCCCTACAGTCACACATCATCCCTACAGTCACACATCATCCCTACAGTCACACATCATACCTACAGTCACATCATCCCTACAGTCACATCATCCCTACAGTCACACACCATCCCTACAGTCACACACCATCCCTACAGTCACACACCATCCCTACAGTCACACATCATGCCTACAGTCACACCCCATCCCTACAGTCACACATCATCCCTACAGTCACACATCATTCCTACAGTCACATCATCCCTACAGTCACACATCATCCCTACAGTCACACATCATCCCTACAGTCACACATCATCCCTACAGTCACACATCATTCCTACAGTCACATCATTCCTACAGTCACATCATCCCTACAGTCACACATCATCCCTACAGTCACATCATCCCTACAGTCACACATCATCCCTACAGTCACACATCATCCCTACAGTCACACACCATCCCTACAGTCACACATCATCCCTACAGTCACACATCATTCCTACAGTCACATCATCCCTACAGTCACACATCATCCCTACAGTCACACATCATCCCTACAGTCACACATCATTCCTACAGTCACATCATCCCTACAGTCACACACCATCCCTACAGTCACACACCATCCCTACAGTCACACATCATCCCTACAGTCACACATCATCCCTACAGTCACATCATCCCTACAGTCACATCATCCCTACAGTCACACACCATCCCTACAGTCACACACCATCCCTACAGTCACACATCATCCCTACAGTCACACATCATTCCTACAGTCACATCATCCCTACAGTCACACATCATCCCTACAGTCACACATCATCCCTACAGTCACACATCATCCCTACAGTCACACATCATTCCTACAGTCACATCATCCCTACAGTCACATCATCCCTACAGTCACACATCATCCCTACAGTCACACACCATCCCTACAGTCACATCATCCCTACAGTCACATCATCCCTACAGTCACATCATCATCCCTACAGTCACACATCATCCCTACAGTCACACATCATTCCTACAGTCACATCATCCATACAGTCACACACCATCCCTACAGTCACACCCCATCCCTACAGTCACATCATCCCTACAGTCACACATCATCCCTACAGTCACATCATCCCTACAGTCACACATCATCCCTACAGTCACACATCATCCCTACAGTCACATCATCATCCCTACAGTCACACATCATCCCTACAGTCACATCATCCCTACAGTCACACACCATCCCTACAGTCACACCCCATCCCTACAGTCACATCATCCCTACAGTCACACATCATCCCTACAGTCACATCATCCCTACAGTCACACATCATCCCTACAGTCACATCATCCCTACAGTCACACCCCATCCCTACAGTCACACATCATCCCTACAGTCACACCCCATCCCTACAGTCACACATCATCCCTACAGTCACATCATCCCTACAGTCACACACCATCCCTACAGTCACACATCATCCCTACAGTCACACATCATCCCTACAGTCACACATCATTCCTACAGTCACATCATCCCTACAGTCACATCATCCCTACAGTCACACATCATCCCTACAGTCACACATCATCCCTACAGTCACATCATCATCCCTACAGTCACACATCATCCCTACAGTCACACATCATTCCTACAGTCACATCATCCATACAGTCACACACCATCCCTACAGTCACACCCCATCCCTACAGTCACATCATCCCTACAGTCACACATCATCCCTACAGTCACATCATCCCTACAGTCACACATCATCCCTACAGTCACACATCATCCCTACAGTCACATCATCATCCCTACAGTCACACATCATCCCTACAGTCACATCATCCCTACAGTCACACACCATCCCTACAGTCACACCCCATCCCTACAGTCACATCAACCCTACAGTCACACATCATCCCTACAGTCACATCATCCCTACAGTCACACATCATCCCTACAGTCACATCATCCCTACAGTCACACCCCATCCCTACAGTCACACATCATCCCTACAGTCACACCCCATCCCTACAGTCACACATCATCCCTACAGTCACATCATCCCTACAGTCACACACCATCCCTACAGTCACACATCATCCCTACAGTCACACATCATCCCTACAGTCACATCATCCCTACAGTCACACATCATCCCTACAGTCACACACCATCCCTACAGTCACATCATCCCTACAGTCACACATCATCCCTACAGTCACACATCATCCCTACAGTCACACATCATCCCTACAGTCACATCATCCCTACAGTCACACATCATCCCTACAGTCACATCATCCCTACAGTCACACACCATCCCTACAGTCACACACCATCCCTACAGTCACACATCATGCCTACAGTCACACATCATCCCTACAGTCACACATCATTCCTACAGTCACATCATCCCTACAGTCACACATCATCCCTACAGTCACATCATCCCTACAGTCACACATCATCCCTACAGTCATCATCCCTACAGTCATCATCCCTACAGTCACATCATCCCTACAGTCACACATCATCCCTACAGTCACACACCATCCCTACAGTCACATCATCCCTACAGTCACACATCATACCTACAGTCACATCATCCCTACAGTCACATCATCCCTACAGTCACACACCATCCCTACAGTCACACACCATCCCTACAGTCACACATCATGCCTACAGTCACACATCATCCCTACAGTCACACATCATTCCTACAGTCACATCATCCCTACAGTCACACATCATCCCTACAGTCACACATCATCCCTACAGTCACACATCATTCCTACAGTCACATCATTCCTACAGTCACATCATCCCTACAGTCACACATCATCCCTACAGTCACACATCATCCCTACAGTCACACATCATCCCTACAGTCACACACCATCCCTACAGTCACACATCATCCCTACAGTCACACATCATTCCTACAGTCACATCATCCCTACAGTCACACATCATCCCTACAGTCACACATCATCCCTACAGTCACACATCATTCCTACAGTCACATCATCCCTACAGTCACATCATCCCTACAGTCACACACCATCCCTACAGTCACACACCATCCCTACAGTCACACATCATCCCTACAGTCAAACATCATCCCTACAGTCACATCATCCCTACAGTCACATCATCCCTACAGTCACACACCATCCCTACAGTCACACATCATCCCTACAGTCACACATCATTCCTACAGTCACATCATCCCTACAGTCACACATCATCCCTACAGTCACACATCATCCCTACAGTCACACATCATCCCTACAGTCACACATCATTCCTACAGTCACATCATCCCTACAGTCACATCATCCCTACAGTCACACATCATCCCTACAGTCACACATCATCCCTACAGTCACATCATCATCCCTACAGTCACACATCATCCCTACAGTCACACATCATTCCTACAGTCACATAATCCATACAGTCACACACCATCCCTACAGTCACACCCCATCCCTACAGTCACATCATCCCTACAGTCACACATCATCCCTACAGTCACATCATCCCTACAGTCACACATCATCCCTACAGTCACATCATCATCCCTACAGTCACACATCATCCCTACAGTCACATCATCCCTACAGTCACACACCATCCCTACAGTCACACCCCATCCCTACAGTCACATCATCCCTACAGTCACACATCATCCCTACAGTCACATCATCCCTACAGTCACACATCATCCCTACAGTCACATCATCCCTACAGTCACACCCCATCCCTACAGTCACACATCATCCCTACAGTCACACCCCATCCCTACAGTCACACATCATCCCTACAGTCACATCATCCCTACAGTCACACACCATCCCTACAGTCACACATCATCCCTACAGTCACACATCATCCCTACAGTCACACATCATTCCTACAGTCACATCATCCCTACAGTCACATCATCCCTACAGTCACACATCATCCCTACAGTCACACATCATCCCTACAGTCACATCATCATCCCTACAGTCACACATCATCCCTACAGTCACACATCATTCCTACAGTCACATCATCCATACAGTCACACACCATCCCTACAGTCACACCCCATCCCTACAGTCACATCATCCCTACAGTCACACATCATCCCTACAGTCACATCATCCCTACAGTCACACATCATCCCTACAGTCACACATCATCCCTACAGTCACATCATCATCCCTACAGTCACACATCATCCCTACAGTCACATCATCCCTACAGTCACACACCATCCCTACAGTCACACCCCATCCCTACAGTCACATCAACCCTACAGTCACACATCATCCCTACAGTCACATCATCCCTACAGTCACACATCATCCCTACAGTCACATCATCCCTACAGTCACACCCCATCCCTACAGTCACACATCATCCCTACAGTCACACCCCATCCCTACAGTCACACATCATCCCTACAGTCACATCATCCCTACAGTCACACACCATCCCTACAGTCACACATCATCCCTACAGTCACACATCATCCCTACAGTCACATCATCCCTACAGTCACACATCATCCCTACAGTCACACACCATCCCTACAGTCACATCATCCCTACAGTCACACATCATCCCTACAGTCACACATCATCCCTACAGTCACACATCATCCCTACAGTCACACATCATCCCTACAGTCACATCATCCCTACAGTCACACATCATCCCTACAGTCACATCATCCCTACAGTCACATCATCCCTACAGTCACACACGGAGGTGGAAACATGATGATTTGGGGTGTTTCTCTGATAAAGGTTCAGGCCAACTTTGCCTCATTGAGGGTCCAATGGACGGGGCCATGTATTGTAAGATCTTGGAGGAGAACCTTCTTCCCTCATCCAGAACACTGAAGATGGGTCATGGATGGGTCTTCCAGCATGACAATGACCCAAAACATATCACCAAGGCAACAAAGGAGCGGCTCAAGAAGAAGAACATGAAGGTCATGGAGTGGCCTATCCAGTCTCCAGACCTTAATCCTATAGAAAATGTATGGAGGAGATGAAACTTCGAGTGGCAAAGAGACCTTCAGGATTTAGAGAAGATCTGTAAAGAAGACAAAATCCCTCCTGAGATGTGTGGAAACTGATCACCACCTACAAGAAACGTCTGACCTCTGTGATCACCAACAAGAGTTTCTCCACCAACTACTAAGGGGATCAAATACTTATTTTACTCCATTTATAACATTTGTATTGTGTGATTTTTCTGGATTTTTGGTTGATATTCTGTCTCTATCATATAAAATACACCTATGATAACAATTATAGACCCTTCATTTCTATGTAAGGGGGCAAAACTTACACAATCTGCGGGGGAGACGATCGTTATTTCCCCCACTGTATACTTGAATTGTTTTTTATATATATATATATATATAGCGGCGATCAGCAACTTATAATGGAACTGCGTTATTGCGGAGGACAATCTGACACTTTGTGGGGACCAGTGACACTAATACAGAGATCAGTGCTAAAAATATGCACTGTCGCTGTACTAAAGACACTGGCTGGGAAAGGGTTAACAGGGCCAGTACAAGGGGTGGGCAGAAGGGATGGATGCCCTGGGCGGGACCATTTACTGGAGCAAGGGGGGGAGCAGTAGAGGCCACGCTACAGGCCGCATGTCCTGTGGCTGCTTTAATCTGTGGCTGCAGCGCTCCCCTCCCCCCTCCCACCTCCTCCTCTTGTTTGTCACACAGCGCTGGGAGCGTTGTGTGTCAGGGAGCTGGGTCTGTGTGTGTTCAGCGGTGCCGTAACAAGGTCCCGCTCCCTAGACCGGCTCATGTGGTAGCAGATTGAATTTGTGTTCCGCCTATCACACTAGCCGGTTTAGGGGGGCGGGACTTTGTTACGGCGCCGCTGAACACACACAGACCCAGCTCCCTGACACACAGCACTGCGGGAGATGTCCGCTATGTGATCCAGGGCAGGCTATGGTGAGTCTGCATTTATAGACACAGTGAGGCTGCGATTATGGGCACAGAGAGGCTGTGATTATGGGCACAGTGAGGCTGCAATTATTGGCACAGTGAGGCTGCGATTATGGGCACAGAGAGGCTGCAATTATGGGCACAGTGAGACTGCGATTATGGGCACAAAGGGGCTGCGATTATGGGCACAGTGAGGCTGCAATTATGGGCACAGAGAAGCTGCGATTATGGGCACAGAGAGGCGGCATTGATGGGCACAGAGAGGCTGCGATTATGGGCACAGAGAGGCTGTGATTATGGGCACAGTGAGGCTGCAATTATGAGCACAGAGAGGCTGTGATTATGGGCACAGGGAGTCTGCTATTATGGGCACAGAGAGTCTGCTATTATGGGCACAGAGAGGCTGCATTGATGGGCACAGAGAGGCTGTGATTATGGGCACAGTGAGGCTGCAATTATGGGCACAGTGAGTCTGCAATTATGGGCACAGTGAGGCTGAGATTATGGGCACAGTGAGGCTGAGATTATGGGCACAGAGAGGCTGCAATCATGGTCACAGAGAGGTGGCATTGATGGGCACAGAGAGGCTGTGATTATGGGCACAGTGAGGCTGCGATTATGGGCACAGTGAGGCTGCGATTATGGGCACAGGGAGTCTGCTATTATGGGCACAGAGAGGCTGCGATTATGGGCACAGAGAGGCAGCGATTATGGGCACAGAGAGGTGGCATTGATGGGCAAAGTGAGGCTGTGATTATGTTCTGTGTGTGTTCAGCAGCGCCGTAACAAGGTCCCACCCCCCTAGACTGACTCATGTGGTAGCAGATTGAATTTGTGTTCCACCTATCACACTAGCCGGTCTAGGGGGGCGTGACCTTGTTATGGCGCCGCTGAACACACACAGACTCAGCTTCCTGCAACACAGTGCTACGGGAGATGTCCGCTATGTGATCCAGGGCAGGCTATGGTGAGTCTGCATTCATAGGCACAGAGAGGCTGCGATTATGGGCATAGTGAGACTGCAATTATGGGCACAAAGAGGCTGCAATTATGGGCACAGAGAGGCTGTGATTATGGGCACAGTGAGGCTGCAATTATGGGCACAGAGAGGCTGCGATTATGGGCACAGTGAGACTGCGATTATGGGCACAGAGAGGCAGCGATTATGGGCACAGAGAGGTGCATTGATGGGCAAAGTGAGGCTGTGATTATGTTCTGTGTGTGTTCAGCGGCGCCGTAACAAGGTCCCGACCCCCTAGACCGGCTCATGTGGTAGCAGATTGAATTTGTGTTCCGCCTATCACATTAGCCGGTCTAGGGGGGCAGGACCTTGTTACAGTGCCGCTGAACACACACAGACCCAGCTTCCTGCAACATAGTGCTGCGGGAGATGTCCGCTATGTGATCCAGGGCAGGCTATGGTGAGTCTGCATTCATAGGCACAGAGAGGCTGCGATTATGGGCACAGTGAGGCTGCAATTATGGGCACAGTGAGGCTGCAATTATGGGCACAGAGAGGCTGCGATTATGGGCACAGAGAGGCTGTGATTATGGGCACAGTGAGGCTGCAATTATGGGCACAGTGAGGCTGCGATTATGGACACAGAGAGGCTGTGATTATGGGCACAGTGAGGCTGCAATTATGGGCACAGTGAGGCTGCGATTATGGGCACAGAGAGGCTGCGATTATGGGCGCAGTGAGGCTGCAATTATGGGCACAGTGAGGCTGCAATTATGGGCACAGAGAGACTGCGATTATGGGCACAGTGAGACTGCAATTATGGGCACAGAGAGGCTGCGATTATGGGCACAGTGAGACTGCAATTATGGGCACAGAGAGGCTGCGATTATGGGCACAGAGAGGCTGCGATTATGGGCACAGAGAGGCTGTGATTATGGGCACAGTGAGGCTGTGATTATGGGCACAG
Organism: Aquarana catesbeiana; assembly: GCA_037953035.1. Classification (NCBI taxonomy): domain Eukaryota; kingdom Metazoa; phylum Chordata; class Amphibia; order Anura; family Ranidae; genus Aquarana; species Aquarana catesbeiana. The sequence continues at coordinate 126,608 of JBBHAA010002341.1, read as the reverse complement.
TGAGTCTGCGATTATGGGCACAGAGAGGCGGCATTGATGGGCACAGTGAGGCTGAGATTATGGGCACAGTGAGGCTGCGATTATGGGCACAGGGAGTCTGCGACTATGGGCACAGGGAGTCTGCGACTATGGGCACAGGGAGTCTGCGATTATGGGCACCGGGAGTCTGCGATTATGGGCACAGAGAGGCTGCCATTATGGGCACAGAGAGGCAGCGATTACGGACTCAGTGAGGCTGTGATTGTGGGCACAGAGAGGCTGCTATTATGGGCACACAGAGTCTGTGATTATGGGCACAGTGAGGCTGCAATTATGAGCACAGAGAGGCTGTGATTATGGGCACAGTGAGACTGCGATTATGGGCACAGAGAGGCTGCGATTATGGGCACAGTGAGGCTGCAATTATGGGCACAGAGAGGCTGCGATTATGGGCACAGAGAGGCTGCAATTATGGGCACAGAGAGGCTGTGATTATGGGCACAGAGAGGCTGTGATTATGGGCACAGTGAGTCGGCGATTATGGGCACAGTGAGTCTGCAATTATGGGCACAGTGAGGCTGAGATTATGGGCACAGTGAGGCTGCGATAATGGGCACAGAGAGGCTATGATTATGGGCACAGAGAGGCGGCATTGATGGGCACAGAGAGGCTGTGATTATGGGCACAGTGAGGCTGCGATTATGGGCACAGTGAGGCTGCGATAATGGGCACAGAGAGGCTATGATTATGGGCACAGAGAGGCGGCATTGATGGGCACAGAGAGGCTGTGATTATGGGCAGAGTGAGGCTGCGATTATGGGCACAGTGAGGCTGCGATTATGGGCAAAGAGAGGCTGCGATTATGGGCACAGAGAGGCTGTGATTATGGGCACAGTGAGTCTGCGATTATGGGCACAGAGAGGCAGCATTGATGGGCACAGTGAGGCTGTGATTATGGGCACAGTGAGGCTGCGATTATGGGCACAGGGAGTCTGCTATTATGGGCACAGGGAGTCTGCTATTATGGGCACAGGGAGTCTGCTATTATGGGCACAGAGAGGCTGCAATTATGGGCACAGAGAGGCAGCGATTATGGACTCAGTGAGGCTGTGATTATGGGCACAGTGAGGCTGTGATTATGGGCACAGGGAGTCTGCGATTATGGGCACAGGGAGTCTGCTATTATGGGCACAGAGAGGCTGCATTGATGGGCACAGTGAGGCTGTGATTATGGGCACAGTGAGGCTGCGATTATGGGCACAGTGAGTCTGCAATTATGGGCACAGTGAGGCTGAGATTATGGGCACAGTGAGGCTGAGATTATGGGCACAGAGAGGCTGCAATTATGGTCACAGAGAGGTGGCAATGATGGGCACAGAGAGGCTGTGATTATGGGCACAGTGAGGCTGCGATTATGGGCACAGGGAGTCTGCTATTATGGGCACAGAGAGGCTGCGATTATGGGCACAGTGAGGCTGCGATTATGGGCACAGGGAGTCTGCTATTATGGGCACAGAGAGGCTGCGATTATGGGCACAGAGAGACTGCGATTATGGGCACAGTGAGACTGCAATTATGGGCACAGAGAGGCTGCGATTATGGGCACAGTGAGACTGCAATTATGGGCACAGAGAGGCTGCGATTATGGGCACAGAGAGGCTGCGATTATGGGCACAGAGAGGCTGTGGTTATGGGCACAGTGAGGCTGTGATTATGGGCACAGTGAGTCTGCGATTATGGGCACAGAGAGGCGGCATTGATGGGCACAGTGAGGCTGAGATTATGGGCACAGTGAGGCTGCGATTATGGGCACAGGGAGTCTGCGACTATGGGCACAGGGAGTCTGCGATTATGGGCACCGGGAGTCTGCGATTATGGGCACAGAGAGGCTGCCATTATGGGCACAGAGAGGCAGCGATTACGGACTCAGTGAGGCTGTGATTGTGGGCACAGAGAGGCTGCTATTATGGGCACACAGAGTCTGTGATTATGGGCACAGTGAGGCTGCAATTATGAGCACAGAGAGGCTGTGATTATGGGCACAGAGAGGCTGTGATTATGGGCACAGTGAGTCGGCGATTATGGGCACAGTGAGTCTGCAATTATGGGCACAGTGAGGCTGAGATTATGGGCACAGTGAGGCTGCGATAATGGGCACAGAGAGGCTATGATTATGGGCACAGAGAGGCGGCATTGATGGGCACAGAGAGGCTGCGATTATGGGCACAGTGAGGCTGCGATTATGGGCACAGTGAGGCTGCGATAATGGGCACAGAGAGGCTATGATTATGGGCACAGAGAGGCGGCATTGATGGGCACAGAGAGGCTGTGATTATGGGCAGAGTGAGGCTGCGATTATGGGCACAGTGAGGCTGCGATTATGGTCAAAGAGAGGCTGCGATTATGGGCACAGAGAGGCTGTGATTATGGGCACAGTGAGTCTGCGATTATGGGCACAGAGAGGCAGCATTGATGGGCACAGTGAGGCTGTGATTATGGGCACAGTGAGGCTGCGATTATGGGCACAGGGAGTCTGCAATTATGGGCACAGGGAGTCTGCTATTATGGGCACAGGGAGTCTGCTATTATGGGCACAGAGAGGCTGCAATTATGGGCACAGAGAGGCAGCGATTATGGACTCAGTGAGGCTGTGATTATGGGCACAGTGAGGCTGTGATTATGGGCACAGGGAGTCTGCGATTATGGGCACAGGGAGTCTGCTATTATGGGCACAGAGAGGCTGCATTGATGGGCACAGTGAGGCTGTGATTATGGGCACAGTGAGGCTGCGATTATGGGCACAGTGAGTCTGCAATTATGGGCACAGTGAGGCTGAGATTATGGGCACAGTGAGGCTGAGATTATGGGCACAGAGAGGCTGCAATTATGGTCACAGAGAGGTGGCAATGATGGGCACAGAGAGGCTGTGATTATGGGCACAATGAGGCTGCGATTATGGGCACAGTGAGGCTGCGATTATGGGCACAGGGAGTCTGCTATTATGGGCACAGAGAGGCTGTGATTATGGGCACAGAGAGGCAGCGATTATGGGCACAGAGAGGTGGCATTGATGGGCAAAGTGAGGCTGTGATTATGTTCTGTGTGTGTTCAGCGGTGCCGTAACAAGGTCCCGCCCCCCTAGACTGACTCATGTGGTAGCAGATTGAATTTGTGTTCCACCTATCACACTAGCCGGTCTAGGGGGGGCGTGACCTTGTTACGGTGCCGCTGAACACACACAGACCCAGCTTCCTGCAACACAGTGCTACGGGAGATGTCCGCTATGTGATCCAGGGCAGGCTATGGTTAGTCTGCATTCATAGGCTCAGAGAGGCTGCGATTATGGGCATAGTGAGACTGCGATTATGGGCACAGAGAGGCTGTGATTATGGGCACAGTGAGGCTGCAATTATTGGCACAGTGAGGCTGCGATTATGGGCACAGAGAGGCTGCAATTATGGGCACAGTGAGGCTGCAATTATGGGCACAGTGAGACTGCGATTATGGGCACAAAGGGGCTGCGATTATGGGCACAGTGAGGCTGCAATTATGGGCACAGAGAGGCTGCGATTATGGGCACAGAGAGGCTGCGATTATGGGCACAGAGAGGCTGTGATTATGGGCACAGTGAGTCTGCGATTATGGGCACAGAGAGGCGGAATTGATGGGCACAGTGAGGCTGAGATTATGGGCACAGTGAGGCTGCGATTATGGGCACAGGGAGTCTGCGATTATGGGCACAGGGAGTCTGTGATTATGGGCACAGGGAGTCTGCGATTATGGGCACAGGGAGTCTGCGATTATGGGCACAGGGAGTCTGCGATTATGGGCACAGAGAGGCTGCCATTATGGGCACAGAGAGGCAGCGATTACGGACTCAGTGAGGCTGTGATTGTGGGCACAGAGAGGCTGCGATTATGGGCACACAGAGTCTGTGATTATGGGCACAGTGAGGCTGCAATTATGAGCACAGAGAGGATGTGATTATGGGCACAGTGAGACTGCGATTATGGGCACAGAGAGGCTGCGATTATGGGCACAGTGAGGCTGCAATTATGGGCACAGAGAGGCTGCGATTATGGGCACAGAGGGGCTGCAATTATGGGCACAGAGAGGCTGTGATTATGGGCACAGAGAGGCTGTGATTATGGGCACAGTGAGTCTGCGATTATGGGCACAGTGAGTCTGCAATTATGGGCACAGTGAGGCTGAGATTATGGGCACAGTGAGGCTGCGATAATGGGCACAGAGAGGCTATGATTATGGGCACAGAGAGGCGGCATTGATGGGCACAGAGAGGCTGTGATTATGGGCACAGTGAGGCTGCAATTATGGGCACAGTGAGGCTGCGATTATGGGCACAGAGAGGCTGCGATTATGGGCACAGTGAGTCTGCGATTATGGGCACAGAGAGGCAGCATTGATGGGCACAGTGAGGCTGTGATTATGGGCACAGTGAGGCTGCGATTATGGGCACAGGGAGTCTGCAATTATGGGCACAGGGAGTCTGCTATTATGGGCACAGGGAGTCTGCTATTATGGGCACAGGGAGGCTGCAATTATGGGCACCGAGAGGCAGCGATTATGGACTCAGTGAGGCTGTGATTATGGGCACAGTGAGGCTGTGATTATGGGCACAGGGAGTCTGCGATTATGGGCACAGGGAGTCTGCTATTATGGGCACAGAGAGGCTGCATTGATGGGCACAGAGAGGCTGTGATTATGGGCACAATGAGGCTGCGATTATGGGCACAGTGAGGCTGCGATTATGGGCACAGGGAGTCTGCTATTATGGGCACAGAGAGGCTGCGATTATGGGCACAGAGAGGCAGCGATTATGGGCACAGAGAGGTGGCATTGATGGGCAAAGTGAGGCTGTGATTATGTTCTGTGTGTGTTCAGCGGTGCCGTAACAAGGTCCCGCCCCCCTAGACTGACTCATGTGGTAGCAGATTGAATTTGTGTTCCACCTATCACACTAGCCGGTCTAGGGGGGGCGTGACCTTGTTACGGTGCCGCTGAACACACACAGACCCAGCTTCCTGCAACACAGTGCTACGGGAGATGTCCGCTATGTGATCCAGGGCAGGCTATGGTGAGTCTGCATTCATAGGCTCAGAGAGGCTGCGATTATGGGCATAGTGAGACTGCAATTATGGGCACAGAGAGGCTGCAATTATGGGCACAGAGAGGTTGTGATTATGGGCAAAGTGAGGCTGCGATTATGGGCACAGAGAGGCTGCGATTATGGGCACAGTGAGACTGCGATTATGGGCATAGAGAGGCAGCGATTATGGGCACAGAGAGGTGGCATTGATGGGCAAAGTGAGCCTGTGATTATGTTCTGTGTGTATTCAGCAGCGCCGTAACAAGGTCCCGCCCCGCCTAGACCGGCGCATGTGGTAGCAGATTGAATTTGTGTTCCGCGTATCACACTAGCCGGTCTAGAGGGGCAGGACCTTGTTACAGCACCACTGAACACACACAGACCCAGCTTCCTGCAACACAGTGCTGCGGGAGATGTCCGCTATGTGATCCAGGGCAGGCTATGGTGAGTCTGCATTCATAGGCACAGATAGGCTGCGATTATGGGCATAGTGAGACTGCGATTATGGGCACAGAGAGGCTGCAATTATGGGCACACAGAGGCTGTGATTATGGGCACAGTGAGGCTGCACTTATGGGCACAGAGAGGCTGCGATTATGGGCACAGAGAGGCTGTGATTATGGGCACAGTGAGTCTGCAATTATGGGCACAGTGAGTCTGCAATTATGGGCACAGTGAGGCTGAGATTATGGGCACAGAGAGGCGGTATTGATGGGCACAGTGAGGCTGTGATTAGGGGCACAGTGAGGCTGCGATTATGGGTACAGGGAGTCTGCGATTATGGGCACAGGGAGTCTGATATTATGGGCACAGAGGGGCTGCGATTATGGGCACAGAGAGGCTGGGATTATGGGTACAGAGAGGCGGCATTGATGGGAACAGTGAGGCTGCGATTATGGGCACAGAGAGGCTGTGATTATGGGCACAGTGAGGCTGCAAATATGGGCACAGAGAGGCTGGAATTATGGGAACAGAGAGGCTGCAATTATGGGCACAGAGAGGCGGCATTGATGGGCACAGGGTGGCTGCGATTATGGGCACAATGAGGCTGGGATTATGGGCACAGAGAGGCTGCGATTATGGGCACAATGAGGCTGGGATTATGGGCACAGAGAGGCTGCGATTATGGGCACAATGAGGCTGGGATTATGGGCACAGAGAGGCTGCGATTATGGGCACAGAGAGGCTGTGATTATGAGCACAGTGAGTCTGCAATTATGGGCACAGAGTGGTGGCATTGATGGGCACAGAGAGGCTGCGATTATGGGCACAATGAGGCTGTGATTATGGGCACAGCGAGTCTGCGATTATGGGCACAGAGAGGCTGTGATTATGGGCACAGTGAGTCTGCGATTATGGGCACACAGAGGCGGCATTGATGGGCTCAGAGAGGCTGGAATTATGAGAACAGAGAGGCTGCAATTATGGGCACAGAAAGGTGGCATTGATGGGCACAGAGAGGCTGCGATTATGTGCATAGAGAGGCTGTGATTATGGGCACAGTGAGGCTACGATTATGGGCACAGTGAGGCTGTGATTATGGGCTCAGAGAGGCTGTGATTATGGGCACAGTGAGTCTGCGATTATGGGCACAGTGAGTCTGCGACTATGGGCACAGAGAGGCAGCATTGATGGGCTCAGTAAGGCTGCGATTATGGGCACAGAGAGGCAGTGATTATGGGCACACCGAGGCTGCGATTATGGGCACACAGAGGCGGCGATTATGGACACAGAGAGACTGTGATTATGGGCACAGAGAGGCTGCGATTATGGGCACAGTCAGGCTACGATTACGGGCACAGAGAGGCTGCGATTATGGGCACAGGGAGGCTGTGATTATGGGCACACCGAGGCTGCGATTATGGGCACACAGAGGCTGCGATTATGGACACAGGGAGACTGTGATTATGGGCACAGAGAGGCTGCGATTATGGGCACAGTCAGGCTACGATTACGGGCACATTGAGGCTGTGATTATGGGCACAGAGAGGCTATGATTATGGGCACAGTGAGTCTGTGATTATGGGCACAGAGAGGCTGTGATTATGGGCACAGTGAGGCTGCAATTATGGGCACAGAGAGGCTGCGATTATGGGCACAGAGAGGCTGCGATTATTGGCACAGTGAGTCTGCGATTATGGGCATAGAGAGGCTGCGATTATGGGCACAGAGAGACGGCATTGATGGGTACAGTGAGGCTGTCATTATGGGCACAGAGAGGCTGTGATTATTGGCACAGAGAGGCTGCGATTATGGGCACAGAGAGGCTGTGATTATGGGCACAGAGAGGCAGCATTAATGGGCACAGTAACGCTGCGATTATGGGCACAGTGAGTCTGTGATTATGGGCACGGAGAGTCTGTGATTATGGGTACAGTGAGGCTACGATTATGGGCACAGTGAGGCTGCAATTATGGGCACAGAGAGGCTGGAATTATGGGAACAGAGAGTCTGTAATTATGGGCACAGAGAGGTGGCATTGATGGGAACAGAGATGCTGCAATTATGGGCACAGAGAGGCTGTGATTATGGGCACAGTGAGTCTGCGATTATGGGCACAGAGAGGCTGTGATTATAGGCACAGTGAGTCTGCGATTATAGGCACAGAGAGGCGGCATTGATGGGCTCAGACAGGCTGGAATTATGGGAACAGAGCGGCTGCAATAATGGGCACAGAAAGGTGGCATTGATGGGCACAGAGAGGCTGCGATTATGTGCACAGAGAGGCTGTGATTATGGGCACAGTAAGTCTGCGATTATATGCAGGGAGAGGCAGCATTGATGGGCACAGTGAGGCTGCGATTATGGGCACAGAGAGGCTGTGATTATGGGCACAGTGAGGCTGCAAGTATGGGCACAGTGAGTCTGCGATTATGGGCACAGAGAGGCGGCATTGATGAGCTCAGTAAGGCCGCGATTATGGGCACAGAGAGGCTGTGATTATGGGCACAGTGAGGCTACGATTATGGGCACAGGGAGGCTGTGATTATGGGCACAGAGAGGCTGTGATTATGGGCACAGTGAGTCTGCGATTATAGTCACAGAGAGGCTGTGATAATAGGCACAGAGAGGCGGAATTGATGGGCACAGTGAGGCTGCGATTATGGGCACAGAGAGGCTGTGATTAAGGGCACAGTGAGGCTGTGATTATGGGCACAGTGAGTCTGTGATTATGGGCACAGAGAGGCAGCATTGATGAGCACAGTGAGGCTGTGATTATGGGCACAATGAGTCTGCAATTATGGGCACAGTGAGTCTGCGATTATGGGCAAAGAGTGGTGGCAATGATGGGCATAGTGAGGCTGTGATTATGGGCACAGAGTGGTTGCGATTATGGGCACAGTGAGGCTGCGATTATGGGCACAGTGAGACTGCGATTATGGGCACAGAGAGGCGGCATTGATGGGCACAGAGAGGAAGCCTTGATGGGCACTGTGAGGATGCAATTATGGGCACAATGAGGCTGTGATTATGGGCACAGAGAGGCGGCATTGATGGGCACAGTGAGGCTGCGATTATGGGCACAGTGAGGCTGCAATTATGGGCACAGTGAGTCTGCAATTATGGGCACAGTGAGGCTGAGATTATGGGCACAGAGAGGCTGCGATTATGGGCATGGAGAGGCAGCGATTATGGGCACAGAAATGTGGCATTGATGGGCACAGTGAGGCTGTGATTATGGGCACAGTGAGGCTGTGATTATGGGCACAGTGAGACTGCGATTATGGGCACAGTGAGACTGCGATTATGGGCACAGAGAGGTGGCATTGATGGGCACAGAGAGTCGGCCTCGATGGGCACTGTGAGGCTGCAATTATGGGCACAATGAGGCTGCGATTATGGGCACAGAGAGGCTGCGATTATGGGCACAGAGAGGCGGCATTGATGGGCACAGTGAGGCTGCAATTATGGGCACAGTGAGGCTGAAATTATGGCCATAGAGAGGCTGCGATTATGGGCACAGAGAGGCGGCATTGATGGGCACTGTGAGGCTGCAATTATGGGCTCGGTGAGGGTGCGATTATGGGCACAGAGATGCAGCGATTATGGGCACAGAGAGGCAGCGATTATGGGCACAGAAAAGTGGCATTGATGGGCACAGTAAAGCTGCGATTATGGGCACAGTGAGGCTGCAATAATGGGCACAGAGAGGCGGCATTGATGGGCACTGAAAGGTGGCATTGATGGGTGCAGAGAGGCTGTGATTATGGGCATAGGGAGTCTGCGATTATGGGCACAGGGAGTCTGCAAATATGGGCACAGAGAGGCAGGAATTATGGGAACAGAGAGGCTGCAATTATGGACACAGAGAGGCAGGAATTATGGGAACAGAGAGGCTGCAATTATGGACACAGAGAGGCTGCGATTATGGGCACAGAGAGGCGGCATTGATGGGAACAGTGAGGCTGCGATTATGGGCACAGAGAGGCTGTGATTATGGGCACAGTGAGGCTGCAAATATGGGCACAGAGAGGCAGGAATTATGGGAACAGAGAGGCTGCAATTATGGACACAGAGAGGCAGGAATTATGGGAACAGAGAGGCTGCAATTATGGACACAGAGAGGCTGCAATTATGGGCACAGAGAGGCGGCATTGATGGGCACAGAGAGGCTGCGATTATGGGCACAGAGAGGCTGCAATTATGGGCACACAGAGGCTGTGATTATGGGCACAGTGAGGTTGTGATTATGGGCACAGTGAGACTGCGATTATGGGCACAGTGAGACTGCGATTATGGGCACAGAGAGGCTGCGATTATGGGCACAGTGAGGCTGCAATTATGGGCACAGCGAGACTGCGATTATGGGCACAGAGAGGCTGCGATTAAGGGCACAGAGAGGCTGTGATTATAGGCACAGAGAGGCTGTGATTATGGGCACAGTGAGTCTGCGATTATGGGCACAGTGAGTCTGCAATTATGGGCACAGTGAGGCTGAGATTATGGGCACAGTGAGGCTGCGATAATGGGCACAGAGAGGCTGCGATTATGGGCACAGAGAGGCGGCATTGATGGGCACAGAGAGGCTGTGATTATGGGCACAATGAGGCTGGGATTATGGGCACAGAGAGGCTGCGATTATGGGCACAATGAGGCTGGGATTATGGGCACAGAGAGGCTGCGATTATGGGCACAGAGAGGCTGTGATTGTGAGCACAGTGAGTCTGCAATTATGGGCACAGAGTGGTGGCATTGATGGGCACAGAGAGGCTGCGATTATGGGCACAATGAGGCTGTGATTATGGGCACAGCGAGTCTGCGATTATGGGCACAGAGAGGCTGTGATTATGGGCACAGTGAGTCTGCGATTATGGGCACACAGAGGCGGCATTGATGGGCTCAGAGAGGCTGGAATTATGAGAACAGAGAGGCTGCAATTATGGGCACAGAAAGGTGGCATTGATGGGCACAGAGAGGCTGCGATTATGTGCATAGAGAGGCTGTGATTATGGGCACAGTGAGGCTACGATTATGGGCACAGTGAGGTTGTGATTATGGGCTCAGAGAGGCTGTGATTATGGGCACAGTGAGTCTGCGATTATGGGCACAGTGAGTCTGCGACTATGGGCACAGAGAGGCAGCATTGATGGGCTCAGTAAGGCTGCGATTATGGGCACAGAGAGGCAGTGATTATGGGCACACCGAGGCTGCGATTATGGGCACACAGAGGCTGCGATTATGGACACAGAGAGGTTGTGATTATGGGCACAGAGAGGCTGCGATTATGGGCACAGTCAGGCTACGATTACGGGCACAGAGAGGCTGCGATTATGGGCACAGGGAGGCTGTGATTATGGGCACACCGAGGCTGCGATTATGGGCACACAGAGGCTGCGATTATGGACACAGAGAGGCTGTGATTATGGGCACAGAGAGGCTGCGATTATGGGCACAGTCAGGCTACGATTACGGGCACAGAGAGGCTGCGATTATGGGCACAGGGAGGCTGTGATTATGGGCACAGTGAGTCTGCGATTATGGGCTCAGAGAGGCTGTGATTATGGGCACAGTGAGGCTACGATTATGGGCACATTGAGGCTGTGATTATGGGCACAGAGAGGCTATGATTATGGGCACAGTGAGTCTGTGATTATGGGCACAGAGAGGCTGTGATTATGGGCACAGAGAGGCTGTGATTATGGGCACAGAGAGGCTGCGATTATGGGCACAGAGAGGCTGCGATTATTGGCACAGTGAGTCTGCGATTATGGGCATAGAGAGGCTGCGATTATGGGCACAGAGAGACGGCATTGATGGGTACAGTGAGGCTGTCATTATGGGCACAGAGAGGCTGTGATTATTGGCACAGAGAGGCTGCGATTATGGGCACAGAGAGGCTGTGATTATGGGCACAGAGAGGCAGCATTAATGGGCACAGTAACGCTGCGATTATGGGCACAGTGAGTCTGTGATTATGGGCACCGAGAGTCTGTGATTATGGGTACAGTGAGGCTACGATTATGGGCACAGTGAGGCTGCAATTATGGGCACAGAGAGGCTGGAATTATGGGAACAGAGAGTCTGTAATTATGGGCACAGAGAGGTGGCATTGATGGGAACAGAGATGCTGCAATTATGGGCACAGAGAGGCTGTGATTATGGGCACAGTGAGTCTGCGATTATGGGCACAGAGAGGCTGTGATTATAGGCACAGTGAGTCTGCGATTATAGGCACAGAGAGGCGGCATTGATGGGCTCAGACAGGCTGGAATTATGGGAACAGAGCGGCTGCAATAATGGGCACAGAAAGGTGGCATTGATGGGCACAGAGAGGCTGCGATTATGTGCACAGAGAGGCTGTGATTATGGGCACAGTAAGTCTGCGATTATATGCAGAGAGAGGCAGCATTGATGGGCACAGTGAGGCTGCGATTATGGGCACAGAGAGGCTGTGATTATGGGAACAGTGAGGCTGCAAGTATGGGCACAGTGAGTCTGCGATTATGGGCACAGAGAGGCGGCATTGATGGGCTCAGTAAGGCCGCGATTATGGGCACAGAGAGGCTGTGATTATGGGCACAGTGAGGCTATGATTATGGGCACAGGGAGGCTGTGATTATGGGCACAGAGAGGCTGTGATTATGGGCACAGTGAGTCTGCGATTATAGTCACAGAGAGGCTGTGATAATAGGCACAGAGAGGCGGAATTGATGGCCACAGTGAGGCTGCGATTATGGGCACAGAGAGGCTGTGATTAAGGGCACAGTGAGGCTGTGATTATGGGCACAGTGAGTCTGTGATTATGGGCACAGAGAGGCAGCATTGATGAGCACAGTGAGGCTGTGATTATGGGCACAATGAGTCTGCAATTATGGGCACAGTGAGTCTGCGATTATGGGCAAAGAGTGGTGGCAATGATGGGCATAGTGAGGCTGTGATTATGGGCACAGAGTGGTTGCGATTATGGGCACAGTGAGGCTGCGATTATGGGCACAGTGAGACTGCAATTATGGGCACAGAGAGGCGGCATTGATGGGCACAGAGAGGAAGCCTTGATGGGCACTGTGAGGATGCAATTATGGGCACAATGAGGCTGTGATTATGGGCACAGAGAGGCGGCATTGATGGGCACAGTGAGGCTGCGATTATGGGCACAGTGAGGCTGCAATTATGGGCACAGTGAGTCTGCAATTATGGGCACAGTGAGGCTGAGATTATGGGCACAGAGAGGCTGCGATTATGGGCATGGAGAGGCAGAGATTATGGGCACAGAAATGTGGCATTGATGGGCACAGTGAGGCTGTGATTATGGGCACAGTGAGGCTGTGATTATGGGCACAGTGAGACTGCGATTATGGGCACAGTGAGACTGCGATTATGGGCACAGAGAGGTGGCATTGATGGGCACAGAGAGTCGGCCTCGATGGGCACTGTGAGGCTGCAATTATGGGCACAATAAGGCTGCGATTATGGGCACAGAGAGGCTGCGATTATGGGCACAGAGAGGCGGCATTGATGGGCACAGTGAGGCTGCAATTATGGGCACAGTGAGGCTGAAATTATGGCCATAGAGAGGCTGCGATTATGGGCACAGAGAGGCGGCATTGATGGGCACTGTGAGGCTGCAATTATGGGCTCGGTGAGGGTGCGATTATGGGCACAGAGATGCAGCGATTATGGGCACAGAGAGGCAGCGATTATGGGCACAGAAAAGTGGCATTGATGGGCACAGTGAAGCTGCGATTATGGGCACAGTGAGGCTGCAATAATGGGCACAGAGAGGCGGCATTGATGGGCACTGAAAGGTGGCATTGATGGGTGCAGAGAGGCTGTGATTATGGGCATAGGGAGTCTGCGATTATGAACACAGGGAGTCTGCAAATATGGGCACAGAGAGGCAGGAATTATGGGAACAGAGAGGCTGCAATTATGGACACAGAGAGGCAGGAATTATGGGAACAGAGAGGCTGCAATTATGGACACAGAGAGGCTGCAATTATGGGCACAGAGAGGCGGCATTGATGGTCACATAGAGGCTGCGATTATGGGCACAGAGAGGCTGCGATTATGGGCACACAGAGGCTGTGATTATGGGCACAGTGAGGCTGTGATTATGGGCACAGTGAGAGTGCGATTATGGGCACAGTGAGACTGCGATTATGGGCACAGAGAGGCTGCGATTATGGGCACAGTGAGGCTGCAATTATGGGCACAGCGAGACTGCGATTATGGGCACAGAGAGGCTGCGATTATGGGCACAGAGAGGCTGTGATTATAGGCACAGAGAGGCTGTGATTATGGGCACAGTGAGTCTGCGATTATGGGCACAGTGAGTCTGCAATTATGGGCACAGTGAGGCTGAGATTATGGGCACAGTGAGGCTGCGATAATGGGCACAGAGAGGCTGCGATTATGGGCACAGAGAGGCGGCATTGATGGGCACAGAGAGGCTGTGATTATGGGCACAATGAGGCTGGGATTATGGGCACAGAGAGGCTGCGATTATGGGCACAATGAGGCTGGGGTTATGGGCACAGAGAGGCTGCGATTATGGGCACAGAGAGGCTGTGATTATGAGCACAGTGAGTCTGCAATTATGGGCACAGAGTGGTGGCATTGATGGGCACAGAGAGGCTGCGATTATGGGCACAATGAGGCTGTGATTATGGGCACAGCGAGTCTGCGATTATGGGCACAGAGAGGCTGTGATTATGGGCACAGTGAGTCTGCGATTATGGGCACACAGAGGCGGCATTGATGGGCTCAGAGAGGCTGGAATTATGAGAACAGAGAGGCTGCAATTATGGGCACAGAAAGGTGGCATTGATGGGCACAGAGAGGCTGCGATTATGTGCATAGAGAGGCTGTGATTATGGGCACAGTGAGGCTACGATTATGGGCACAGTGAGGCTGTGATTATGGGCTCAGAGAGGCTGTGATTATGGGCACAGTGAGTCTGCGATTATGGGCACAGTGAGTCTGCGACTATGGGCACAGAGAGGCAGCATTGATGGGCTCAGTAAGGCTGCGATTATGGGCACAGAGAGGCAGTGATTATGGGCACACCGAGGCTGCGATTATGGGCACACAGAGGCTGCGATTATGGACACAGAGAGGCTGTGATTATGGGCACAGAGAGGCTGCGATTATGGGCACAGTCAGGCTACGATTACGGGCACAGAGAGGCTGCGATTATGGGCACAGGGAGGCTGTGATTATGGGCACACCGAGGCTGCGATTATGGGCACACAGAGGCTGCGATTATGGACACAGAGAGGCTGTGATTATGGGCACAGAGAGGCTGCGATTATGGGCACAGTCAGGCTACGATTACGGGCACAGAGAGGCTGCGATTATGGGCACAGGGAGGCTGTGATTATGGGCACAGTGAGTCTGCGATTATGGGCTCAGAGAGGCTGTGATTATGGGCACAGTGAGGCTACGATTATGGGCACATTGAGGCTGTGATTATGGGCACAGAGAGGCTATGATTATGGGCACAGTGAGTCTGTGATTATGGGCACAGAGAGGCTGTGATTATGGGCACAGAGAGGCTGTGATTATGGGCACAGAGAGGCTGCGATTATGGGCACAGAGAGGCTGCGATTATTGGCACAGTGAGTCTGCGATTATGGGCATAGAGAGGCTGCGATTATGGGCACAGAGAGACGGCATTGATGGGTACAGTGAGGCTGTCATTATGGGCACAGAGAGGCTGTGATTATTGGCACAGAGAGGCTGCGATTATGGGCACAGAGAGGCTGTGATTATGGGCACAGAGAGGCAGCATTAATGGGCACAGTAACGCTGCGATTATGGGCACAGTGAGTCTGTGATTATGGGCACGGAGAGTCTGTGATTATGGGTACAGTGAGGCTACGATTATGGGCACAGTGAGGCTGCAATTATGGGCACAGAGAGGCTGGAATTATGGGAACAGAGAGTCTGTAATTATGGGCACAGAGAGGTGGCATTGATGGGAACAGAGATGCTGCAATTATGGGCACAGAGAGGCTGTGATTATGGGCACAGTGAGTCTGCGATTATGGGCACAGAGAAGCTGTGATTATAGGCACAGTGAGTCTGCGATTATAGGCACAGAGAGGCGGCATTGATGGGCTCAGACAGGCTGGAATTATGGGAACAGAGCGGCTGCAATAATGGGCACAGAAAGGTGGCATTGATGGGCACAGAGAGGCTGCGATTATGTGCACAGAGAGGCTGTGATTATGGGCACAGTAAGTCTGCGATTATATGCAGAGAGAGGCAGCATTGATGGGCACAGTGAGGCTGCGATTATGGGCACAGAGAGGCTGTGATTATGGGCACAGTGAGGCTGCAAGTATGGGCACAGTGAGTCTGCGATTATGGGCACAGAGAGGCGGCATTGATGGGCTCAGTAAGGCCGCGATTATGGGCACAGAGAGGCTGTGATTATGGGCACAGTGAGGCTACGATTATGGGCACAGGGAGGCTGTGATTATGGGCACAGAGAGGATGTGATTATGGGCACAGTGAGTCTGCGATTATAGTCACAGAGAGGCTGTGATAATAGGCACAGAGAGGCGGAATTGATGGGCACAGTGAGGCTGCGATTATGGGCACAGAGAGGCTGTGATTAAGGGCACAGTGAGGCTGTGATTATGGGCACAGTGAGTCTGTGATTATGGGCACAGAGAGGCAGCATTGATGAGCACAGTGAGGCTGTGATTATGGGCACAATGAGTCTGCAATTATGGGCACAGTGAGTCTGCGATTATGGGCAAAGAGTGGTGGCAATGATGGGCATAGTGAGGCTGTGATTATGGGCACAGAGTGGTTGCGATTATGGGCACAGTGAGGCTGCGATTATGGGCACAGTGAGACTGCGATTATGGGCACAGAGAGGCGGCATTGATGGGCACAGAGAGGAAGCCTTGATGGGCACTGTGAGGATGCAATTATGGGCACAATGAGGCTGTGATTATGGGCACAGAGAGGCGGCATTGATGGGCACAGTGAGGCTGCGATTATGGGCACAGTGAGGCTACAATTATGGGCACAGTGAGTCTGCAATTATGGGCACAGTGAGGCTGAGATTATGGGCACAGAGAGGCTGCGATTATGGGCATGGAGAGGCAGCGATTATGGGCACAGAAATGTGGCATTGATGGGCACAGTGAGGCTGTGATTATGGGCACAGTGAGACTGCGATTATGGGCACAGTGAGACTGCGATTATGGGCACAGAGAGGTGGCATTGATGGGCACAGAAAGTCGGCCTCGATGGGCACTGTGAGGCTGCAATTATGCGCACAATGAGGCTGCGATTATGGGCACAGAGAGGCTGCGATTATGGGCACAGAGAGGCGGCATTGATGGGCACAGTGAGGCTGCAATTATGGGCACAGTGAGGCTGAAATTATGGCCATAGAGAGGCTGCGATTATGGGCACAGAGAGGCGGCATTGATGGGCACTGTGAGGCTGCAATTATGGGCTCGGTGAGGGTGCGATTATGGGCACAGAGATGCAGCGATTATGGGCACAGAGAGGCAGCGATTATGGGCACAGAAAAGTGGCATTGATGGGCACAGTGAAGCTGCGATTATGGGCACAGTGAGGCTGCAATAATGGGCACAGAGAGGCGACATTGATGGGCACTGAAAGTTGGCATTGATGGGTGCAGAGAGGCTGTGATTATGGGCATAGGGAGTCTGCGATTATGGGCACAGGGAGTCTGCAAATATGGGCACAGAGAGGCAGGAATTATGGGAACAGAGAGGCTGCAATTATGGACACAGAGAGGCAGGAATTATGGGAACAGAGAGGCTGCAATTATGGACACAGAGAGGCTGCGATTATGGGCACAGAGAGGCGGCATTGATGGGAACAGTGAGGCTGCGATTATGGGCACAGAGAGGCTGTGATTATGGGCACAGTGAGGCTGCAAATATGGGCACAGAGAGGCAGGAATTATGGGAACAGAGAGGCTGCAATTATGGACACAGAGAGGCAGGAATTATGGGAACAAAGAGGCTGCAATTATGGACACAGAGAGGCTGCAATTATGGGCACAGAGAGGCGGCATTGATGGGCACAGAGAGGCTGCGATTATGGGCACAGAGAGGCTGCGATTATGGGCACACAGAGGCTGTGATTATGGGCACAGTGAGGCTGTGATTATGGGCACAGTGAGAGTGCGATTATGGGCACAGTGAGACTGCGATTATGGGCACAGAGAGGCTGCGATTATGGGCACAGAGAGGCTGCGATTATGGGCACAGTGAGGCTGCAATTATGGGCACAGCGAGACTGCGATTATGGGCACAGAGAGGCTGCGATTATGGGCACAGAGAGGCTGTGATTATAGGCACAGAGAGGCTGTGATTATGGGCACAGTGAGTCTGCGATTATGGGCACAGTGAGTCTGCAATTATGGGCACAGTGAGGCTTAGATTATGGGCACAGTGAGGCTGCGATAATGGGCACAGAGAGGCTGCGATTATGGGCACAGAGAGGCGGCATTGATGGGCACAGAGAGGCTGTGATTATGGGTACAGTGAGGCTGCGATAATGGGCACAGTGAGGCTGCGATTATGGGCACAGAGAGGCTGCGATTATGGGCACAGAGAGGCTGTGATTATGAGCACAGTGAGGCTGCGATTATGGGCACAGTGAGGCTACGATTATGGGCACAGAGAGGCGGCATTGATAAGCACAGTAAGGCTGTGATTATGGGCACAGTGAGGCTGCGATTATGGTCACAGGGAGTCTGCAATTATGGGCACAGGGAGTCTGCAATTATGGGCACAGGGAGTCTGCTATTATGTTCACAAGGAGTCTGCTATTATGGGCACAGAGAGGCTGCAATTATGGGCACAGAGAGGCTGCAATTATGGGCACAGAGAGGCAGCGATTATGGACTCAGTGAGGCTGTGATTATGGGCACAGTGAGGCTATTATGGGCACAGGGAGTCTGCAATTATGGGCACAGGGAGTCTTCTATTATGGGCACAGAGAGGCTGCATTGATGGGCACAGTGAGGCTGTGATTATGAGCACAGTGAGGCTTCGATTATGGGCACAGTGAGTCTGCAATTATGGTCACAGAGAGGTGGCATTGATGGGCACAGAGAGGCTGTGATTATGTGCACAGTGAGGCTGCGATTATGGGCACAGTGAGGCTGTGATTATGGGCACAAGGAGTCTGCTATTATGGGCACAGAGAGGCTGCGATTATGGGCACAGAGAGGCAGCGATTATGGGCACAGAGAGGTGGCATTGATGGGCAAAGTGAGGCTGTGATTATGTTCTGTGTGTATTCAGCAGCGCCGTAACAAGGTCCCGCCCCCCTAGACCGGCGCATGTGGTAGCAGATTGAATTTGTGTTCCGCCTATCACACTAGCCGGTCTAGAGGGGCGTGACCTTGTTACAGCGCCGCTGAACACACACAGACCCAGCTTCCTGCAACACAGTGCTACGGGAGATGTCCGCTATGTGATCTAGGGCAGGCTATGGTGAGTCTGCATTCATAGGCACAGAGAGGCTGCGATTATGGGCATAGTGAGACTGCAATTATGGGCACAGATAGGCTGCAATTATGGGCACAGAGAGGCTGTGATTATGGGCACAGTGAGGCTGCAATTATGGGCACAGAGAGGCTGCAATTATGGGCACAGTGAGACTGCGATTATGGGCACAGAGAGGCAGCGATTATGGGCACAGAGAGGTGGCATTGATGGGCAAAGTGAATCTGTGATTATGTTCTGTGTGTGTTCAGCGGCGCCGTAACAAGGTCCCGCCCCCCTAGACCGACTCATGTGGTAGCAGATTGAATTTGTCTTCCGCCTATCACACTAGCCGGTCTAGGGGGCAGGACCTTGTTACAGCGCCGCTGAACACACAGAGACCCAGCTTCCTGAAACACAGTGCTGCGGGAGATGTCCGCTATGTGATCCAGGGCAGGCTATGGTGAGTCTGCATTCATAGGCACAGAGAGGCTGCGATTATGGGCATAGTAAGACTGCGATTATGGGCACAGAGAAGCTGCGATTATGGGCACAGAGAGGCTGTGATTATGGGCACAGAGAGGCTGCAATTATGCGCACAGAGAGGCTGCGATTATGGGCACAGTGAGACTGCGATTATGAGCACAGAGAGGCTGGGATTATGGGCACAGTGAGGCTGCAATTATGGGCACAGAGAGGCTGCAATTATGGGCACAGAGAGGCTGTGATTATGGGCACAGTGAGGCTGCGATTATGGGCACAGAGAGGCTGCAATTATGGGCACAGTGAGGCTGCGATTATGGGCACAGAGAGGCTGTGATTATGGGCACAATGAGGCTGCCATTATGGGCACAGTGAGGCTTCGATTATGGGCACAGAGAGGCGGCATTGATGGGCACAGTGAGGCTGTGATTAGGGGCACAGTGAGGCTGCGATTATGGGTACAGGGAGTCAGCGATTATGGGCACAGGGTGTCTGCTATTATGGGCACAGAGAGGCTGCGATTATGGGCACAGAGAGGCAGCGATTATGGGCACAGAGAGGTGGCATTGATGGGCACATTGAGGCTGTGATTATGGACTCAGTGAGGCTGTGATTATTGGCACAGAGAGGCTGCGATTATGGGCACAGAGAGGCTGTGATTATGGGCACAGTGAGGCTGCAAATATGGGCACAGAGAGGCTGGAATTATGGGAACAGAGAGGCTGCAATTATGGGCACAGAGAGGTGGCATTGATGGGCACAGGGAGGCTGCGATTATGGGCACAATGAGGCTGCGATTATGGGCACAGTGAGTCTGCAAATATGGGCACAGTGAGTCTGCGATTATGGGCACAGTGAGTCTGCGATTATGGGCACAGAGAGGCTTTGATTATGAGCACAGTGAGTCTGCAATTATGGGCACAGAGAGGTGGCATTGATGGGCACAGTGAGGCTGCGATTACGGGCACAATGAGGCTGCGATTATGGGCACAGAGATGCTGCGATAATGGGCACCAAGAGGTGGCATTGATGGGCACAGTGAGGCTGCGATTATGGGCACAGAGAGGCTGTGATTATGGGCACAGTGAGTCTGCGATTATGGGCACAGTGAGTCTGCGATTATGGGCACAGTGAGGCTGCGATTATGAGCACCAAGAGGTGGCATTGATGGGCACAGTGAGGCTGCGATTATGGGCACAGAGAGGCTGTGATTATGGGCACAGTGAGTCTGCGATTATGGGCACAGTGAGTCTGCGATTATGGGCACAGTGAGGCTGCGATTATGGGCACAGAGAGGTGGCATTGATGGGCACAGTGATGCTGCGATTACCGGCACAATGAGGCTGCGATTATGGGCACAGAGATGCTGCGATAATGGGCACCAAGAGGTGGCATTGATGGGCACAGTGAGGCTGCGATTATGGGCACAGAGAGGCTGTGATTATGGGCATAGTGAGTCTGCGATTATGGGCACAGTGAGTCTGCGATTATGGGCACAGTGAGGCTGCGATTATGGGCACAGAGAGGCTGCGATTATGGGCACAGAGAGGCGGCATTGATGGGCACAGAGAGGCTGTGATTATGAGCACAGTGAGTCTGCAATTATGGGCACAGAGAGATGGCATTGATGGGCACAGTGAGGCTGTGATTACGGGCACAATGAGGCTGCGATTATGGGCACAGAGATGCTGCGATAATGGGCACCAAGAGGTGGCATTGATGGGCACAGTGAGGCTGCGATTATGGGCACAGAGAGGCTGTGATTATGGGCACAGTGAGTCTGCGATTATGGGCACAGTGAGTCTGCGATTATGGGCACAGTGAGGCTGCGATTATGGGCACAGAGAGGCTGTGATTATGGTCACAGAGAGGCGGCATTGATGGGCACAGAGAGGCTGTGATTATGGGCACAGTGAGGCTGCGATTATGGGCACAGTAAGGCTGCGATTATGGGCACAGAGAGGCCGAGATTATGGGCACAGAGAGGCTGTGATTATGGGCACAGTGAGGCTGCGATTATGGGCACAGTGAGGCTGCGATTATGGGCACAGAGAGGCGGCATTGATGGGCACAGTGAGGCTGTGATTATGGGCACAGTGAGGCAGCGATTATGGGCACAGGGAGTCTGCGATTATGGGCACAAGGAGTCTGCTATTATGGACACAGAGAGGCTGTGATTATGGGCACAGAGAGGCAGCGATTATGGGCACAGAGAGGTGGCATTGATGGGCACAGTGAGGCTGTAATTATGGACTCAGTGAGGCTGTGATTATGGGCACAGAGAGGTTGCGAATATGGGCACAGAGAGGCTGCGATTATGGGCACAAAGAGGCGGCATTGATGGGAACAGTGAGGCTGCGATTATGGGCACAGAGAGGCTGTGAATATGGGCACAGTGAGGCTGCAAATATGGCAACAGAGAGGCTGAAATTATGGGAACAGAGAGTCTGCGATTATGGGCACAGAGAGGCGGCATTGATGGGCACAGTAAGGCTGCGATTATGGGCACAATGAGACTGCGATTATGGGCACAGAGAGGCTTTGATTATGGGCACAGAGAGGCGGCATTGATGGGCACAGTGAGGCTGCAATTATGGGCATAGAGAGGCTGCGATTATGGGCACAGAGAGGAAGCGATTATGGGCACAGAAAGGTGGCATTGATGGGCACAGAGAGGCTGCGATTATGGGCACAGAGAGGCTGCGATTATGGGCACACAGTGGCTGTGATTATGGGCACAGTAAGGCTGCAATTATGGGCACAGTGAGGCTGTGATTATGGACACAGAGAGGCTGTGATTATGAGCACAGTGAGGCTGCGATTATGGGCACAGAGAGGCGGCATTGATAGGCACAGAGAGGCTGTGATTATGGGCACAGTGAGGCTGCGATTATGGGCACAGTGAGGCTGCGATTATGGGCACAGAGAGGCAGCATTGATGGGCACAGAAAGGTGGCATTGATGAGCACAGAGAGGCTGTGATTATGGGCACAGTGAGGCTGGGATTGTGGGCACAGTGAGGTTGCGATTATGGACACAGAGAGGCTGCGATTATGGGCACAGTGAGGCAGCATTGATGGGCACAATGAGGCTGTGATTATGGGCACAGGGAGGCTGTGATTATGGGCAAAGTGAGTCTGCGATTATGGGCATAGTGAGGCTGTCATTATGGGCACAGAGAGGCTGTGATTAATGGCACAGAGAGGCTGCGATTATGGGCACAGAGAGGCTGTGATTATAGGCACAGAGAGGCGGCATTAATGGGCACAGTGATGCTGCGATTATGGGCACAGTGAGTCTGTGATTATGGGCACGGAGAGGCTGTGATTAAGGGCACAGTGAGGCTATGATTATGGGCACAGTGAGGCTGCAATTATGGGCACAGAGAGGCTGGAATTATGGGAACAGAGAGGCTGTAATTATGGGCACAGAGAGGTGGCATTGATGGGCACAGAGAGGCTGCAATTATGGGCACAGAGAGGCTGTGATTATGGGCACAGTAAGGCTGCGATTATGGGCACAGAGAGGCGGCATTGATGGGCATAGTGAGTCTGCGATTATGGGCACAGAGAGGCTGTGATTATGGGCACAGTGAGTCTGCGATTATGGGCACAGAGAGGCTGTGATTATGGGCACAGTGAGTCTGTGATTATGGGCAGAGAGAGGCAGCATTGATGGGCACTGGGAGGCTGCGATTATGGGCACAGTGAGTCTGCGATTATGGGCTCAGAGAGGCTGCGATTATGGGCACAGTGAGGCTACGATTATGGGCACAGTGAGGCTGTGATTATGGGCACAGAGAGGCTCTGATTATGGGCACAGTGAGTCTGCGATTATGGGCACAGTGAGTCTGTGATTATGGGCACAGAGAGGCTGTGATTATGGGCACAGTGAGGCTGCAATTATGGGCACAGAGAGGCTGCGATTATGGGCACAGAGAGGCTGCGATTATGGGCACAGTGAGGTGGCATTGATGGGCACAGTGAGGCTGTGATTATGGGCACAGTGAGGCTGTGATTATGGGCACAGTGAGGCTGTGATTATGGGCACAGTGAGTCTGCGATTATGGGCATAGAGAGGCTGCGATTATGGGCACAGAGAGACGGCATTGATGGGTACAGTGAGGCTGTCATTATGGGCACAGAGAGGCTGTGATTATTGGCACCGAGAGGCTGCAATTATGGGCACAGAGAGGCTGTGATTATGGGCACAGTAAGCCTGCGATTATGGGCACAGTGACGCTGCGATTATGGGCACAGTGAGTCTGTGATTATGTGCACAGAGAGTCTGTGATTATGGGCACAGTGAGGCTACGATTATGGGCACAGTGAGGCTGCAATTATGGGCACAGAGAGGCTGGAATTATGGGAACAGAGAGGCTTTAATTATGGGCACAGAGAGGCTGCAATTATGGGCACAGAGAGGCTGTGATTATGGGCACAGTAAGCCTGCGATTATGGGCACAGAGAGGCGGCATTGATGGGCACAGTGAGTCTGCGATTATGGGCACAGAGAGGCTGTGATTATGGGCACAGTGAATCTGCGATTATGGGCACAGGGAGGCTGTGATTATGGGCAATGTGAGTCTGCGATTATGGGCACAGAGAGGCGGCATTGATTGGCTCAGACAGGCTGGAATTATGGGAACAGAGAGGCTGCAATTATGGGCACTGAAAGGTGGCATTGATGGGCACAGAGAGGCTGCGATTATGTGCACAGAGAGTCTGTGATTAAGGGCACAGTGAGTCTGCGATTATGGGCAGAGAGAGGCAGCATTGATGGGCACAGTGAGGCTGCGATTATGGGCACAGAGAGGCTGTGATTATGGGCACAGTGAGGCTGCAAGTATGGGCACAGTGAGTCTGCGATTATGGGCACAGAGAGGCGGCATTGATGGGCTCAGTAAGGCCGCGATTATGGGCACAGAGAGGCTGTGATTATGGGCACAGTGAGGTTACGATTATGGGCACAGTGAGGCTGTGATTATGGGCACAGAGAGGCTGTGATTATGGGCACAGTGAGTCTGCGATTATAGTCACAGAGAGGCTGTGATTATATGCACAGAGAGGCGGAATTGATGGGCACAGTGAGGCTGCGATTATGGGCACAGAGAGGCTGTGATTAAGGGCACAGTGAGGCTGTGATTATGGGCACAGTGAGTCTGTGATTATGGGCACAGAGAGGCAGCATTGATGGGCACAGTGAGGCTGTGATTATGGGCACAATGAGTCTGCAATTATGGGCACAGTGAGTCTGCAATTATGGGCACAGAGTGGTGGCATTGATGGGCATGGTGAGGCTGCGATTATGGGCACAGAGAGGTTGCGATTATGGGCACAGTGAGGTTGCGATCATGGGCACAGTGAGACTGCGATCATGGGCACAGAGAGGCGGCATTGATGGGCACAATGAGGCAGCCTTGATGGGCACTGTGAGGATGCAATTATGGGCACAATGAGGCTGTGATTATGGGCACAGAGAGGCTGCGATTATGGCATAGAGAGGCGGCATTGATGGGCACAGTGAGGCTGCAATTATGGGCACAGTGAGGCTGCAATTATGGGCACAGAGAGGCTGCGATTATGGCACAGAGAGGCGGCATTGATGGGCACAGTGAGGCTGCAATTATGGGCACAGTGAGGCTGCAATTATGGGCACAGAGAGGCTGCAATTATGGGCACAGAGAGGTGGAATTGATGATCACAGTGAAGCTGCGATTATGGGCACAGAGAGACTGCGATTAAGGGCACAGTGAGGCTGTGATTATGGGCACAGTGAGTCTGTGATTATGGGCACAGAGAGGCAACATTGATGGGCACAGTGAGACTGTGATTATGGGCTCAGTGAGGCTGCAATTATGGGCACAGTGAGTCTGTGATTATGGGCACAGAGAGGCGGCATTGATGGGCATAGTGAGGCTGCGATTATGGGCACAGTGAGGCTGCGATTATGGGCACAGTGAGACTGCGATTATGGGCACAGAGAGGTGGCAGTGATGGGCACAGAGAGGCAGCCTTGATGGGCACTGTGAGGATGCAATTAAGTTCACAATGAGGCTGCGATTATGGGCACAGAGAGGCTGCGATTATTGGCACAGAGAGGCGGCAATGCTGGGCACAGTGAGGCTGCGATTATGGGCACAGTGAGGGTGCGATTATGGGCACAGGAAGTCTGCGATTATGGGCACAGAGAGGCTGCGATTATGGGCACAGAGAGGCAGCGATTATGGGCACAGAAATGTGGCATTGATGGGCACAGTGAGGATGTGATTATGGGCACAGTGAGACTGCGATTATGGGCACAGAGAGGCGGCAGTGATGGGCACAGAGAGGCGGCCTCGATGGGCACTGTGAGGCTGCAATTATGGGCACAATGAGGCTGCGATTATGGGCACAGAGAGGCTGTGATTATGGGCACAGAGAGGCGGCATTGATGGGCACAGTGAGGCTGCAATTATGGGCACAGTGAGGCTGAAATTATGGGCATAGAGAGGCTGCGATTATGGGCACAGAGAGGCGGCATTGATGGGCACTGTGAGGCTGCTATTATGGGCATAGTGAGGGTGCGATTATGGGCACAATGAGTCTGCGATTATAGGCACAGAGAGGCTGCAATTATGGGCATAGAGAGGCAGCGATTATAGGCACAGAAAGGTGGCATTGATGGGCACAGAGAGGCTGTGATTATGGGCACAGTGAGGCTGCGATTATGGGCACAGAGAGGCTGCGATTATGGGCACAGAGAGGCAGCGATTATGGGCACAGAAAGGTGGCATTGATGGGCACAGTGAGGCTGCGATTATGGGCACAGTGAGGCTGTGATTATGGACACAGCGAGGCTGCAATAATGGGCACAGAGAGGCGGCATTGATGGGCACAGAAAGGTGGCATTGATGGTTGCAGAGAGGCTGTGATTATGGGCACAGTGAGGCTGCGATTATTGGCACAGTGAGGGTGCGATTATGGGCACAGGAAGTCTGCGATTATGGGCACAGAGAGGCTGCGATTATGGGCACAGAGAGGCAGCGATTATGGGCACAGAAATGTGGCATTGATGGGCACAGTGAGGCTGTGATTATGGGCACAGTGAGACTGCGATTATGGGCACAGAGAGGCGGCAGTGATGGGCACAGAGAGGCGGCCTCGATGGGCACTGTGAGGCTGCAATTATGGGCACAATGAGGCTGCGATTATGGGCACAGAGAGGCTGCGATTATGGGCACAGAGAGGCGGCATTGATGGGCACAGTGAGGCTGCAATTATGGGCACAGTGAGGCTGAAATTATGGGCATAGAGAGGCTGCGATTATGGGCACAGAGAGGCGGCATTGATGGGCACAGAGAGGCTGTGATTATGGGCACAGTGAGGCTGCGATTATGGGCACAGAGAGGCTGCGATTATGGGCACAGAGAGGCAGCGATTATGGGCACAGAAAGGTGGCATTGTTGGGCACAGTGAGGCTGCGATTATGGGCACAGTGAGGCTGTGATTATGGACACAGCGAGGCTGCAATAATGGGCACAGAGAGGCGGCATTGATGGGCACAGAAAGGTGGCATTGATGGTTGCAGAGAGGCTGTGATTATGGGCACAGTGAGGCTGCGATTATAGGCACAGTGAGGGTGCGATTATGGGCACAGGACGTCTGCGATTATGGGCACAGAGAGGCTGCGATTATGGGCACAGAGAGGCAGCGATTATGGGCACAGAAATGTGGCATTGATGGGCACAGTGAGGCTGTGATTATGGGCACAGTGAGACTGCGATTATGGGCACAGAGAGGCGGCATTGATGGGCACAGAGAGGCAGCCTCGATGGGCACTGTGAGGCTGCAATTATGGGCACAATGAGGCTGCGATTATGGGCACAGAGAGGCTGCGATTATGGGCACAGAGAGGCGGCATTGATGGGCACAGTGAGGCTGCAATTATTGGCACAGTGAGGCTGCAATTATGGGCATAGAGAGGCTGCGATTATGGGCACAGAGAGGCGGCATTGATGGGCACTGTGAGGCTGCAATTATGGGCACAGTGAGGGTGCGATTATGGGCACAATGAGTCTGCGATTATAGGCACAGAGAGGCTGCAATTATGGGCACAGAGAGGCAGCAATTATGGGCACAGAAAGGTGACATTGATGGGCACAGAGAGGCTGTGATTATGGGCACAGAGAGGCTGCGATTATGGGCACAGAGAGGCTGCGATTATGGGCACAGAAAGGTGGCATTGATGGGCACAGTGAGGTTGTGATTATGGGCACAGTGAGGCTGTGATTATGGACACAGCGAGGCTGCAATAATGGGCACAGAGAGGCGGCATTGATGGACACAGAAAGGTGGCATTGATGGGTGCAGAGAGGCTGTGATTATGGGCACAGTGAGGCTGCGATTATGGGCACAGAGAGGCTATGATTATGGGCACAGAGAGGCAGCGATTATGGGCACAGAAAGGTGGCATTGATGGGCACAGTGAGGCTGCGATTATGGGCACAGTGAGGCTGTGATTATAGGCACAGTGAGGCTGCGATTATGGGCACAGTGAGGCTGTGATTATGGGCACAGTGAGGCTGCGATTATGGGCACAGAGAGGCGGCATTGATGGGCACAGAAAGGTGGTATTGATGGGCGCAGAGAGGCTGAGATTATGGGCACAGTGAGGCTGTGATTATGGGCACAGTGAGGCTGCGATAATGGGCACAGAGAGGCTGCGATTATGGGCACACAGAGGCGGCATTGATGGGCACAGAAAGGTGGTATTGATGGGTGCAGAGAGGCTGTGATTATGGGCACAGTGAGGCTGTGATTATGGGCACAGTGAGGCTGCGATTATGGGCACAGAGAGGCTGCATTGATCTCTTGTATTATGTCCTCAGTCCCTGAGGAGAGTTTGCTTATTTCCAATGGTATAGGTTATATGCAGCAGGGAGGGGGTTGATGTCACTGACGTATTAGTATAGATCCTGTCTTCTGTAGGCACTGGAGCTTTTCACAGTGGGGGGGGCAGTTTTTCATCTTCGCCCTGGGCACCGAATGACCTTGTCCCGGCACTGGGGGTTAACATCAGGGTTGATCAAAGGGTTAAATGTGTGCCTTGCCGGTGTTTATGTGTACTGTGTGCTGCTTATACTAAGAGATATGCTTTTCAGTGACCGAAAATCCATCCCATTTCCCACTGACAGGACAGAGCTCTGCATTGGTTACATAGGCAGAGCTCCGCCCTGTGTCTCTGCTCAACGATTGGCTGGTGCTGGAGGACATCCATTGGTAGGCACCCACTGATTGGCTTCTGCTGTGACTAATACACAGCCGGCGCCCCCTGTCCAGAAGAGCAGGATCACATATATATATATACACACAGTAGGGTTGTCACCTCCTCCCTTTATACTGAATTACTCGGGTTCTGAGGCTGATTAGATGTAGATGAGGCACCAAGTGAGTTTCATTATCACCTTAACCAGCCCCAGAATCTGTGTAATTAATAAGTGTTCAATATTAAGGGGATGCGGTGGAAACTCTAATACACACACATGATTGTGCACAGAATGGCCGCCTTGTACCAGTAAATCTTCTATAGGGCGATCGATTATACACAACACATCTCCAGACTGCAATACAGAAAGATACAAAGTGACATAATGAATGGAATGTTCATTCGTTTGTACATCACAGGAACGATCGTAGATCTGCAAATGATATCAGGTAAAAAGAGATTCTCGTCTGTGACCCTTATTAACCCCTTGTGAACTCTGACCAGCCCCAATTAACTCCTTATTCTCCTTCTTTCAACTATTATTTTCCTGCTGATTTTTTGTTTCTGTTTTTTAGCTATTATTTAACTTTTTATTTTTTGTTTTGTTTGTCAATATTTTTCCACAGATTTCATTTCCCAAAAAAATGCAACATTGAAAAGCAGAAACTTTAATTTGTAAATAACGTTGCGATTCTTTGTAGCAGAATCGTCATTTTAGTGTCAGGAGAAAATACAGAATAAAATTTGCAGTGACAACATTAATTTTTATGACAGAGCTGAAAAAAACTAAAAGTGCGTTTTGTTTAGTTTTGTTGCATTTTATTGTCTTCGGCTACATTCACACCGAGTCGGTTTACAGGTGATATGGAGCTAAGATTAGCGCCTGCACAGCGCCTCTCCTGTCACTCCAGTGTGAAATCCCGAGGGCTTCCACAGGGGGCGCTGTGCTGGCGGGACGCTAAAAAAAGTCCTACAAGCCGCATCTTTGTGACGCTTTAGAAGGGGTGTATAAACCGCTCCTAAAGCTCCCCCGCCCATTGAAATGCATGGACAGCGGCGCTTTACGAGTGTTTTTAACCCTTTTTCGGCCATTAGCGGTGGTTAAAAGCGCCCCACTATCGGCCGAAAAGCATCGCTAAAACAACGGTAAAGCGCTGCTAAAAATAATGGCGCTTTACCGCCGATGCCCCCAACGCCCCAGTGTGAAAGTGCCCTAAGGGTTGCAAGAAAAAAAATGATTGTAGCGAGACAATATCATAAAAAGAAAGGCGTGTTTAAGGACCGCCCCTCATACATTCACTGCGGCAGGGCGCCCTTTAAGAGCAAAATCACCCACCTGTATGTGATTCTTCTCTTTGGCTCTGGGGCTGTCGGAGCCCCGCCCCCACTGTGATTGGACACAGCAGGAGCCAATCAGCAGGTCCGGCACATCCGATGTCCGCCGATTGTTGGGAGGGAGGCAGAACGGCGATCTGCTAATAAGAAAGACAGAGATCTTGTGTTTCTGCTAAACATGGAGTTAAGTCCCTCCCCCACACAGTAAGAAGGCCCTCCCTAGGTACACAGGTAACCCTTTGATCACCCCTGATGTTAATCCCTGTCCTGCCAGTGTCATTAGTACAGTGACAGTGCATTTTTTTTAGCACTGATCGCTGTATTGGTGTCACTGGTCCCCAAAAAAGTGTCACTTAGGGTCAGGTTTGTCCGCTGCAATGTCGCAGTCCCACTAATAATCACCGATCGCCGCCATTATTAGTAAAAACAATTTTTTTGTTTTTAAAATGTCCATAAATCTGTCCCATAGTTTGTAGATGTGATAACGTTTGCACAAACCGAT
The DNA here is from genome assembly GCA_037953035.1 of Aquarana catesbeiana. NCBI lineage: Eukaryota > Metazoa > Chordata > Amphibia > Anura > Ranidae > Aquarana > Aquarana catesbeiana. The sequence goes on along the minus strand of JBBHAA010002341.1, from coordinate 96,028 downwards.
CAATATTCACTTATTGGGATTTTTTTTACCAAAAACATGGAGCAGAATACAAATTGGAATAAATTGATGAAGAAATTTGATTTTTTTTTACATTTTTTTATCGGATGTTTTGTAGCAGAAAGTAAAAAATATTGTTTTTTTTTTCAAAATTGTCGCTCTTTTCTGTTAATAGCGCAAAAAATAAAAACTGCAGAGGTGATCAAATACTCTCAGTTATAGCAACGCAGTGCCGAATCGCAAAAAAAAGGCCTGGTCATTAAGGGGAGTAAATCTTCCGGGGCTGAAGTGGTTAAAAAACAATCTATGTATGACCGCATTATCTTTAGTAATGACAAAATTATTGCTGAATAAACAGATCCATAGCAAACAATATAGAAATGGCTCTGGTCTGGGGGGGAGGGGTGGTGGGGGTTGTTTGATCGGGGGCGGGGAAGGTGTGAGAGAGGCGGGGTTAATGAGAGGAGCTCCTTTCTGAGCAGAAAGGGGAGGAGATATTTAACCTAAAATCATAGACAGGATAATTCTCCAGTAGCTGAAATCAATCGATGGGCACTCAATAAGGCCTCTTTCACACGGACGATCCGTATGTACGTTTTTCATCCTTCTGTTTTCGGATGAAAAACGGACATACATTCATCCCTATGGAGCGTCGGATGTCAGTGGTGACATGTCCGCTGACATCCGACCCGCTCCGATCCGAAAAGTGTAACGGAGGAAAAACCTACTTTTCCATCCGTTTTCGGATCGGATCGGGTGACGACGGACACTACGGTCTGTCATCATCCGATCCCCCCATAGGGGAGAGCGGCGCTCTGACAGGTCCGTCCAGCGTGCAGCGATGGACCTGTCATCTTCCTGCTCAGCGGGGATCGGCGGAGCAATCCCCGCTGAGCAAGCGGGTGTTCACGGGGCGGATCATGACTGATCTGCCCCGTGTGAAAGAGCCCTAAATCTGCGTGGAATGTATCCTGTCTCTGCTTTCAGCTCCATTCACATCCGGCATTTTGGGGTCTCAGGCAGAATCGATCGCTGTGTGCTCAGGTGCCATTGTAGTTCACCCAGACACTTCCTTCTTTGGTGATGGGACAAACTTCACCTTCAAATCTTTGAAAATTTATTAAAAATAAAAAATAAAAAAATCCCATGTACATAACTATCACAGGCTCCTCCCATCACAGACTCCTCCCATGTACATAAGTATCACAGGCTCCTCCCATCACAGACCCCTCCCATGTACATACGTATCACAGACTCCTCCCATGTACATAAGTATCACAGGCTCCTCCCATGTACATAACTATCACAGGCTCCTCCCATCACAGACTCCTCCCACGTACATAAGTATCACAGGCTCCTCCTATCACAGACTCCTCCCATGTACATAAGTATCACAGGCTCCTCCCATCACAGACCCCTCCCATGTACATAAGTATCACAGGCTCCTCCCATGTACATAAGTATCACAGACTCCTCCCATGTACATAAGTATCACAGGCTCCTCCCATGTACATAAGTATCACAGGCTCCTCCCATCACAGACTCCTCCCATGTACATAAGTATCACAGACTCCTCCCATCACAGACTCCTCCCATGTACATAAGTATCACAGGCTCCTTCCCTCACAGGCTCCCCCATGTACAAAAGTGTCACAGGCTCCTCCCATCACTGACTCCTCCCATGTACATAAGTATCACAGGCTCCTTCCCTCACAGGCTCCTCCCATGTACAAAAGTGTCACAGGCTCCTCCCATCACAGGCTCCTCCCATGTACATAAGTATCACAGGCTCCTTCCCTCACAGGCTCCTCCCATGTACAAAAGTGTCACAGTCTCCTCCCATCACAGGCTCCTCCCATGTACATAAGTATCACAGGCTCCTCCCATCACAGACCCCTCCCATGTACATAAGTATCACAGACTCCTCACATGTACATAAGTATCACAGGCTCCTCCCATGTACATAAGTATCACAGGCTCCTCCCATCACAGACTCCTCCCATGTACATAAGTATCACAGGCTCCTCCCATCACAGACTCCTCCCATGTACATAAGTATCACAGGCTCCTTCCCTCACAGGCTCCCCCATGTACAAAAGTGTCACAGGCTCCTCCCATCACTGACTCCTCCCATGTACATAAGTATCACAGGCTCCACCCATCACAGACTCCTCCCATGTACAAGTGTCACAGGCTCCTCCCATCACAGGCTCCTCCCATGTACATAAGTATCACAGGCTCCTCCCATCACAGGCTCCTCCCATGTACATAAGTATCACAGGCTCCACCCATCACAGGCTCCTCCCATATACATAAGTATCACAGGCTCCACCCATCACAGGCTCCTCCCATGTACATAAGTATCACAGGCTCCACCCATCACAGGCTCCTCCCATGTACATAAGTATCACAGGCTCCTCCCATCACAGGCTCCTCCCATGTACATAAGTATCACAGGCTCCACCCATCACAGGCTCCTCCCATGTACACAAGTATGTTTTTTCTTTTTAATACATTTGCAGAGATTTCACACAGACTTCTTTTCTCTCACGTGGTCATTATGGGGATTGTTTGTAGAATTTGGAGGAAAATAATGAATTGAATCCATTTTGGAATAAGGCTGTAACATAACAAATTGTGTAACAAGTGAAGCGCTGTGAATACTCTCCGGATGCCCTGTATATATGTTCTCAGTGGTTCTCATGTAGCTCAAGACCTCTTTAGTATTCTAGTTGAAGAGTTGAATTGCCGGTGGTGGTTCCAGTTCTAATCCTTCTTCTGGACTGTATTTCGGGACGGGGTCTTACTGATGGAAGCTCAGAGGGAACATTCTGTCTTCTATTTTGCTGGCCATGGAAGCAGCCAGTTGGCAGTATGAGTTCTACGCTCTACAAGGACTTCCAGATCCTTCACCAACATTGACTCACCCAAGATATTCCCATTCAAACCAGCTCAATGTTCCTCTGGGTGTTAAGTTGTATAAAACTTGTGAGTGAGGGGTTAATCTTCTCTAATTCTTCATCCCCCCCCTTTCCATAGTAAAGAAGAAGCCCCCCCTTCGGGGTTTCCTTGGTAACGGATTAAATGGCTGATTTGCTAATAACTACATTTCACTTGTCTGTAGAAGACCTTATTCTGTTCCCTGGCTAAAAAAAAAAACCTCAACTGGGAAACTTCAGAGCTGCCAGGACACCTCGGCGCCCATTTCACTGCGCAGAGAACTGAGCCTGGCTCAGCGAATGAGAAATGAGCAATATGGCGCCTTACTTTGTGTCGGTTACACGGTACGGCGAGTCCTTGCGGTTCATCATAACATATTTTGACACGGTGTTCACATGTTGTTCTTGTCAGGAGACCATCTGTGTCCCAGAATCCTCCAGGCCTTGTTTGGTATCGTATGGCGCCGACGCCTACTCCTGTCAGCGAGCTCCGACGTTGGAAGTTTCATCGAGCTGCTAAGAAAACCTTGGTGGGAAGAAACAGCTGGTGCCAGAAAACCTGACCTGTTCCAGCAGGACTGTGGGGGCCATAAGCTTTGTCTTTCTGAAGCTGCAAGTCCTGAACAAGGAAGCAGAACAAGAGAACATGTCAGAGAAGGAGCAGCCACTGATGACTTGTGTTGTATGGTGTATGTTCCAGGGCCTCCTCTAACTAACCTCCTCACTAGCCTGGGAGAGCCATGTAGGAGATAAGGCGTCCTCCACCAATATACATGTTCCTGGACCTCCTCCATCACTAACCTGGGAGAGCCATGTGGGAGACGAGGCGTCCTCCACCAATATACATGTTCCTGGACCTCCTCCATCACTAACCTGGGAGAGCCATGTGGGAGACGAGGCGTCCTTCACCAATATACATGTTCCTGGACCTCCTCCATCACTAACCTGGGAGAGCCATGTAGGAGATGTGGCATCCTCCACCCATATACATGTTCCGGGGCCTCCTCCATCACTAACCTGGGAGAGCCATGTGGGAGACGAGGCGTCCTCCACCAATATACATGTTCCAGGGCCTCCTCCATCACTAACCTGGGAGAGCCATGTAGGAGATGAGGCGTCCTCCACCAATATACATGTTCCAGGGCCTCCTCCATCACTAACCTGGGAGAGCCATGTAGGAGATGTGGCATCCTCCACCCATATACATGTTCCGGGGCCTCCTCCATCACTACCCTGGGAGAGCCATGTAGGAGCTGAGGCATCCTCCACCCATATACATGTTCCAGGGCCTCCTCCATCACTAACCTGGGAGAGCCATGTAGAAGATGAGGCGTCCTCCACCCATATGCATGTTCCGGGGCCTCCTCCATCACTAACCTGGGAGAGCCATGTAGAAGATGAGGCATCCTCCACCCATATACATGTTCCAGTGACAACATTTGATGAATGGCTTTTCCTCCATTTCCAGGGCCTCCTCCATCACTAACCTGGGAGAGCCATGTAGGAGTTGAGGCATCCTCCACCCATATACATGTTCCAGGGCCTCCTCCATCACTAACCTGGGAGAGCCATGTAGGAGATGAGGCATCCCCCACATACATGTTCCAGGGCCTCCTCCATCACTAACCTGGGAGAGCCATGTAGGAGTTGAGGCGTCCTCCACCCATATACATGTTCCAGGGCCTCCTCCATCACTAACCTGGGAGAGCCATGTAGGAGATGAGGCGTCCCCCACCCATATACATGTTCCAGGGCCTCCTCCATCACTAACCTGGGAGAGCCATGTAGGAGATGAGGCGTCCTCCACCCATATACATGTTCTAGGGCCTCCTCCATCACTAACTTGGGAGAGCCATGTAGAAGATGAAGCGTCCTCCACCCATATGCATGTTCCAGGGCCTCCTCCATCACTAACCTGGGAGAGCCATGTAGGAAATGAGGCGTCCTCCACCCATATACATGTTCCAGGGCCTCCTCCATCACTAACCTGGGAGAGCCATGTAGGAGATGAGGCGTCCTCCACCCATATACATGTTCCAGGGCCTCCTCCATCACTAACCTGGGAGAGCCATGTAGGAGATGAGGCATCCTCCACCCATATACATGTTCCGGGGCCTCCTCCATCACTAACCTGGGAGAGCCATGTAGGAGATGAGGCGTCCTCCACCCATATACATGTTCCGGGGCCTCCTCCATCACTAACCTGGGAGAGCCATGTAGGAGATGAGGCGTCCTCCACCCATATACATGTTCCGGGGCCTCCACCATCACTAACCTGGGAGAGCCATGTAGGAGATGAGGCGTCCTCCACCCATATACATGTTCCGGGGCCTCCTCCATCACTAACCTGGGAGAGCCATGTAGGAGATGAGGCGTCCTCCACCCATATACATGTTCCGGGGCCTCCACCATCACTAACCTGGGAGAGCCATGTAGGAGATGAGGCGTCCTCCACCCATATACATGTTCCTGGACCTCATCCATCACTAACCTGGGAGAGCCATGTAGGAGATGAGGCGTCCTCCACCCATATACGTATATGTTCATACAACCTCAAAGACTTTTCTCAGTAGTGAAGGATCGGGGTTCTCCTTTGTTTAATTTTTTAGACCAATTCATTGCAGTGATTCCACCATTCTCAGTCTTTTCTGTAACCCCTGAGCTCTGAAGAAGGGGATATGTTTGGGGCCCCTGAAATGTGTTGGCTGAGCAAAAAACAGATCTGTCTGCTCTGTCATCTTTCAGGGGGAGACACGGCTCTGTCACCCTTCAGGGGTAGACACGGCTCTGTCGCCCTTCCGGAGAGAGGAGCTTATCAGTCTGCTGCTTCTTCTTTCACTGTCCAATCACAAGCTGGGGGGAGGGGCAAGACATGTAATTGTTACTGAAACTGCATCAGAGAAAGCTCAGGTCTCCTCCCCTGCCAGGCAGAGCAGTGTAAATTTCAGGACTGGATGGTCAGTGTGTTGAGTGGTTTGCCTCCATCTTTGGGGGAAGTGGTTTTCTGTAGAAGTTTCTCAGACTTTCCTTGGGTGGTTTGGACAGGTAGCGGCGATCATCCATCTTGAAGTCGATCTTCCAGCTCCCGGTGACAACATTTGATGAATGGCTTTTCCTCCATTCACTGGAATCTTCCTCCAAAAAACATAATTAAAACTAAACTCAGAAAAGGCCACCGCCGCTCGCCGCTCGGCGGGTGTCTAATGAGCCTGCCGGACCCCTACAGTGATGTCACAGCGTGACATCACCGCGCTAATCTTCCTCATTAATATTCACCCAAACTTTCCAATTCCGCAGAGAAAGTGTTAGACCCCCCCCCGCCACACCTCCGTCTGACAGCAGAGCTCCGCACTTCAAGAACGAAGAAAACCGAAAGAGCGTGAGAATGTACGATCGGTGTGACCTGATCCCTGGAATAGGTGTCCTCATTGGAAGATTTCTTCTCATTTCCTGTTCTGGGGACAACTCTAAAATCTTAGATCTTCCCCGGTGACAATCATGTGATAGAGGGGTGAATCTAACCAATGGGGCACAGACTACAATAAAATGTTGGCAGAGGCTTAACCCCGCCCATGGTTCACATTTTATCCACCCACTTTCTGGGCTGGTCCCACCTGCACCCTTCCTCTGAATACACAGTGACCACCCATGATGCTCACTTTACGGGTAGGCTCCTCCCATAACCCACCTTTAATTATGCAGGGACTGCCCATTTGCTGCTCTGATCCATGCAAATACGATCGATGCTGTGATTCCAGGACATGGTCCGGGACAGAGGACTGGAAAGAGGGACTCTCCCTGCAAATCCGTGTAATCTCCACCAGGGGGCCTGTGTCAGTATGACAACCCAGGAGCACAACTGGGAGGCGGGGACAGAGTGGTGTCACCCTATAACAGGAAGTGACTGATTCAGGATCTTCATGGCGGGATCGTGTGGGAGAAATTAACTGAAAGCTGAAGATTGGGCTGAAAATTACTTTTGAATTGACTCTTTTTAGTGATTTGGTTCCATCTCCATCTATATTATCATCGTCATCATTATTATTGTTACAATTATTATGATTTTTTCCTATTATTCTATAAAACGCGTTGGTCGGGTGTTTCAATTAAGCTACAAATTTCTGGTGTAATCGCTTCAAATGAATTCAATAAAAAAAGAATAAAGAAAATCTGAAGATCGCTGCGCCCGGCCCGTCACCTTCTCCTCGGCGGCGTCTTTAAAGGAAAACAGAAGAAATTATATTTTGGTGACTTCTCCGGCGTCTGTTCTCTGCGGTAATTAGATCATAAACTGCTGCAGGAAAGCCATTCATCTCCGGCGTTGTTTGCTTCCCCCTCTGCGCCATGGCGGTGCGGTAATGGCGGCCTCTCAGGTCACCGCTCCGATCAGCGCTCTGCTAAAGTTCATCCGGCATTTTCCATTCCGCTTATCTGTGAATTGTGAAGGTCGCGGCTCCCGGCTGGTGACCGTCATGTAGAGAATTTGTGGCGGAGCCGTTCCCCGAGCTGGCCGTCTATCCTGTCCCACATTATGAGAATTACCGAAATGTTACCCTCGCCTTTCCTCAGTCTCCCCTTCCCAGTGATCAGACTGTACATTGTAACTTTGTAGGAGGAGGAGGCCATTTCTCATCTCCCCTCCCCCAGGCAAGGTAGGTGCCAGCCTAGGGTGAACATCAGTCAGGGCGCTGCCTCCCCAGAAGGACTGCTGTGTGTGGGCTGTCGACGCTCTGTTCTGCCGGGCGGGTGCCGCCCAACCTGTTCCCAACTGCCACCAAACCTGTCCCCCACCTCCACCCAACCCAACTCTGGCCACCACCCAACCTCCACTCAACCTGTCCCTGACTGCTACCTATCACGTCCCTGACTACCACCCAACCTCCACTCAACCCATTCCTGACCGCCAGCCAACCCATCCCCAACCTCCACCAAACCCGTCCCCAACCTCCACCAAACCCGTCCCCGAACTCCATCCAACCCATCCCCAACCGCCACCGAACCTCCACCCATCCAGTCCCTACCTGCCACCCAACCTGTCCCCAGCCACCACCCAACCTGTCCCTGGCCACCACCCAACCACCACCAAACCGTCCCTGACCATCACCCAACACATCCCCACCGACACCCAACCTCCACCCATCCAGTCCCCAACCCCCACCAATCCTGTCCCTGGCCACCACCCAACCTGTCCCTGGCCACCACCCAACTGCCACCCAACCCGTCCCTGACCGCCACCCAACAGGTCCCCAACCGCCACCCAACCTCCACCCATCCAGTCCCCAACTGCCACCAAACCTGTCCCTGGCCACCACCCAACCGCCACCCAACCCGTCTCTGACCGCCACCCAACAGGTCCCAAACCGCCACCCAACCTCCACCCATCCAGTCCCCAACTGCCACCAAACCTGTCCCTGGCCACCACCCAACCAATCCCTGACCACCACCCAACACGTCCCTGACTGCCACCCGTCCCCAACCACCACCCAACCTCCACCCATCCTATCCCCAACTGCCACCCAACCCATCCCTGGCCGCCATCCAACCTCCACCTAAACCTGTCCCTGACCATCACAAAACCTCCACTCAACGTTCCTAACTGCCACCCAACCCATCCCCAACCCGTTCCCAACCACCACCCAACCCGTCCCTGGCTGACACCCAACCTCCACTCAACCTGTCCCTGGCTGCTACCCAACAAGTCCCTGACTGCCACTCAACCCGTCCCTGACTGCCACCCAACCTCCACCCATCCTATCCCAAACTGCACCCAACCCATCCCCGGCTGCCATCCAACCTCAACCTAACCCGTCCCTGACCATCACCCAACCTCCACTCAACGTCCCTGACTGCCACCCAACCCATCCCTGACTGTCACCCAACCTCCACTCAACCCATTCCCGACCGCCACCCAACCTGTCCGCAACCGCCACCCAACACATCCTTGATTGCCACTCAACCCATTTTGCTTCATTGGTTGCTAGGATGCAGGAGGTGGAGCTTCAGTGTCACTGGTTCCTGTGGGGAGAGGCAGGTGCACCATTACAACCAATGATGCCATGTGTCCCAGCCACCAGCCTGTGTTTTCAGAGTCACATTAGAGAAGACGGCATGTCAGGTATGAGCTGCTCCCAAGTGCCATCTGAGGTGCCCCCCACCAAGTACCGTCCTAGGTGCCCCCCACACCAAGTATCATCCTAGGTGCCCCCCACCAAGTATCGTCCTAGGTGCCCCCCCACCAAGTATCGTCCTAGGTGCCCCCCCACCAAGTATCATCCTAGGTGCCCCCCCACCAAGTATCAACCTAGGTGCCCCCCCACCAAGTATCGTCCCAGGTGCCCCCCCACCAAGTACCGTCCCAGGTGCCCCCCCACCAAGTACCGTCATAGGTGCCCCCCCAACAATTACCGTCCTAGGTGCCCCCCCACCAAGTACCGTCCTAGGTGCCCCCCCACCAAGTACTGTCCTAGGTGCCCCACCCACCAATTACCGTCCTAGGTGCCCCCCACCAATTACCGTCCTAGGTGCCCCCCCACCAAGTACCGTCCTAGGTGCCCCCCCACCAAGTATCGTCCTAGGTGCCCCCCACCAAGTACCGTCCTAGGTGCCCCACCCACCAATTACCGTCCTAGGTGCCCCCCACCAATTACCGTCCTAGGTGCCCCCCCACCAAGTACCGTCCTAGGTGCCCCCCACCAAGTATCGTCCTAGGTGCCCCCCACCAAGTATCGTCCTAGGTGCCCCCCCACCAAGTATCGTCCTAGGTGCCCCCCCACCAAGTACCGTCCCAGGTGCCCCCCCACCAAGTACCGTCCTAGGTGCCCCCCCAACAATTACCGTCCTAGGTGCCCCCCCACCAAGTTCCGTCCTAGGTGCCCCCCCACCAAGTACCGTCCTAGGTGCCCCCCCACCAAGTACCGTCCTAGGTGCCCCCCACAAAGTAACACCCTAGGTTTCCCCCACCAAGTGCCGTCCGTGGTGGGCATTAGCTATGCAAATGTAGCCTGCCTGGGAACAGACCACTCCTCCAGACTGACACCCAACCATCAAGGTATTTTCATATTTGCATAACTCCTCCCACTGCTTACATCAGGATTGAGGGCTCCTGAGAGGAGTAGTGAGGTGGGGGCTGGGATGTTATCAGGAAGTTATGTACAGCCCCCTGCCTGCCCCTCCCGCCAGCTATGATCTGCCCCCTTCTGGCCACTCCCACCAGCCATTATCTGCTTGCATTGCATAGAGAAGCACAGAGAACCGGTAAAATAAGATGTGGAATGAAAACAGAAATATATTAAACTTTCATTATCATATTAGGGAGAATGTTCCCGCCCCTTTTTATAATCCTCCCCGCCCAGCAACAGCTATATCCATGTATATGAAGTATATAGATGCCCTCTGACCCCCGGGGGGTGGGGCACTCATTAATCCCTCTCCGTGTGTCGGGAGAATTCAGGAAAACTTCATCTGGAAGAATACTTTTGACATCGAATAAAATGTAATCCGTGATTAACTTCATCGCAGCTCCCCTCCCCCCTCATCACCCCCCTCCCCTCATCACCCCCCCACCCCTCATCACCCCCCTCATTTCTCATCACCTCCCTCCCCCCTCACCCCTCATCACCCCCCTCCCCCCTCATCACCCCCCCCTCACCACCCCCCCTTACCCCCCTCATCCCTCATCACCTCCCTCCCCTCATCATCCCCCTCCCCCCTCATCACCCCTCCCCCTCCCCTCATCACCCCTCATCACCCCCCTCATTCTCATCACCTCCCTCCCCTCATCATCCCCCTCCCCCCTCATCACCCCCCTCCCCTCATCACCCCCTCACCCCTCATCACCCCCTCACCTCTCACCCCTCATCACCCCCCTCCCCTCATCACCCCCCCTCACCCCTCATCACCCCTCACCTCTCACCCCTCATCACCCCCTCACCCCTCATCACCCCCCCTCATCCCTCACCGCCCCTCATCACCCCCTCCCCTCATCAACCTCCTCCCCCTCACCCCTCATCACCCCCTCCCCTCTCACCCCTCATCACCCCCCTCCCCTCTCACCCCCCCTCACCCCTCATCACCCCCCCTCACCACCCCCCCTCACCCCCCCCCTCACCCCTCATCACCCCCCTCCCCTCATCAACCTCCTCCCCCTCTCCCTCATCACCCCCCTCCCCTCATCACCCCCCTCACCCCTCATCACCCCCGCTCCCCTCATCATCCCCTCACCTCTCACCCCTCACCACCCCCCCACCCCTCATCACCCCCCCTCACCCCTCATCACCCCCCCTCACCCCTCATCACCCCCCTCCCCTCATCACCCCCCAGACCCCTCATCACCCCCTCACCTCTCACCCTTCATCACCCACCTCTCCCCTCATCACCCCCTCACCCCTCATCACCCCCTCACCCCTCATCACCCCCCTCCCCTCATCACCCCCTCCCCTCATCAACCTCCCCCCCTCACCCCTCATCACCCCCCTCACCCCTCATCACCCCCCTCACCCCTCATCACCCCCTCACCTCTCACCCCTCACCCCTCATCACCCCCCTCCCCTCATCACCCCCCCTCACCCCTCATCACCCCCCTCCCCTCATCACCCCCCTCCCCTCATCAACCTCCCCCCCTCACCCCTCATCATCCCCCTCACCCCTCATCACCCCCTCACCTCTCACCCCTCACCCCTCATCACCCCCTCACCTCTCACCCCCTCCCCTCATCACCCCCCTCCCCTCATCACCCCCCCTCACCCCTCATCACCCCCTCACCTCTCACCCCTCACCCCTCATCACCCCTCACCCCTCATCACCCCTCACCCCTCATCACCTCCTCCCCTCATCCCCCCCCATCAGCATAGGGCTCAGCCAAACCTCACAACAGCCTGCAGAGCCCAGAATAGAGTGTTAGCTCTGCTGCCCAGAGGAAGGTTTATTACCTCTTTTCTATGAATGGTGGAAAATAAAACCTGGAGATTTGTATCTGCCGGACCCCCATCTCCTTCTCCCACCCTTCACCCCCCTCCCCCATCTCCTTCTCCCACCCTTCACCCCCTCCCCCATCTCCTTCTCCCACCCTTCACCCCCTTCCCCATCTCCTTCTCCTGCACTTCACCCCTCCCCCATCTCCTGCTCCCACCCTTCACCCCCTTCCCCATCTCCTTCTCCTGCACTTCACACCCCTCCCCCATCTCCTTCTCCCCACCCTTCACCCCTTCCCCATCTCCTTCTCCCGCACTTCACCCCCTCCCCCATCTCCTTATCCCACCCTTCACCCCTCCCCCATCTCCTTCTCCCACCCTTCACCCCTCCCCCATCTCCTTCTCCTGCACTTCACCCCTCCCCCATCTCCTTCTCCCACCCTTCACCCCCTCCCCCATCTACTTCTCCCACCCTTCACCCCCTTCCCCATCTCCTTCTCCCGCACTTCACCCCCTCCCCCATCTCCTTATCCCACCCTTCACCCCTCCCCCATCTCCTTCTCCCACCCTTCACCCCTCCCCCATCTCCTTCTCCTGCACTTCACCCCCTCCCCCATCTCCTTCTCCCGCACTTCACCCTTCCCCCATCTCCTTCTCCCACCCTTCACCCCTCCCCCATCTCCTTCTCCCACACTTCACCCCCTCCCCCATCTCCTTCTCCCGCACTTCACCCCCTCCCCCATCTCCTTATCCCACCCTTCACCCCTCCCCCATCTCCTTCTCCCACCCTTCACCCCTCCCCCATCTCCTTCTCCCGCACTTCACCCCTCCCCCATCTCCTTATCCCACCCTTCACCCCTCCCCCATCTCCTTCTCCCACCCTTCACCCCTCCCCCATCTCCTTCTCCTGCACTTCACCCCCTCCCCCATCTCCTTCTCCCGCACTTCACCCTTCCCCATCTCCTTCTCCCACACTTCACCCCCTCCCCCATCTCCTTCTCCCACCCTTCACCCCTCCCCCATCTCCTTCTCCCACCCTTCACCCCTCCCCCATCACCTTCTCCCGCACTTCACCCCTCCCCCATCACCTTCTCCCGCACTTCACCCCCCCATCTCCTTCTCCCACCCTTCACCCCTCCCCCATCTCCTTCTCCCCCAACTACAAGAAACGTCTGACCTCTGTGATCACCAACAAGGGTTTCTCCACCAACTACTAAGGGGATCAAATACTTATTTTACTCCATTTATAACATTTGTATTGTGTGTTTTTTCTGGATTTTTGGTTGATATTCTGTCTCTATCATATAAAATACACCTATGATAACAATTATAGACCCTTCATTTCTATGTAAGGGGGCAAAACTTACACAATCTGCAGGGGAGACGATCGGTATTTTTGTGTGTATTGAGGAATGGTTGATCAGTACGGGGGATGGGCACTCTGCCTGTCTCTGTACCCCAACCCCCAGTCAGTCTCATTTATCTCCAGATTCGTTATCTACAAACTGGGGGAATTCTTTTAGAATTTGGTGAATTTACCAGAACCCCTCCCCCTCCCCCCAGATGTGTTGATAAAGTAGCCGGTATGAACGTGGCACCGGTCATCTTAAAGGGCCATACCGCCAGAAAAGTGTCATTGAATTTCCCATCAGCCTCATTGTCGGCTCCGGGGTCAGACATAGAATTGTACATCCCCCGTCATATTCCGCTCCCTCTGATTGGACATCGAAATCCCTATAAACCCATCACAAGGAATTCTCTTGTGATCTGAGACGAGCGACAGATGAGATGAGCCCCTCGTTAGGGCAGATCTCAGAGTATATATTATATATTATCCCTCCCCCCTCCCCCCTCCCCTCACCAGTCCCTTGTGCCCAGCAGACTCTTCCCTCCTCTGCCAGTCACACCGAACGGCTGCCAAACCTACTTTCTATAAAACCCGCCAACCGCACATTACATGCGTGCCAACCATTCCGCCAGTGAAAACGCCACCTCGCTTCTCCGAGCGCCTGCCAAGGGTTCTCCCGGAGGATTCCATCACAGGACGGCTTTAGAGGCACGATATCTACTTCATTACCTGCCAACAATACGACGCAGATACCCCCCGCCAGACATCCCAACGCACCCCTAGCCGGACCCCAATCCTAGCCGGACCCCAATCCCAGCCGGACCCCAATTCCAGCCAGACCCCAATCCTAGCCGGACCCCAATCCCAGCCGGACCCCAATCCCAGCCGGACCCCAATCCCAGCCGGACCCCAATCCTAGCCGGACCCCAATCCCAGCCAGACCCCAATCCCAGCCAGACCCCAATCCTAGCCGGACCCAAATCCTAGCCAGACCCCAAACCTAGCCAGCCCCAAATCCTAGCTGGACCCCAATCCTAGCCGGACCCCAATCCTAGCCGGACCCCAGTCCTAGCCGTGCCCCAATCCTAACCGGACCCCAATCCTAGCCGGACACTAATCCTAGCCAGACCCCAGTCCCAGCCGGACCCCAATCCTAGCCGGACCCCAGTCCCAGCCGGACCCCAGTCCCAGCCGGACCCCAATCCTAGCTGGACCCCAATCCTAGCTGGACCCCAATCCTAGCCGGACCCCAATCCTAACCAGACCCCAATCCTAGCCAGATCTTAATCCTAGCCGGACCCCAGTCCTAGCCAGACCCCAATCCTAGCCAGATCTTAATCCTAGCTGGACCCCAATCCTAGCCAGACCCCAATCCTAGCCAGACCCCAATCCCAGCCGGACCCCAGCCCCAAATCCTAGCCGGACCCCAATCCTAGCCGGCCCCAAATCCTAGCCGGACCCCAATCCTAGCCAGCCTCAAATCCTAGCCAGACCCCAATCCCAGCCAGACCCCAATCCTAGCCAGCCCCAAATCCTAGCCAGGCCCCAATCCTAGCCGGACCCCAATCCTAACCAGAGCCCAATCCTAGTCGGACCCCAATCCCAGCCAGACCCCAATCCCAGCTTGACCCCAATCCTAGCTGGACCCCAATCCTAACTGGACCCCAATCCTAGCCAGAGCTCAATCCTAGCCAGACTCCAATCCCAGCCGGACTCCAATCCCAGCCGAACCCCAATCCTAGCCAGACCCCAATCCCAGCCAGACCCCAATCCCAGCTTGACCCCAATCCTAGCTGGACCCCAATCCTAACTGGACCCCAATCCTAGCCAGACTCCAATCCCAGCTGGACCCCAATCCCAGCCAGACCCCAATCCTAGCCGGACCCCAATCCTAGCCGGACCCCAATCCCAGCCAGACCCCAATCCTAGCCGGACCCCAAGGTGCACACAACAAAATGCCCGCTAATTGTAATGCAATGCACAGTGCAGCACACAGCATCCTCAGATCAGAAATAATGAGCATAGGGACATTAAGGTGGAACTCGGGACAACATTTTTTTTTACACATTTGGATAGGTTAAGGTCCTTTTTTTTCTGGTATTTCTTTCCTCCTTGTCTAGGACAGGTGGTGAGGATGGAGTTCTCCTACGAGGGGCACAGGAAGAGATCAGTCCTCAGACCGGCCATAGATGATGCGATTTTCTTTCCTGCAACCACATGGGGAGGCGCTGGGAGAAGACACAGAGATCATTTCTAGCAGTTATAGTTCCTGACATTAGTAAAAAGACTCAATTTAAATCATAATTTTTAAAGAGAAACTGTCATCTCTGACCCGCTGTTGGCTCCTCCTCTGATCCACTTTGGCTCCTCCTCTGTCTTGCCATGGCTCCCCCATCTGAACCGCTGTTGGCTCCTCCTCTGACCTGCTGTGGCTCCTCCTCTGACCCGCTGTTGGCTCCTCCTTTGTCTCACCCTGGCTCCTCCTTTGACCCACTGTTGGCTCCTCCTCTGACCCGCTGTTGGCTCCTCCTTTGTCTCACCGTGGCTCCTCCTCTGACCCGCTGTTGGCTCCTCCTCTGACCCACTGTTGGCTCCTCCTCTGTCTTGCCATGGCTCCTCCTCTGACCTGCTGTTGGCTCCTCCTCTGACCCACCGTTGGCTCCTCCTCTGTCTCGCCATGGCTCCTCCTCTGACCTGCTGTTGGCTCCTCCTCTGACCTGCTGTTGGCTCCTCCTTTGACCCGCTGTTGGCTCCTCCTCTGACCCACCGTTGGCTCTTCCTCTGTCTCGCCATGGCTCCTCCTCTGACCTGCTGTTGGCTCCTCCTCTGACCTGCTGTTGGCTCCTCCTTTGACCCGCTGTTGGCTCCTCCTCTGACCTGACTACGGAAAGATTTTCTGCAGACCTTTGGGGGGGCGGTGCTTTGACCGAATTCAGGATCCATTTTGTCTAAAATCGGGGCTCCAGGGAATTCCTCCCGGATAATCGTTGGGACCTTGTGAAGGTCTAAGCCTGCCCAACTCCTGGAGGCTCCTCCTTTGACCCACTGTTGGCTCCTCCTCTGACCCGCTGTTGGTTCCTCCTTTGTCTCACCGTGGCTCCTCCTTTGTCTCACCGTGGCTCCTCCTTTGACCCACTGTTGGCTCCTCCTCTGACTCACTGTTGGCTCCTCCTCTGACCCGCTGTTGGCTCCTCCTCTGACCCACTGTTGGCTCCTCCTCTGTCTTGCCATGGCTCCTCCTCTGACCTGCTGTTGGCTCCTCCTCTGACCCACCGTTGGCTCCTCCTCTGTCTCGCCATGGCTCCTCCTCTGACCTGCTGTTGGCTCCTCCTCTGACCTGCTGTTGGCTCCTCCTTTGACCCGCTGTTGGCTCCTCCTCTGACCCACCGTTGGCTCCTCCTCTGTCTCGCCATGGCTCCTCCTCTGACCTGCTGTTGGCTCCTCCTCTGACCTGCTGTTGGCTCCTCCTTTGACCCGCTGTTGGCTCCTCCTCTGACCTGACTACGGAAAGATTTTCTGCAGACCTTTGGGGGGGCGGTGCTTTGACCGAATTCAGGATCCATTTTGTCTAAAATCGGGGCTCCAGGGAATTCCTCCCGGATAATCGTTGGGACCTTGTGAAGGTCTTAGCCTGCCCAACTCCTGGAGGGACCCAGCCAGGTTCTACTGTTATGAGGAGCCCCTCCAGCAAATTCTCAGAAAGGTTTTCCTTACAGATTTCATTAATACATCTGATGTGTTTGGAGAGATTTGCACTCCCCCTTCTTCACCGATAACAAAATACCACCAATTGGAATAATAAAACTATGGCTGTGCCATGTCCACCCAGCGCTCACCATCCACCCATCACACCCAATTATATAAGAGTGCCGCGGTGAAATGGTGGAGGACACCACCAATTCCTGAACCAGGATCTCACCAGCACTCCACCATACAAAAAACCCTTTACTGTCACTTCTTCTGGAGGTAGTCTTTGGTGCCATCTTGGATTGTGACATCACATCACAAAATGTCCAAACCGTGCTACAAATTTGTGATAATTCAGAATTCAAATGACATGAAAATGAACTCAAAAGGACTTTAATTGTATTTAAAAAAAAAAAACTGCACCAGGTCCTGGGTGTGTCCTTCTGCCCCCCCCCCCATCACTGGCTGCTGGCTTTAAGGGCTCAGCCTGAATGGAAAACATGAAGTACAAAGCAGCATTCTCACCATTCTGACATAGTCCTCATCCTAAGCCACGCCTCTAACACATTTCACCCCAATCAGGCTTTTTCGAATACAAATAAAGCCTAGGCCACACCCCTCTGACACATTTCACCCCAATCAGGATTTTTCAAATACAAATAAGCCCGCTGAAATGCATCAGAATCCAATCGCTTTGCTTAAACTTCATGGTGGGACTTGATGGAAGTGTGGCTTTGTTCTCCGTTTTTGATAAGATTTCTGGTCATTCCGATGTGCGCAAATATTTTGTTCCAGGGAATTAATCCAACTGACCTCTATGGGTCAGGAAGTCATTTTTCCCCTCATGAAGCAACTTGGTCACAAATCATTTCCTGTATTTAACCCCTTGATGGCGACATAACACAATTATGCGGCCCCACTGGGCGGGGCTTTTGTCTATGGGGCCGCATATTTGCGTATCTCCCTTTGTGAAGGGAGCGCACCTGACGGTATACTCCCAGCACAGAGACTGGGGGGTTTCATTGAGAGCCCCGGGCCCCCTACAAACTCCCGATTCCGGGTCACCTGATCACTGTGATAGCCTCTGATTGGCTATCATAGTGATCAGTCACTGTGAAGCCCGCCCCCCCCCTTGTTGCTCTCTCTGTGAATGGAGGAGAGAGATACATTGTATCCTTGCTGGGAGAGAAACAAACAGCTGTGTGTAAAATAAATAAAAACTAAAATAAAGACAGAATATCTAGATGAAGGTTACCATTTAACACCAAATGAAAGCCCAATTTGTCCTGAAAAAGTTGTGATGATCTGTACGGGAAAATTGTACAAAATTGTGCTTAGGCATGAACATTTGTTTTACCCTCAGGCATGAAGGGGTTAAAGTCTAATGAGAACGTCAGACTGAAGAACAGAAAGTCCAACATCTTTTAAGATTGGTGTTCATTCCAAAGATAAAAACGGTATAGAAGCCAACACATTTCAGGGGCTCAAAGACCTCCCCCTTCCTCAAGGCTCCAATGTTGTATTCTGCTGGAAAAGCTCAAAAACGGCACAATCACTGCAATGAATGATTTGGAAGATGAACCATGAAGAGATCCCCAGAGCAAAATAATCAGCAGATGTGGATAACATTTGTTCCTTCCAAATACACACAACAATAGAGCCCTGAAGAAGGGGGAGGAGATTTCAGACCCCTGAAACGCGTTGATGGCTATAGATTTATGTGTTTTTAGCAAACACCAATATTAGAAGTCTCGGGGCTTTCAGTTTTATTAATCTGGTGCTCTCATTGGACTTTCTATATGTGGATTCCAAACTTTGGGTGTCCTAGATAGGGGCCCCACCAGAGCCATTGCCCCCCGCATGAATCTCATTGATCGTCTTTAACCATAAATCAATAAAGAATCCACAAATAACTGCCCGGGGTCCTGTTCTGTCTTCAGGTTTGTGGATCGGTATTTATGAGGATGTTTTTATAAATCATCTCCATTAATATCAGTGAGTCTTCAGAGCCGTTCAGTATCTTTAGACTTCGTCTCCAGGATGAAATATCGCCACGTATCGGCAATCAGCTATTTGGCTAAAAGCTTAGAGATTGCCTCACATTCCGCAGTGAATATAAAACAAATGATATCGGCTCACAAGCGTCAATATAAAACAAAAGTCTTGTCGGTGAAATGAAAGGTTTGTGTCAGACCTCAGAATCCGCTCTGAACAGGTTTTTTCTTTATTTTCATTTTATATTGTGGTTCCTCAATTGATATTTATTATACATGTTCACCAAAATGAACATCTCCAGGTCCGTGTTCTGTACCGCGGCAGCAGATAATTGCAGGTTGTGCACCTTCAACAGGAACAGAAAGCGGCCAAATGTTACTTGGCCTGAAGGGATCCCCGGAAATAAAACATTTATGGAAACCAGGGTGGAGTTTGCCGTCATTATGCTCCGAGTCAACTGTTCCAACTTCCAGTAATTCTCTGGACAAAACTCTTAACATTACTGAGTTGTAGAAAAAGGGGGTGCTTGTCACACACCTGGATAAGGAGCGTGAGATGAGGCAGGCGGTTTCTCTTACAACTTTGGCACAAACACCTCTGGAGAGGAGGACAGGAAGTGTAGAGATGAAGGAATGACATGAATGCCGGTGAATGATGTTGGTGTCACTGGAACTCTGTCAAGTGATGGAGGCATGATCCCTCAGAAGAGGTCAGGAATATACCAAGGAAGCCAACAATGGGTGGGTGAGACAGTATCAGATCAGCAGGCAGACACGGAGTCAGGAACAGGTCAGTAACTTGTGGGCAGTGAAGTTCCAGATGGTCAGGCAGGAGATGGTAAGGTGGGAGATGGTCAGGCAGGAGATGGTCAGGCGGGAGATGGTCAGGCGGGAGATGGTCAGGCGGGAGATGGTCAGGTGGGAGATGGTCAGGCAGCAGATGGTCAGGAGGAGACAGGAAGGCGGAAGACGGTGAAGCAGCAGATGCTCAGGCAGGAGACGATCAGGCAGCAGATGGCAAGGTAGGAGATGGTCAAGCAGGAGACGGTGAGGTGGGAGATGGTCAGGCAGGAGATGGTGAGGTGGGGGATGGTCAGGCAGGAGACGGTGAGCCAGAAGATGGTCAAGCGGGAGATGGTCAGGCAGGAGATAGCGAGCCAGGAGATGGCAAGGTAGGAGATGGCGAGGTAGGAGATAGCGAGGTAGGAGACCGCCAGGCAGGAGACAGTCAGGCAGGAGATGGCGAGGTGGGAGATAGGTGGGAGACAGCAAGGCGGGAGATGTAGTCAGTGGACAAGCCAAGGTCAGTACAGGAGTAGATGAAGGAAAAAGGAGAAATCACAGATGGGTCAGAAGTCATGTCGGCCCATTAAAAGGGATCATCAGATTGCAGAATACAGCAAACAGGAGGACAGCTGAAGACCTCTCAGCACTGAGGTCTGGCAGGGATTGGTTTTGAATATCCTGGTAGACACCAATGTGAGCAATGAGCAGGCATGCAGATAAAGGCAAGTAAAAGGGCCACATCTGGCCCCCGGGCCATAGTTTGGAGACCACTTAACTAGAAGATGGAGTACTAAAAGGTTCTACACCTACCTCTTTCCAGCATGGAGGATCCGTCTCCATTAGCTGACTCCCCGTTATTTGACAATATTTATTATGAATGCTTTGCAGATCATGCCAGCGTGTCATCTAAATCTTCCCCGAAGAAGAATGGAGACACTCCTCACCTCATTCACAGACCGCAGCTCTCAGCTCATTAAAATTAATCATCGGTTCTCATTAATGTTCTCTTTTGTTAAAGGCAATTCTAATTCCTGTTCAATTAGACATTTCTCCTGGATGGGGCTTCCTATGATGGGTTGTGTGTGAATGTGAGACCAGGATGACCTCTGACCCTCCATCCTGTGTAGAGGTGTCCATGCTGGGAGCTAACAGGAGGTGTTCCATCACATGCTGACCGACTGTCTTGACATCACAGAAGATCCGTCATCCTGCAAACACTAAGAAACTGCATGGAGGATGTATGGAGGAGGACATGGAGGAGGACGTATGGAGGAGAACATGGAGGAGGACGTATGGAGGAGGACATGGAGGAGGACGTATGGAGGAGGACATGGAGGAGGGCGTATGGAGGAGGACGTATGGAGGAGGGCGTATGGAGGAGGACGTATGGAGGAGGACATGGAGGAGGACGTATGGAGGAGGACATGGAGGAGGACGTATGGAGGAGGACATGGAGGAGGACATGGAGGAGGATGTATGGAGGAGAACATGGAGGAGGACATGGAGGAGGACGTATGGAGGAGGACATGGAGGAGGACGTATGGAGGAGGACATGGAGGAGGATGTATGGAGGAGAACATGGAGGAGGACATGGAGGAGGACATGGAGGAGGACGTATGGAGGAGGACATGGAGGAGGACGTATGGAGGAGGACATGGAGGAGGACGTATGGAGGAGGACATGGAGGAGGACGTATGGAGGAGGATATGGAGGAGGACATGGAGGAGGATGTATGGAGGAGAACATGGAGGAGGACATGGAGGAGGACGTATGGAGGAGGACATGGAGGAGGACGTATGGAGGAGGACATGGAGGAGGATGTATGGAGGAGAACATGGAGAAGGACATGGAGGAAGACATGGAGGAGGATGTATGGAGGAGAACATGGAGGAGGACGTATGGAGGAGGACATGGAGGAGGATGTATGGAGGAGAACATGGAGGAGGACGTATGGAGGAGGACATGGAGGAGGACATGGAGGAGGACAGTGGCATCTGCTGCAGGTGAGGAGCTGGGATTTGTGGCTCCTGTCAGTAAAAATGCCAAAACTTTCTAGCCAAAACCCCAGATCTCTGTTAATGGATAACTAGAAGCATCACCTATTGGGGCCCCTCAATGCTGCAAATTCTGGAGGTTTATATGCTACAGTGAGGGAAAAAGGTATTTGGCTGCTGATTTTGAACGTTTGCCCATTGACAAAGAAACGATCAGTCTATAATTTTATTGGTCGGTTTATTATAACAGTGAGAGACAGAAAAACAACAAAAATATCCAGAAAAACGCATTTCAAAAAAGTTATAAAATGATTTGCATTTTAATAAGTGAAATAAGTATTTGATCCCCTCTCAATCAGCAAGATTTTTGGCTTCCAGGTGTCTTCTATACAGGTGACAAGCTGAGATTAGGAGCACTCCCTTAAAGGGAGGGGGGCCCTGTCAGGTAGGCTGTAAGGGGCCCCATGATTTCTAACAGAAGCCCTGCCGCCTCCATACATACAGCGGAGAGGTGAGTGTAGCCTCACGAGGACAAAAAGGGTGTTATTTGCAGAATCACTGCGTGAAAGTAGTTGGAAAAAGACGAAACAGGAAGGAGGAGCGGGAGATGCAATATATATATATATATATATGCTGTTTTGGGTTTAGATATTCTTTAACTATAAAGAGTAAAGAGGAAACCTTCCGATTTCTGGAGTTTTATCGGCAGAATACAACATTCTGATTGGCTGTTGGCGGATATTTTGTATATTTGCCCGGCTCCGGTGCGGTGATGGTGTTTGTCGCAGTTCTGTGTCCTCTCCATCCACCGCCATTAACAACCAGCCAGACAATTAATAGGCAAAGATTTCCAGCAATCGACACATGAATTGTGTCCCCGGAGGCACCTCACCGACATTTATAGACATCTCCCGGATTATCATCTTCTGGCCAAACCAGATAGAAGAGTGAAGGAACCTTCCAAGAATCAGAAGACCAATTCTTATACCCGGCAAGACCCAAATACCCTCACCGGCCACTTTATTATGTACACTTGTTCAGTTGTTTGGTAGCACAAACTGCTAATTGGCCAATCACACAGCAGCAACCCGATGCATTTAGTCCTCTAGACGTGGTGAAGACGACTTGATGCATCAGAATGGTGAAGAAAGGAGATCTGGGTGACTTTGAACGTGGCATGGTTGTTGGTGGCAGACGGGCTGGTCGGAGTATTTCTGGGATTCTCACACACAACCATCTCTCAGGATTACAGAGAATGGTGGGAAAAAGAGAAAATATCCAGTGAGCGGCAGTTGTGTGAGGAAAATGCCTTGTTCATGTCAGAGGAGAATAGGCAGACTGGTTCCAGATGATAGAAAGACAACAGGAACTCAAATAACCTCTTGTTACACCCAAGGTACGCAGAATACCATCTCTGAATGCACAACACATCCAACCTTGAAGCAGATGGGCTACAGTAGCAGAAGACCACACCGGGTGCCACTCCCATCAGCTAAGAACAGGAAACTGAGGCTACAATTGGCACAGGATCACCAAAATAGGACAATAGAAGATTGGAAAAACGTTGCCTGGTCTGATGAGTCTGGATTTCAGCTCCGACATTCAGATGGTGGGGTCAGTATCTGGATCCATCCTGCCTTGTATCACCGGTTCAGGCTGGTGGTGAGGTGTAATGGTGTGGGGGATGGGGTATCACTGGTTCAGGCTGGTGGTGGGGGTGTAATGGTGTGGGGGATGGGATATCACCGGTTCAGGCTGGTGGTGAGGTGTAATGGTGTGGGGGATGGGGTATCACCGGTTCAGGCTGGTGGTGGGGGTGTAATGGTGTGGGGGATGGGATATCACTGGTTCAGGCTGGTGGTGGGGGTGTAATGGTGTGGGGGATGGGGTATCACCGGTTCAGGCTGGTGGTGGGGGTGTAATGGTGTGGGGGATGGGATATCACCGGTTCAGACTGGTGGTGGGGGTGTAATGGAGTGGGGGATGGGATATCACCGGTTCAGGCTGGTGGTGGGGATGTAATGGTGTGGGGGATGGGATATCACCGGTTCAGGCTGGTGGTGGGGGTGTAATGGTGTGGGGGATGGGATATCACCGGTTCAGGCTGGTGGTGGGGGGTGTAATGGTGTGGGGGATGGGGTATCACCGGTTCAGGCTGGTGGTGGGGGTGTAATGGTGTGGGGGATGGGATATCACCGGTTCAGGCTGGTGGTGGGGGTGTAATGGTGTGGGGGATGGGATATCACCGGTTCAGGCTGGTGGTGGGGGTGTAATGGTGTGGGGGATGGGATATCACCGGTTCAGGCTGGTGGTGGGGGTGTAATGGTGTGGGGGATGGGATATCACCGGTTCAGGCTGGTGGTGGGGGTGTAATGGTGTGGGGGATGGGATATCACCGGTTCAGGCTGGTGGTGGGGGTGTAATGGTGTGGGGGATGGGATATCACCGGTTCAGGCTGGTGGTGGGGGTGTAATGGTGTGGGGGATGGGATATCACCGTTTCAGGCTGGTGGTGGAGGTGTAATGGTGTGGGGGATGGGATATCACCGTTTCAGGCTGGTGGTGGAGGTGTAATGGTGTGGGGGATGGGATATCACCGGTTCAGGCTGGTGGTGGGGGTGTAATGGTGTGGGGGATGGGGTATCACCGGTTCAGGATGGTGGTGGGGGTGTAATGGTGTGGGGGATGGGGTATCACCAGTTCAGGCTGGTGGTGGGGGTGTAATGGTGTGGGGGATGGGGTATCACCGGTTCAGGCTGGTGGTGGGGGTGTAATGTTGTGGGGGAGGGGATATCACCAGTTCAGGGTGGTGGTGGGGGTGTAATGGTGTGGAGGATGGGGTATCACCGGTTTAGGCTGATGGGGGGGGTATAATGGTGTGGGGGATGGGGTATCATCTCACCACTTGACAATGAGGTCACTGTACTCCAATGGCCTCCACACTCACCACATCTCATCCAATAGAGCACCTTTGGGATGTGGTGGAACGGGAGATTGGCATAATGGATGTGCAGCCAACAAATCTGCAGCAACTGTGTGATGTTATCAGGTCACTATGGAGGAGAATCTCTGAGGAACGTTTCTAACACCTTGTTGTATCTCCGCCACCAATAATGAAGACCAAAGGGGGTCCAACCCGCTATTAGCAAGGGGGACCTCATAAAGTGGCCGGTGAGTGTAGATCATCATCCCCCAACATGGCCGACCTCTGGACATTGGACAGTAAACATATTGATAGGTGATTGGGTGGCCCTTGTTCTGCACAGTTGCTCGGGTTGGATTGGTAGAAATCATCTCTGGGCCTTAAAGGGAAATTATCATTAAAATGAATGTTGTTTTATTTAATTCTTTGCAGAATACAAACCATAAACTTGCTCTGTCTCTCTCGTCTCTCTCGTCTCTCTCCGTCTCTCTCGTCTCTCTCCGTCTCTCTCGTCTCTCTCCGTCTCTCTCCGTCTCTCTCCGTCTCTCTCGTCTCTCTCGTCTCTCTCGTCTCTCTCCGTCTCTCTCCGTCTCTCTCCGTCTCTCTTGTCTCTCTCCGTCTCTCTCCGTCTCTCTCCGTCTCTCTCGTCTCTCTCGTCTCTCTCGTCTCTCTCCGTCTCTCTCCGTCTCTCTCCATCTCTCTCGTCTCTCTCCGTCTCTCTCTGTCTCTCTCGTTTCTCTCCGTCTCTCTCGTCTCTCTCCGTCTCTCTCCGTCTCTCTCGTTTCTCTCCGTTTCTCTCGTCTCTCTCGTCTCTCTCCGTCTCTCCGTCTCTCTCTCGTCTCTCTCGTCTCTCTCCGTCTCTCTCCGTCTCTCTCCGTTTCTTCGTCTCTCTCCGTCTCTCCATCTCTCTCGTCTCTCTCCGTCTCTCTCCGTCTCTCTCGTCTCTCTCGTCTCTCTCCGTCTCTCTCCGTCTCTCTCCGTTTCTCCGTCTCTCTCCGTCTCTCCATCTCTCTCGTCTCTCTCCGTCTCTCTCCGTGTCTCTCGTCTCTCTCCGTCTCTCTCCGTCTCTCTCGTTTCTCTCCGTCTCTCTCGTCTCTCTCATCTATCTTGTCTCTCTCCGTCTCTCTCATTTCTCTCCATCTCTCTCTCGTCTCTCTCGTCTCTCTCCGTCTCTCTCCGTCTCTCTCTGTTTCTCCGTCTCTCTCCGTCTCTCCATCTCTCTCGTCTCTCTCCGTCTCTCTCCGTCTCTCTCGTGTCTCTCGTCTCTCTCCGTCTCTCTCCGTCTCTCCGTCTCTCTCCGTCTCTCTCGTCTCTCTCCATCTCTCTCGTCTCTCTCCGTCTCTCTCGTCTCTCACCTGTCTCTCCGTCTCTCTCCGTCTCTCTCGTCTCTCTCCGTCTCTCTCGTCTCTCTCCGTCTCTCTCCGTCTCTCTCCGTCTCTCTCCGTCTCTCTCTCGTCTCTCTCCGTCTCTCTCCGTCTCTCTCGTCTCTCTCATCTCTCTCCGTCTCTCTCCGTCTCTCTCGTCTCTCTCCGTCTCTCTCCGTCTCTCTTGTCTCTCTCCGTCTCTCTCTCGTCTCTCTCCATCTCTCTCCGTCTCTCTCGTCTCTCTCGTCTCTCTCGTCTCTCTCCGTCTCTCTCCGTTTCTCTCCGTCTCTCTCGTCTCTCTCCGTCTCTCTCTCGTCTCTCTCCGTCTCTCTCCATCTCTCTCATCTCTCTCCGTCTCTCTCCGTCTCTCTCCGTCTCTCTCGTCTCTCTCCGTCTCTCTCCGTCTCTCTCGTCTCTCTCCGTCTCTCTCTCTCGTCTCTCTCCGTCTCTCTCTCTCGTCTCTCTCCGTCTCTCTCCGTCTCTCGTCTCTCTCCGTCTCTCTCCATCTCTCGTCTCTCTCCGTCTCTCTCCATCTCTCTCGTCTCTCTCCGTCTCTCTCCGTCTCTCTCCGTCTCTCTCTCTCGTCTCTCTCCGTCTCTCTCCGTCTCTCGTCTCTCTCCGTCTCTCTCCATCTCTCTCGTCTCTCTCCGTCTCTCTCCGTCTCTCTCGTCTCTCTCCGTCTCTCTCCGTCTCTCTCGTCTCTCTCCGTCTCTCTCCGTCTCTCCGTCTCTCTCCGTCTCTCTCGTCTCTCTCCGTCTCTCTTGTCTCTCTCCGTCTCTCTCGTCTCTCACCTGTCTCTCTTGTCTCTCTCCATCTCTCTCGTCTCTCACCTGTCTCTCCGTCTCTCTCCGTCTCTCTCGTCTCTCTCCATCTCTCTCCGTCTCTCTTGTCTCTCTCCGTCTCTCTTGTCTCTCTCCGTCTCTCTCCGTCTCTCTTGTCTCTCTCCGTCTCTCTCTTGTCTCTCTCCATCTCTCTCCGTCTCTCTCGTCTCTCTCGTCTCTCTCGTCTCTCTCCGTCTCTCTCCGTCTCTCTCCGTCTCTCTCGTCTCTCTCCGTCTCTCTCTCGTCTCTCTCCGTCTCTCTCCATCTCTCTCGTCTCTCTCGTCTCTCTCCGTCTCTCTCCGTCTCTCTCCGTCTCTCTCGTCTCTCTCCGTCTCTCTCCGTCTCTCGTCTCTCTCCGTCTCTCTCCGTCTCTCGTCTCTCTCCGTCTCTCTCCATCTCTCTCGTCTCTCTCCGTCTCTCTCCGTCTCTCTCCGTCTGTCTCTCTCGTCTCTCTCCGTCTCTCTCCATCTCTCTCGTCTCTCTCCGTCTCTCTCCGTCTCTCTCCGTCTCTCTCGTCTCTCTCGTCTCTCTCCGTCTCTCCGTCTCTCTCCATTTCTCCGTCTCTCTCCGTCTCTCCATCTCTCTCGTCTCTCTCCATCTCTCCGTCTCTCTCATTTCTCTCCGTCTCTCTCTCGTCTCTCTCGTCTCTCTCTGTCTCTCTCCGTCTCTCTCCGTTTCTTCGTCTCTCTCCGTTTCTTCGTCTCTCTCCGTCTCTCCATCTCTCTCGTCTCTCTCCATTTCTCTCCGTCTCTCTCGTCTCTCTCGTCTCTCTCCGTCTCTCTCCGTCTCTCTCCGTTTCTCCGTCTCTCTCCGTCTCTCCATCTCTCTCGTCTCTCTCCGTCTCTCTCCGTGTCTCTCGTCTCTCTCCGTCTCTCTCCGTCTCTCTCGTTTCTCTCCGTCTCTCTCGTCTCTCTCCGTCTCTCTCGTCTCTATCGTCTCTCTCCGTCTCTCTCATTTCTCTCCATCTCTCTCTCGTCTCTCTCGTCTCTCTCCGTCTCTCTCCGTCTTTCTCCGTTTCTCCATCTCTCTCCGTCTCTCCATCTCTCTCCGTCTCTCTCCGTCTCTCTCGTGTCTCTCGTCTCTCTCCGTCTCTCTTGTCTCTCTCCGTCTCTCTCTCGTCTCTCTCCATCTCTCTCCGTCTCTCTCGTCTCTCTCCGTCTCTCTCCGTCTCTCTCCGTCTCTCTCGTCTCTCTCCGTCTCTCTCTCGTCTCTCTCCGTCTCTCTCCGTCTCTCTCGTCTCTCTCCGTCTCTCTCCGTCTCTCTCGTCTCTCTCCGTCTCTCGTCTCTCTCGTCTCTCTCCGTCTCTCTCTCTCGTCTCTCTCCGTCTCTCTCCGTCTCTCGTTTCTCTCCATCTCTCTCCGTCTCTCTCCATCTCTCTCGTCTCTCTCCGTCTCTCTCCGTCTCTCTCGTCTCTCTCCGTCTCTCTCCGTCTCTCTCCGTCTCTCCGTCTCTCTCCGTCTCTCTCGTCTCTCTCCGTCTCTCTTGTCTCTCTCCGTCTCTCTCGTCTCTCACCTGTCTCTCTTGTCTCTCTCCATCTCTCTCGTCTCTCACCTGTCTCTCCGTCTCTCTCCGTCTCTCTCGTCTCTCTCCGTCTCTCTCCGTCTCTCTCGTCTCTCTCCGTCTCTCTCGTCTCTCTCCGTCTCTCTTGTCTCTCTCCGTCTCTCTCTCGTCTCTCTCCATCTCTCTCCGTCTCTCTCGTCTCTCTCGTCTCTCTCGTCTCTCTCCGTCTCTCTCCGTCTCTCTCCGTCTCTCTCGTCTCTCTCCGTCTCTCTCTCGTCTCTCTCCGTCTCTCTCCATCTCTCTCGTCTCTCTCCGTCTCTCTCGTCTCTCTCCGTCTCTCTCCGTCTCTCTCGTCTCTCTCCGTCTCTCTCCGTCTCTCGTCTCTCTCCGTCTCTCTCCGTCTCTCTCCGTCTCTCGTCTCTCTCCGTCTCTCTCCATCTCTCTCGTCTCTCTCCGTCTCTCTCCGTCTCTCTCCGTCTGTCTCTCTCGTCTCTCTCCGTCTCTCTCCATCTCTCTCGTCTCTCTCCGTCTCTCTCCGTCTCTCTCCGTCTCTCTCGTCTCTCTCGTCTCTCTCCGTCTCTCCGTCTCTCTCCATTTCTCCGTCTCTCTCCGTCTCTCCATCTCTCTCGTCTCTCTCCATCTCTCCGTCTCTCTCATTTCTCTCCGTCTCTCTCTCGTCTCTCTCGTCTCTCTCTGTCTCTCTCCGTCTCTCTCCGTTTCTTCGTCTCTCTCCGTTTCTTCGTCTCTCTCCGTCTCTCCATCTCTCTCGTCTCTCTCCATTTCTCTCCGTCTCTCTCGTCTCTCTCGTCTCTCTCCGTCTCTCTCCGTCTCTCTCCGTTTCTCCATCTCTCTCCGTCTCTCCATCTCTCTCGTCTCTCTCCGTCTCTCTCCGTGTCTCTCGTCTCTCTCCGTCTCTCTCCGTCTCTCTCGTTTCTCTCCGTCTCTCTCGTCTCTCTCCGTCTCTCTCGTCTCTCTCGTCTCTCTCCGTCTCTCTCATTTCTCTCCATCTCTCTCTCGTCTCTCTCGTCTCTCTCCGTCTCTCTCCGTCTTTCTCCGTTTCTCCATCTCTCTCCGTCTCTCCATCTCTCTCCGTCTCTCTCCGTCTCTCTCGTGTCTCTCGTCTCTCTCCGTCTCTCTCCGTCTCTCCGTCTCTCTCCGTCTCTCTCCGTCTCTCTCGTCTCTCTCCGTCTCTCTCGTCTCTCTCCGTCTCTCTCCGTCTCTCTTGTCTCTCTCCGTCTCTCTCTCGTCTCTCGCCATCTCTCTCCGTCTCTCTCGTCTCTCTCCGTCTCTCTCCGTCTCTCTCCGTCTCTCTCGTCTCTCTCCGTCTCTCTCTCGTCTCTCTCCGTCTCTCTCCGTCTCTCTCGTCTCTCTCCGTCTCTCTCCGTCTCTCTCGTCTCTCTCCGTCTCTCGTCTCTCTCGTCTCTCTCCGTCTCTCTCTCTCGTCTCTCTCCGTCTCTCTCCGTCTCTCGTCTCTCTCCATCTCTCTCTCGTCTCTCTCCGTCTCTCTCCATCTCTCTCGTCTCTCTCCGTCTCTCTCCGTCTCTCTCGTCTCTCTCGTCTCTCTCCGTCTCTCCGTCTCTCTCCATTTCTCCGTCTCTCTCCGTCTCTCCATCTCTCTCGTCTCTCTCCATCTCTCCGTCTCTCTCGTCTCTCTCCGTCTCTCTCCGTCTCTCTCCGTTTCTCCGTCTCTCTCCGTCTCTCCATCTCTCTCGTCTCTCTCCGCCTCTCTCCGTCTCTCTCCGTCTCACTCGTCTCTCTCGTCTCTCTCGTCTCTCTCCGTCTCTCTCTCTGTCTCTCCGTCTCTCTCCGTCTCTCTCGTCTCTCTCCGTCTCTCTCGTCTCTCTCCGTCTCTCTCATCTCTCTCCGTCTCTCTCCTTCTCTCTCCGTCTCTCCATCTCTCTCCGTCTCTCTCCGTCTCTCTCCGTCTCTCTCGTCTCTCTCGTCTCTCTCCGTCTCTCTCGTCTCTCTCCGTCTCTCTCGTCTCTCTCCGTCTCTCTCCGTCTCTCTCTCGTCTCTCTCCGTCTCTCTCCGTCTCTCTCTCGTCTCTCTCGTCTCTCTCCGTCTCTCTCCGTCTCTCTCCGTTTCTCTGTCTCTCTCCGTCTCTCTCCGTCTCTCTCCGTGTCTCTCTCGTCTCTCTCCGTCTCTCTCCGTCTCTCTCATCTCTCTCTGTCTCTCTCCGTCTCTCTCCGTGTCTCTCTCCATCTCTCTCCGTGTCTCTCTCCATCTCTTTCCGTCTCTCTCCGTGTCTCTCTCGTTTATCTCAGTCTCTCTCCGTCTCTCTCCGTCTCTCTCCGTCTCTCTCCGTCTCTCCATCTCTCTCTGTCTCTCTCCGTCTCTCTCCGTCTCTCTCCGTCTCTCTATCTCTCTTGTCTCTCTCCATCTCTCTCATCTCTCTCGTCTCTCTCCGTCTCTCTCCGTCTCTCTCGTATCTCTCGTCTCTCTCCGTCTCTCTCCGTCTCTCTCCATCTCTCTCCGTCTCTCCGTCTCTCTCCGTCTCTCCATCTCTCTCCATCTCTCTCGTCTCTCTCCATCTCTCTCGTCTCTCTCGTCTCTCTCGTCTCTCCCGTCTCTCCGTCTCTCTCCGTCTCTCCGTCTCTCTCGTCTCTCTCGTCTCTCTCCATCTCTCTCCGTCTCTCTCGTCTCTCTCCGTCTCTCTCCGTGTCACGGAACATCCCACACTCCGCTTGAGTGCTTCCATCAGTATACCGCTTCCTAAGTTCTGGAACACGAGTCCAATGGATCTGGCTATAGGAACCCCCAAGAACTAGACAACACCAGTCTTGGAGTACATCAGGACTAACTCTTTATTTGAGATCTCACACAAATTTATACACCAGGATGACTCAAAGCTAACCTAATTAACATGAGCTAATTTACTAAAACATTTACCCAGACCAGATGACTCAGAGACATGACCTGTAGGACAGACTTGTGGGCACCGAGCTTCACACAGTAGTATAAACACAATAGCTGGAGCTAATTACAATTAACAATACAAACAACAATCTCCCCCCTCCTCAGCCTAGACTGTTCGTCTCCTAGCCAGTCCTGGAGGCCAATGTGATCAGCTCATTCAATTAACAGGTTGAGTTCAGAAACAACCAAACCAATAATAGTCTCTACATACATCCTGGGAGATATTGTGGACAAATATTACTGTCCCATTTTAAGTAGTCCAAGATATATTTTCTCACTCACCCTGTGCCAGGATAGCACAGGGTAACTTAGACATAAGATGTATTCTGAGTTCCACGGGCCCTCCCGTCACACTCCGTCTCTCCGTCTCTCTCCGTCTCTCTCGTCACTCTCCGTCTCTCTCCGTCTCTCTCCGTCTCTCTCCGTCTCTCCGTCTCTCTCCGTCTCTCCGTCTCTCCATCTCTCTCCGTCTCTCTCCGTCTCTCTGTCTCTCCATCTCTCCGTCTCTCTCCATCTCTCCGTCTCTCTCCGTCTCTCTGTCTCTCTCCGTCTCTCTGTCTCTCTCCATCTCTCTGTCTCTCTCCGTCTCTCTCCGTCTCTCTCCGTCTCTCCGTGTCTCTCCGTCTCTCTGTCTCTCCGTGTCTCTCCGTCTCTCTCCGTCTCTCTCCATCTCTCTCCGTCTCTCTGTCTGTCTCTCCGTCTCTCCGTCTCTCTCCGTCTCTCCGTCTCTCTCCGTCTCTCTCCGTCTCTCTCCGTTTCTCTGTCTCTCTCCGTCTCTCCATCTCTCTCGTCTCTCTCCGTCTCTCTCCGTGTCTCTCGTCTCTCTCCGTCTCTCTCCGTCTCTCTCGTTTCTCTCCGTCTCTCTCCGTCTCTCTCGTCTCTCTCGTCTCTCTCGTCTCTCTCCGTCTCTCTCATTTCTCTCCGTCTCTCTCTCGTCTCTCTCGTCTCTCTCCGTCTCTCTCCGTCTCTCTCCGTTTCTCCGTCTCTCCGTCTCTCCATCTCTCCGTCTCTCTCCGTCTATCCGTCTCTCTCCATCTCTCTCCGTCTCTCCGTCTCTTGTCTCTCCATCTCTCCGTCTCTCTCTGTCTCTTTCCGTCTCTCTCCGTCTCTCTCCGTCTCTCTCCGTCTCTCCGTCTCTCTCCGTCTCTCCATCTCTCTTGTTTCTCTCGTCTCTCTCCATCTCTCTCATCTCTCTCCATCTCTCTCCGTCTCTCTCCATCTCTCTCCGTCTCTCTCGTCTCTCTCCGTCTCTCTCCGTGTCACGGAACGTCCCACACTCCGCTTGAGTGCTTCCATCAGTATACCGCTTCCTAAGTTCTGGAACACGAGTCCAATGGATCTGGCTATAGGAACCCCCAAGAACTAGACAACACCAGTCTTGGAGTACATCAGGACTAACTCTTTATTTGAGATCTCACACAAATTTATACACCAGGATGACTCAAAGCTAACCTAATTAACATGAGCTAATTTACTAAAACATTTACCCAGACCAGATGACTCAGAGACATGACCTGTAGGACAGACTTGTGGGCACCGAGCTTCACACAGTAGTATAAACACAATAGCTGGAGCTAATTACAATTAACAATACAAACAACAATCTCCCCCCTCCTCAGCCTGTTCGTCTCCTAGCCAATCCTGGAGGCCAATGTGATCAGCTCATTCAATTAACAGGTTGAGTTCAGAAACAACCAAACCAATAATAGTCTCTACATACATCCTGGGTGATATTGTGGACAAATATTACTGTCCCATTTTAAGTAGTCCAAGATATATTTTCTCACTCACCCTGTGCCACGATAGCACAGGGTAACTTAGACATAAGATGTATTCTGAGTTCCACGGGCCCTCCCGTCACACTCTGTCTCTCCGTCTCTCTCCGTCTCTCTCCGTCTCTCTCGTCTCTCTCCGTCTCTCTCCGTCTCTCTCCGTCTCTCCGTCTCTCTCCGTCTCTCTCCGTCTCTCTGTCTCTCCATCTCTCCGTCTCTCTCCGTCTCTCCGTCTCTCTCCGTCTCTCTGTCTCTCTCCGTCTCTCCGTCTCTCTCCGTCTCTCTGTCTCTCTCCGTCTCTCTCTGTCTCTCCGTCTCTCTCCGTCTCTCCGTGTCTCTCCGTGTCTCTCCGTCTCTCTCCGTCTCTCTGTCTCTCTCTCCGTCTCTCTCCGTCTCTCCGTCTCTCTCCGTCTCTCTCCGTCTCTCCGTCTCTCTGTCTCTCCATCTCTCCGTCTCTCTCCGTCTCTCTCCATCTCTCTCCGTCTCTCCGTCTCTCTGTCTCGCCATCTCTCCGTCTCTCTCCATCTCTCTGTCTCTCTCCGTCTCTCTGTCTCTCTCCGTCTCTCCGTCTCTCTCCATCTCTCTCCATCTCTCCGTCTGTCTCCGTCTCTCCTTCTCTCTCCATCTCTCTCCATCTCTCCGTCTCTCTCCGTCTCTCCGTCTCTCCATCTCTCTCCGTCTCTCTCCGTCTCTCTGTCTCTCCATCTCTCCGTCTCTCTCCATCTCTCCGTCTCTCTCCGTCTCTCTGTCTCTCTCCGTCTCTCTGTCTCTCTCCATCTCTCTGTCTCTCTCCGTCTCTCTCCGTCTCTCCGTGTCTCTCCGTCTCTCTGTCTCTCCGTCTCTCTCCGTCTCTCTCCATCTCTCTCCGTCTCTCTGTCTGTCTCTCCGTCTCTCCGTCTCTCTCCGTCTCTCCGTCTCTCTCCGTCTCTCTCCGTCTCTCTCCGTTTCTCCGTCTCTCTCCGTCTCTCCATCTCTCTCGTCTCTCTCCGTCTCTCTCCGTCTCTCTCGTCTCTCTCGTCTCTCTCCGTCTCTCTCATTTCTCTCCGTCTCTCTCGTCTCTCTCCGTCTCTCTCCGTTTCTCCGTCTCTCCGTCTCTCCATCTCTCCGTCTCTCTCCGTCTATCCGTCTCTCTCCATCTCTCTCCGTCTCTTGTCTCTCCATCTCTCCGTCTCTCTCCGTCTCTCTCTGTCTCTTTCCGTCTCTCTGTCTCTCTCCGTCTCTCTCCGTCTCTCTCCGTCTCTCTCGTCTCTCTCCGTCTCTCTCTCGTCTCTCTCCGTCTCTCTCCATCTCTCTCGTCTCTCTCCGTCTCTCTCGTCTCTCTCCGTCTCTCTCCGTCTCTCTCCGTCTCTCTCGTCTCTCTCCGTCTCTCTCCGTCTCTCGTCTCTCTCCGTCTCTCTCCGTCTCTCGTCTCTCTCCGTCTCTCTCCATCTCTCTCGTCTCTCTCCGTCTCTCTCCGTCTCTCTCCGTCTGTCTCTCTCGTCTCTCTCCGTCTCTCTCCATCTCTCTCGTCTCTCTCCGTCTCTCTCCGTCTCTCTCCGTCTCTCTCCGTCTCTCTCGTGTCTCTCCGTCTCTCTCCATTTCTCCGTCTCTCTCCGTCTCTCCATCTCTCTCGTCTCTCTCCATCTCTCCGTCTCTCTCATTTCTCTCCGTCTCTCTCTCGTCTCTCTCGTCTCTCTCTGTCTCTCTCCGTCTCTCTCCGTTTCTTCGTCTCTCTCCGTTTCTTCGTCTCTCTCCGTCTCTCCATCTCTCTCGTCTCTCTCCATTTCTCTCCGTCTCTCTCGTCTCTCTCGTCTCTCTCCGTCTCTCTCCGTCTCTCTCCGTTTCTCCGTCTCTCTCCGTCTCTCCATCTCTCTCGTCTCTCTCCGTCTCTCTCCGTGTCTCTCGTCTCTCTCCGTCTCTCTCCGTCTCTCTCGTTTCTCTCCGTCTCTCTCGTCTCTCTCCGTCTCTCTCGTCTCTCTCGTCTCTCTCCGTCTCTCTCATTTCTCTCCATCTCTCTCTCGTCTCTCTCGTCTCTCTCCGTCTCTCTCCGTCTTTCTCCGTTTCTCCATCTCTCTCCGTCTCTCCATCTCTCTCCGTCTCTCTCCGTCTCTCTCGTGTCTCTCATCTCTCTCCGTCTCTCTCCGTCTCTCCGTCTCTCTCCGTCTCTCTCCGTCTCTCTCGTCTCTCTCCGTCTCTCTCGTCTCTCTCCGTCTCTCTCCGTCTCTCTTGTCTCTCTCCGTCTCTCTCTCGTCTCTCGCCATCTCTCTCCGTCTCTCTCGTCTCTCTCCGTCTCTCTCCGTCTCTCTCCGTCTCTCTCGTCTCTCTCCGTCTCTCTCTCGTCTCTCTCCGTCTCTCTCCGTCTCTCTTGTCTCTCTCCGTCTCTCTCCGTCTCTCTCGTCTCTCTCCGTCTCTCGTCTCTCTCGTCTCTCTCCGTCTCTCTCTCTCGTCTCTCTCCGTCTCTCTCCGTCTCTCGTCTCTCTCCATCTCTCTCTCGTCTCTCTCCGTCTCTCTCCATCTCTCTCGTCTCTCTCCATCTCTCTCGTCTCTCTCCGTCTCTCTCCGTCTCTCTCGTCTCTCTCGTCTCTCTCCGTCTCTCTCCATTTCTCCGTCTCTCTCCGTCTCTCCATCTCTCTCGTCTCTCTCCATCTCTCCGTCTCTCTCGTCTCTCTCCGTCTCTCTCCGTCTCTCTCCGTTTCTCCGTCTCTCTCCGTCTCTCCATCTCTCTCGTCTCTCTCCGTTTCTCTCCGTCTCTCTCCGTCTCACTCGTCTCTCTCGTCTCTCTCCGTCTCTCTCCGTCTCTCCGTCTCTCTCCGTCTCTCTCGTCTCTCTCCGTCTCTCTCGTCTCTCTCCGTCTCTCTCATCTCTCTCCGTCTCTCTCCTTCTCTCTCCGTCTCTCCATCTCTCTCGTCTCTCTCCGTCTCTCTCCGTCTCTCTCCGTCTCACTCGTCTCTCTCGTCTCTCTCCGTCTCTCTCGTCTCTCTCCGTCTCTCTCGTCTCTCTCCGTCTCTCTCCGTCTC
This sequence comes from Aquarana catesbeiana, assembly GCA_037953035.1. Taxonomy (NCBI): domain Eukaryota; kingdom Metazoa; phylum Chordata; class Amphibia; order Anura; family Ranidae; genus Aquarana; species Aquarana catesbeiana. The sequence goes on along the minus strand of JBBHAA010002341.1, from coordinate 60,083 downwards.
TCTCTCGTCTCTCTCCGTCTCTCTCCGTCTCTCTCTCGTCTCTCTCGTCTCTCTCCGTCTCTCTCCGTCTCTCTCCGTTTCTCTGTCTCTCTCCGTCTCTCTCCGTCTCTCTCCGTCTCTCTCATCTCTCTCTGTCTCTCTCCGTCTCTCTCCGTGTCTCTCTCCATCTCTCTCCGTGTCTCTCTCCATCTCTTTCCGTCTCTCTCCGTGTCTCTCTCGTTTATCTCAGTCTCTCTCCGTCTCTCTCCGTCTCTCTCCGTCTCTCCATCTCTCTCTGTCTCTCTCCGTCTCTCTCCGTCTCTCTCCGTCTCTCTATCTCTCTTGTCTCTCTCCATCTCTCTCATCTCTCTCGTCTCTCTCCATCTCTCTCATCTCTCTCGTCTCTCTCCGTCTCTCTCCGTCTCTCTCCGTCTCTCTCGTATCTCTCGTCTCTCTCCGTCTCTCTCCGTCTCTCTCCATCTCTCTCCGTCTCTCCGTCTCTCTCCGTCTCTCCATCTCTCTCCATCTCTCTCGTCTCTCTCCATCTCTCTCGTCTCTCTCGTCTCTCTCGTCTCTCCCGTCTCTCCGTCTCTCTCCGTCTCTCCGTCTCTCTCGTCTCTCTCGTCTCTCTCCATCTCTCTCCGTCTCTCTCGTCTCTCTCCGTCTCTCTACGTGTCACGGAACATCCCACACTCCGCTTGAGTGCTTCCATCAGTATACCGCTTCCTAAGTTCTGGAACACGAGTCCAATGGATCTGGCTATAGGAACCACCAAGAACTAGACAACACCAGTCTTGGAGTACATCAGGACTAACTCTTTATTTGAGATCTCACACAAATTTATACACCAGGATGACTCAAAGCTAACCTAATTAACAAGAGCTAATTTACTAAAACATTTACCCAGACCAGATGACTCAGAAACATGACCTGTAGGACAGACTTGTGGGCACCGAGCTTCACACAGTAGTATAAACACAATAGCTGGAGCTAATTACAATTAACAATACAAACAACAATCTCCCCCCTCCTCAGCCTAGACTGTTCGTCTCCTAGCCAGTCCTGGAGGCCAATGTGATCAGCTCATTCAATTAACAGGTTGAGTTCAGAAACAACCAAACCAATAATAGTCTCTACATACATCCTGGGAGATATTGTGGACAAATATTACTGTCCCATTTTAAGTAGTCCAAGATATATTTTCTCACTCACCCTGTGCCAGGATAGCACAGGGTAACTTAGACATAAGATGTATTCTGAGTTCCACGGGCCCTCCCGTCACACTCCGTCTCTCCGTCTCTCTCCGTCTCTCTCGTCTCTCTCCGTCTCTCTCCGTCTCTCTCCGTCTCTCCGTCTCTCTCCGTCTCTCCGTCTCTCCGTCTCTCTCCGTCTCTCTCCGTTTCTCTGTCTCTCCATCTCTCCGTCTCTCTCCATCTCTCCGTCTCTCTCCGTCTCTCTGTCTCTCTCCGTCTCTCTGTCTCTCTCCATCTCTCTGTCTCTCTCCGTCTCTCTCCGTCTCTCCGTGTCTCTCCGTCTCTCTGTCTCTCCGTGTCTCTCCGTCTCTCTCCGTCTCTCTCCGTCTCTCTCCATCTCTCTCCGTCTCTCTGTCTGTCTCTCCGTCTCTCCGTCTCTCTCCGTCTCTCCGTCTCTCTCCGTCTCTCTCCGTCTCTCCGTCTCTCTCCGTCTCTCTCCGTCTCTCTCCGTTTCTCCGTCTCTCTCCGTCTCTCCATCTCTCTCGTCTCTCTCCGTCTCTCTCCGTGTCTCTCGTCTCTCTCCGTCTCTCTCCGTCTCTCTCGTTTCTCTCCGTCTCTCTCCGTCTCTCTCGTCTCTCTCGTCTCTCTCCGTCTCTCTCCGTCTCTCCATCTCTCTCGTTTCTCTCGTCTCTCTCCATCTCTCTCATCTCTCTCCATCTCTCTCCGTCTCTCTCCATCTCTCTCCGTCTCTCTCGTCTCTCTCCGTCTCTCTCCGTGTCACGGAACGTCCCACACTCCGCTTGAGTGCTTCCATCAGTATACCGCTTCCTAAGTTCTGGAACACGAGTCCAATGGATCTGGCTATAGGAACCCCCAAGAACTAGACAACACCAGTCTTGGAGTACATCAGGACTAACTCTTTATTTGAGATCTCACACAAATTTATACACCAGGATGACTCAAAGCTAACCTAATTAACATGAGCTAATTTACTAAAACATTTACCCAGACCAGATGACTCAGAGACATGACCTGTAGGACAGACTTGTGGGCACCGAGCTTCACACAGTAGTATAAACACAATAGCTGGAGCTAATTACAATTAACAATACAAACAACAATCTCCCCCCTCCTCAGCCTGTTCGTCTCCTAGCCAATCCTGGAGGCCAATGTGATCAGCTCATTCAATTAACAGGTTGAGTTCAGAAACAACCAAACCAATAATAGTCTCTACATACATCCTGGGTGATATTGTGGACAAATATTACTGTCCCATTTTAAGTAGTCCAAGATATATTTTCTCACTCACCCTGTGCCAGGATAGCACAGGGTAACTTAGACATAAGATGTATTCTGAGTTCCACGGGCCCTCCCGTCACACTCTGTCTCTCCGTCTCTCTCCGTCTCTCTCCGTCTCTCTCGTCTCTCTCCGTCTCTCTCCGTCTCTCTCCGTCTCTCCGTCTCTCTCCGTCTCTCTCCGTCTCTCTGTCTCTCCATCTCTCCGTCTCTCTCCATCTCTCCGTCTCTCTCCATCTCTCCGTCTCTCTCCGTCTCTCTGTCTCTCTCCGTCTCTCCGTCTCTCTCCGTCTCTCTGTCTCTCTCCGTCTCTCTCTGTCTCTCCGTCTCTCTCCGTCTCTCCGTGTCTCTCCGTCTCTCTCCGTCTCTCTTCGTCTCTCTGTCTCTCTCTCCGTCTCTCTCCGTCTCTCCGTCTCTCTCCGTCTCTCTCCATCTCTCCGTCTCTCTGTCTCTCCATCTCTCCGTCTCTCTCCGTCTCTCTCCATCTCTCTCCGTCTCTCCGTCTCTCTGTCTCTCCATCTCTCCGTCTCTCTCCATCTCTCTGTCTCTCTCCGTCTCTCTGTCTCTCTCCGTCTCTCCGTCTCTCTCCATCTCTCTCCATCTCTCCGTCTGTCTCCGTCTCTCCGTCTCTCTCCATCTCTCTCCATCTCTCCGTCTCTCTCCGTCTCTCCGTCTCTCCATCTCTCTCCGTCTCTCTCCGTCTCTCTGTCTCTCCATCTCTCCGTCTCTCTCCATCTCTCCGTCTCTCTCCGTCTCTCTGTCTCTCTCCGTCTCTCTGTCTCTCTCCATCTCTCTGTCTCTCTCCGTCTCTCTCCGTCTCTCCGTGTCTCTCCGTCTCTCTGTCTCTCCGTGTCTCTCCGTCTCTCTCCGTCTCTCTCCATCTCTCTCCGTCTCTCTGTCTGTCTCTCCGTCTCTCCGTCTCTCTCCGTCTCTCCGTCTCTCTCCGTCTCTCTCCGTCTCTCTCCGTTTCTCCGTCTCTCTCCGTCTCTCCATCTCTCTCGTCTCTCTCCGTCTCTCTCCGTGTCTCTCGTCTCTCTCCGTCTCTCTCCGTCTCTCTCGTTTCTCTCCGTCTCTCTCCGTCTCTCTCGTCTCTCTCGTCTCTCTCGTCTCTCTCCGTCTCTCTCATTTCTCTCCGTCTCTCTCTCGTCTCTCTCGTCTCTCTCCGTCTCTCTCCGTTTCTCCGTCTCTCCGTCTCTCCATCTCTCCGTCTCTCTCCGTCTATCCGTCTCTCTCCATCTCTCTCCGTCTCTCCGTCTCTTGTCTCTCCATCTCTCCGTCTCTCTCCGTCTCTCTCTGTCTCTTTCCGTCTCTCTGTCTCTCTCCGTCTCTCTCCGTCTCTCTCCGTCTCTCCGTCTCTCTCCGTCTCTCCATCTCTCTCGTCTCTCTCGTCTCTCTCCATCTCTCTCATCTCTCTCCATCTCTCTCCGTCTCTCCGTCTCTCTTGTCTCTCTCGTCTCTCTCCATCTCTCTCCGTCTCTCTCGTCTCTCTCCGTCTCTCTCCGTGTCACGGAACGTCCCACACTCCGCTTGAGTGCTTCCATCAGTATACCGCTTCCTAAGTTCTGGAACACGAGTCCAATGGATCTGGCTATAGGAACCCCCAAGAACTAGACAACACCAGTCTTGGAGTACATCAGGACTAACTCTTTATTTGAGATCTCACACAAATTTATACACCAGGATGACTCAAAGCTAACCTAATTAACATGAGCTAATTTACTAAAACATTTACCCAGACCAGATGACTCAGAGACATGACCTGTAGGACAGACTTGTGGGCACCGAGCTTCACACAGTAGTATAAACACAATAGCTGGAGCTAATTACAATTAACAATACAAACAACAATCTCCCCCCTCCTCAGCCTGTTCGTCTCCTAGCCAATCCTGGAGGCCAATGTGATCAGCTCATTCAATTAACAGGTTGAGTTCAGAAACAACCAAACCAATAATAGTCTCTACATACATCCTGGGAGATATTGTGGACAAATATTACTGTCCCATTTTAAGTAGTCCAAGATATATTTTCTCACTCACCCTGTGCCAGGATAGCACAGGGTAACTTAGACATAAGATGTATTCTGAGTTCCACGGGCCCTCCCGTCACACTCTGTCTCTCCGTCTCTCTCCGTCTCTCTCCGTCTCTCTCGTCTCTCTCCGTCTCTCTCCGTCTCTCTGTCTCTCTCCGTCTCTCTCCGTCTCTCTCCGTCTCTCCGTCTCTCTCCGTCTCTCTCCGTCTCTCTGTCTCTCCATCTCTCCGTCTCTCTCCATCTCTCCGTCTCTCTCCGTCTCTCTGTCTCTCTCCGTCTCTCCGTCTCTCTCCGTCTCTCTGTCTCTCTCCGTCTCTCTCTGTCTCTCCGTCTCTCTCCGTCTCTCCGTGTCTCTCCGTCTCTCTCCGTCTCTCTCCGTCTCTCTGTCTCTCTCTCCGTCTCTCTCCGTCTCTCCGTCTCTCTCCGTCTCTCTCCATCTCTCCGTCTCTCTGTCTCTCCATCTCTCCGTCTCTCTCTGTCTCTCTCCATCTCTCTCCGTCTCTCCGTCTCTCTGTCTCTCCATCTCTCCGTCTCTCTCCATCTCTCTGTCTCTCTCCGTCTCTCTGTCTCTCTCCGTCTCTCCGTCTCTCTCCATCTCTCTCCATCTCTCCGTCTGTCTCCGTCTCTCCATCTCTCTCCATCTCTCTCCATCTCTCTCCATCTCTCCGTCTCTCTCCGTCTCTCTCGTCTCTCTCGTCACTCTCCGGCTCTCCGTCTCTCTCCGTCTCTCCGTCTCTCTCCGTCTCTCTCCATCTCTCTGTCTCTCTCCATCTCTCTGTCTCTCTCCGTCTTTCTGTCTCTCTCCATCTCTCTCGTCTCTCTCTTCGCTCTCCGGCTCTCCGTCTCTCTCCGTCTCTCTCCGTCTCTCTGTCTCTCTGTCTCTCTCCATCTCTCCGTCTCTCTCCTCTCTCTCCGTCTCCCTCATCTCTCTCGTCTCTCTCCGGCTCTCCGTCTCTCTCATCTCTCTCGTCTCTCTCCGGCTCTCCGTCTCTCTCTTGTCTCTCTCCGTCTCTCCGTCTCTCTTGTCTCTCTCCGTCTCTCTTGTCTCTCTTGTCTCTCTCATCTCTCCGTCTCTCTCCGTCTCTCTGTCTCTCTCCGTCTCACTCATCTCTCTCCGTCTCTCCCCGGCTCTCCGGCTCTCTGTCTCTCTGTCTCTCTCGTCTCTCTCGTCTCTCTCGTCTCTCTCTGTCTCTCTCGTCTCTCTCGTCTCTCTCGTCTCTCTCGTCTCTCCGGCGGTTCTCCTCCATGTTTCCTATTTATTGCTGAATTGGGACACATTTCCAGCCCTCGTAGCCACCAATCATTACAGCTTCTGCAGCTTCTCAGTGCTCCAATCACAGGACACGTTCCTTGGAATAGTACTGAACCCCCCTCATACAATAAGTGGGAACATCTGGTATGACATCGGGACCTCCAGACCTCATCACAGGTACTGGTGTCCCCAATGGAAGATTTTTCACCTATTCCTCTTCTGGTGACTCCAAATATTGGCTATCCTATCACTTTGTGTCTTAGTGACAATGGTCACCAGGAAGAGAGGGGGGAGGGGGGATTTCCCAGCGGAGACACAGGCCACAATAAAAATCTGACAGAGGCTGTAACCACGCACCACCCATCTACAACCAAGAAATAAAGTTCTGGCTTTAGATACACCTTCATTCTAACGGGTATCCCGGGGTTTCTGCCCATCGCTCACTTTGTATTATTCAATCAGGCAAATGAGGTGCAGACCTAGTGGATGGTCACCAAGTACAGGACATATGGAGAAGATTTCAGTGTTTATGAGCCACTCACACCGCCATCTTCCATTCATTCATCACCCAGCAGATGATTGTCTTCTCTCTCCAGATCTATCCTTGTCGCTCGGCATCATGGGAGATGATAGATCCAGGCACTGAGGCATAAAGGAGTGCTGGAGATCATCTCCGCTCATCACTCACAGCCTGACAATGGCCACCACCATCCTCATTCTCCCATACAAGGAGGCCTGCTGGCCGAATTACTCTGACATCCACCCAGATGATTGGCTGAGTTTGCTGCTGAAAGTTGGTGCCGGTGATCAGTGCCGTGTACAACAGACGGAAGGCTCTGGTGATCGGCAATTTCTGGATTCATAGAGGACATGTGGTGGCCATAGGACCTCTACAGGTTCTTAAGGTTCACATATATCAGGATGGTTTACAGGGCCGTAGGCTTGAAGTATTTTTTGAGCTTCAATTAGTAGAGGGTCGTGCTTTACTCCACATGTGAAAGCTTCTCCCAACAACTGTCACTTTACAGCAGCTGGAATTTAAAATACAGAAGGGTCTGAATCAGCCATGTGACCTATAAATGGAGACTTCTGAGTAGCTATTTGGGTTGAAAATAACTACTTGTGCAAAAATACATTTAATCTAATAAAACTTTTGTTGATCTAGTAAACCTTGGTGATCCAGAAAATGTTGGGGACCCTGAAATATTGGTTAATCCTGAAACCCAAGGTGATCCAGAGACCCTGATTTCTCTAGAAACACGTGTTCATCCTTACATCCTAGTTAAGTCACGAAATCTGGTTCTAATATCTTAAATCATCTCAAAACCCCAGTTTATTCAGAAACATGGGCTGGTCCCAAACACCAATTCATCCACAAGTCCTAGTTCACCCAGAGACCCCAATTCATCCAGAGACCCCAATCCTTTCAGAGACCCCAATCCTTCCAGAGGCCCTACTTCAAAAGGATATCCTCCAAGGTGATCCAGAGACCACAATCCATCCAGAGACCTCAATCCTTCCAGAGGCCCTACTTCAAAAGGATATCCTCGGAGGTGATCCAGAGACCCCAATCCATCCAGAGACCCTAATCCTTCCAGAGACCCTACTTCAGAGGGATATACTCCAAGGTGATCCAGAGACCACAATCCATCCAGAGACCTCAATCCTTCCAGAGGCCCTACTTCAAAAGGATATCCTCAGAGGTGATCCAGAGACCCCAATCCATCCAGAGACCCCAATCCTTCCAGAGACCCTACTTCAAAGGGATATCCTCCAAGGTGATCCAGAGACCCGAATCCATCCAGAGACCCCAATCCTTCCAGAGACCCTACTTCAAAAGGATATCCTCCGAGGTTATCCATAGACCCCAATTAATCCAGAGATACAATCCTTCAAGAGACCCTACTTCAAAAGGATATCCTCTGAGGTGATCCGGAGACCCGAATCCATCCAGAGACCCCAATCCTTCCAGAGACCCTACTTCAAAAGGATATCCTCCGAGGTAATCAAGAGACCCCAATCCTTCCAGAGACCCTAGTTCAAAGGGATATCCTCCAAGGTGATCCAGAGATTCGAATCCATCCAGAGACCCCAATCCTTCCAGAGACCCTACTCCAAAGGGATATCCTCCAAGGTGATCCAGAGACCCAAATCCATCCAGAGACCCCAATTCATCCAGAAACCCCAATCCTTTCAGAGGCGCCAATCCTTCCAGAAACCCTACTTCAAAAGGATATCCTCCGAGGTGATCCAGAGACCCCAATCCTTCCAGAGACCTTACTTCAAAAGGATATCCTCCAAGGTGATCCAGAGACCCTAATCCATCCAGAGACCCCAATCCTTCCAGAGACCCTACTTCAAAAGGATATCCTCCAAGGTGATCCAGAGACACCAATCCTTCCAGAAACCCTAATCCTTCCAGAGACCCTACTTCAAAAGGATATCCTCCATAATGATCCAGAGACCTGAATCCCTCCAGAGACCCCAATCCTTCCAGAGACCCTACTTCAAAAGGATATCTTCCAAGGTGATCCAGAGACCCCAGTTTAATCTAGAAACATTTCCATGCCCAGGCCCTGGTTAAGTCAGAATCCCTAGTTCATCCCAAAACTCTAGGTGACCCAATAAACCAGAATTTGTCAAACTAACGCAAAAACTCTTTTTGGAGTATAATCCAATTTTTAACCAAAAAATAAATACATTTATATATATATTGTTTTTAAACCCTAGAGCCATTCAGTTATCTAATTTAACTGACTAAATTAATTTGAGTAAATTTTAGCCAAGCAGAATTCTTTAAGAAAACATGAGATCGATTCAGATAAAGACTGAGCTATCGAAAATAAATATTTATTACAAAAAGGTATACAATGTAATACTGACATATAATCACACACATCAGTTAGACTCAATGGACTTGTGTCTTTTTTCAACCTCACCTACTATGTAATAAGTCAGATACAATAACCATAAATAATGGCCTGATATACATAGACACTAAGATAATTGTGTAAAAGTTCCAAAATTATGTATTATGGGTGGGAGAGGAAATATGGTGGTCCTCCTGCAGACTGGGTGGGAGAGGGAATATGGTGGTCCTCCTGCAGACTGGGTGGGAGAGGGAATATTGTGGTCCTCCTGCAGACTGGGTGGGAGAGGAAATATGGTGGTCCTCCTGCAGACTGGGTTGGAGAGGGAATATGGTGGTCCTCCTGCAGACTGGGTGGGAGAGGGAATATGGTGGTCCTCCTGCAGACTGGGTGGGAGAGGGAATATGGTGGTCCTCCTACAGACTGGGTGGGAGAGGAAATATGGTGGTCCTCCTGCAGACTGGGTGGGAGAGGGAATATGGTGGTCCTCCTGCAGACTGGGTGGGAGAGGGAATATGGTGGTCCTCCTACAGACTGGGTGGGAGAGGGATTATGGTGGTCCTCCTGCAGACTGGGTGGGAGAGGGAATATGGTGGTCCTCCTACAGACTGAGTGGGAGAGGGATTATGGTGGTCCTCCTGCAGACTGGGTGGGAGAGGGATTATGGTGGTCCTCCTACAGACTGGGTGGGAGAGGCTCTTTCACTTGGAGACAGAAATATTTACCAACCATATTCCTCAAGAAATCTATGAAGATAAATTAATTCCACCTTTTCAGACTGCTGGAACATTGTTTGTCTTCTCATGATGTGTCTAGTGGACAAAGTACACAAATATTCAAGTACCGCTTTGTGTCTCTCCCATTGTTAAGTGAGTTACATAGTTACATAGTAGGTGAGGTTGAAAAAAGACACAAGTCCATCAAGTCCAACCTATGTGTGTGATTATGTGTCAGTATTACATTATATATCTCTGTATGTTGTGGTCATTCAGGTGATTATCTAATAGTTTCTTGAAGCTATCAATGCTCCCCGCTGAGACCACCGCCTGTGGAAGGGAATTCCACATCCTTGCCGCTCTTACAGTAAAGAACCCTCTACGTAGTTTAAGGTTAAACCTCTTTTCTTCTAATTGTAATGAGTGGCCACGAGTCTTATTAAACTCTCTTCTGCAAAAAAGTTTTCTCCCTATTGTGGGGTCACCAGTCCGGTATTTGTATATTGTGGGGTCACCAGTCCGGTATTTGTATATTGTGGGGTCACCAGTCCGGTATTTATATATTATGGGTAGGGATGAGCTTCGAGTTCGAGTCGAACTCATGTTCGACTCGAACATTGGCTGTTCGCAAGTTCGCCGAACAGCGAACAAATTGGGGTGTTCGCGGCAAATTCGAATGCCACGGAACACCCTTTAAAAGTCTATGGGAGAAATCAAAAGTGCTCATTTTAAAGGCTAATATGCAAGTTATTGTCATAAAAAGTGTTTGGAGACCCGGGTCCTGCCCCAGGGGACATGGATCAATGCAAAAAAAAAGTTTTAAAAACGGCTGTTTTTTCAGGAGCAGTGATTTTAATAATGCTTAAAGTCAATCAATAAAAGTGTAATATCCCTTTAAATTTCGTACCTGGGGGGTGTCTATAGTATACCTGTAAAGGGGCGCATGTTTCCCGTGTTTAGAACAGTCTGACAGCAAAATGACATTTCAAAGGAAAAAAACCCATTTAAAACTACCCGCGGTTATTAATGAATTGCCGGTCCGACAATACACATAAAAGTTCATTGATAAAAACGGCATGGGAATTCCCCACAGGGGAACCCCGAACCAAAATAAAAAAAAAATGGCGTGGGGGACCCCCCAAAAATCCATACCAGACCCTTATCCGAGCACGCAACCTGGCAGGCCGCAGGAAAAGGGGGGATGAGAGAGCCCCCCCCTCCTGAACCGTACCAGGCCACATGCCCTCAACATTGGGAGGGTGCTTTGGGGTAGCCCCCCAAAACACCTTGTCCCCATGTTGATGAGGACAAGGGCCTCATCCCCACAACCCTGGCCGGTGGTTGTGGGGGTCTGCGGGCGGGGGGCTTATTGGAATCTGGAAGCCCCCTTTAACAAGGGGACCCCCAGATCCCGGCCCCCCCCGTGTGAAATGGTAAGGGGGTACTTACCCCTACCATTTCACTAAAAAACTGTCAAAAATGTTAAAAATGACAAGAGACAGTTTTTGACAATTCCTTTATTTAAATTCTTTCTCTTTCTTCTATCTTCCTTCATCTTATTCTGGTTCTTCTGGTTCTTCTGGTTCTTCCTCCGGCGTTCTCGTCCAGCATCTCCTCCGCGGCGTCTTCTATCTTCTTCTCCTCGGGCCGCTCCGCACCCATGGCATGGGGGGAGGCTCCCGCTCTTCTCTTCTTCTTTTCTTCTCTTCTTCTTTTCTTCTCTTCTCTTCTTCATCTTCTTCTCCGGGCCGCTCCGCACCCATGCTGGCATGGAGGGAGGCTCCCGCTGTGTGATGGAGTCTCCTCGTCTGACGGTTCTTAAATAAAGGGGGGTGGGTCCACCCGGTGATCCCGCCCCCCTCTGACGCACGGGACATGACGGGACTTCCCTGTGGCATTCCCCGTGACATCACAGGGAAGTCCCATCAAGTCACCGTGCGTCAGAGGGGGGCGGGGTCCCAGGGTGGCCCCGCCCCCCGTTATTTAAGAACCGTCAGACGAGGAGATGCCGTCACACAGCGGGAGCCTCCCACCATGCCAGCATGGGTGCGGAGCGGCCCGGAGAAGAAAATGAAGAAGAGAAGAAGAGAAGAAAAGAAGAAGATGAAGAAGAAGAAGAGAAGAGCGGGAGCCTCCCCCCCATGCCATGGGTGCGGAGCGGCCCGAGGAGAAGAAGATAGAAGACGCCGCGGAGGAGATGCTGGACGAGAACGCCGGAGGAAGAATCAGAAGAGCCAGAAGAACCAGAAGAACCAGAAGAAGAAGGAAGATAGAAGAAAGAAGAAGCATTTAAATAAAGGAATTGTCAAAAACTGTCTCTTGTCATTTTTAACATTTTTGACAGTTTTTTAGTGAAATGGTAGGGGTAAGTACCCCCTTACCATTTCACACAGGGGGGGGCCGGGATCTGGGGGTCACCTTGTTAAAGGGAGCTTCCAGATTCCGATAAGCCCCCCGCCCGCAGACCCCCACAACCACCGGCCAGGGTTGTGGGGATGAGGCCCTTGTCCTCATCAACATGGGGACAAGGTGTTTTGGGGGGCTACCCCAAAGCACCCTCCCAATGTTGAGGGCATGTGGCCTGGTACGGTTCAGGAGGGGGGGGCGCACTCTCATCCCCCCTCTTTTCCTGTGGCCTGCCAGGTTGTGTGCTCGGATAAGGGCCTGGTATGGAATTTAGGGGGAACCCCACGTCATTTTTTTGTTTTAATTTTGGTTCGGGGTTCCCCTTTGGGGAATTCCCATGCCGTTTTTATCAATGAACTTCTATGTGTATTGTCGGCAATGCAATAGCCGCGGGTAGTTTTAAATGAGTTTTTTCCTTCAAAATGTCATTTTGCTGTCAGACTGTTCTAAACACGGGAAACATGCGCCCCTTTACAGGCATACTATAGACACCCCCCAGCTACGAAATTTAAAGGGATATTACACTTTTATTGTTTGACTTTAAGCATTATTAAAATCACTGGTCCTGAAAAAACGGCCGTTTTTAAACTTTTTTTGCATTGATCCATGTCCCCTGGGGCAGGACACGGGTCCCCAAACACTTTTTATGACAATAACTTGCATATAAGCCTTTAAAATTAGCACTTTTGATTATTCATGTTTGTGTCCCATAGACTTTAATGGTGTTCGCGTGTTCGAACGAACTTTTTTCCTGTTCGCATGTTCTGGTGCGAACCGAACAGGGGGGGGTTTGGCTCATCCCTAATTATGGGGTCACCAGTCCGGTATTTATATATTGTGGGGTCACCAGTCCAGTATTTGTATATTGTGGGGTCACCAGTCCGGTATTTATATATTGTGGGGTCACCAGTCCGGTATTTATATATTGTGGGGTCACCAGTCCGGTATTTATATATTGTGGGGTCACCAGTCTGGTATTTGTATATTGTGGGGTCACCAGTCCGGTATTTGTATATTGTGGGGTCACCAGTCCGGTATTTATATATTGTGGGGTCACCCGTGCCTTATTTGTATATTGTGGGGTCACCAGTCCGGTATTTATATATTGTGGGGTCACTAGTCCGGTATTTGTATATTGTGGGGTCACCAGTCCGGTATTTATATATTGTGGGGTCACCAGTCCGGTATTTATATATTGTGGGGTCACCAGTCCGGTATTTGTATATTGTGGGGTCACCAGTCCGGTATTTATATATTGTGGGGTCACCAGTCCGGTATTTATACATTGAAATCATATCCCCTCTCAAGCGTCTCTTCTCCAGAGAGAATAAGTTCAGAGCTCACAACCTTTCCTCATAACTAAGATCCTCCAGACCCTTTATTAGCTTTGTTGCCCTTCTTTGTAGTCGCTCCATTTCCAGTACATCCTTCCTGAGGACTGGTGCCCAGAACTGGACAGCATACTCCAGGTGCGGCCGGACCAGAGTCTTGTAGAGCGGGAGAATTATCGTTTTATCTCTGGAGTTGATCCCCTTTTAATGCCAATATTCTGTTTGCTTTGTTAGCAGCAGCTTGGCATTGCATGTCATTGCTGAGCCTATCATCTACTAGGACCCCCAGGTCCTTTTCCATCCTAGATCCCCCCAGAGGTTCTCCCCCCAGTCTATAGATTGCATTCAGATTTTTACCACCCAAATTCATTATTTTACATTTTTCTACATTGAACCTCATTTGCCATGTAGTTGCCCCTCCCCCATTCATTTGTTCAGATCTTTTTGCAAGATTTCCACATCCTGCGGAGAAGTTATTGCCCTGCTTAGCTTAGTATCGTCTGCAAATACAGAGATTGAACTGTTTATCCCATCCTCCAGATCGTTTATAAACAAATTAAATAGGATTGGTCCCAGCACAGAACCCTGGGGGACCCCACTACCCACCCCTGACCATTCCGAGTACTCCCCATTTATCACCACCCTCTGAACTCACCCTTGTAGCCAGTTTTCAATCCATGTACTCACCCTATGGTCCATGCCAACGCACCTTATTTTGTACAGTAAACGTTTATGGGGAACTGTGTCAAATGCTTTTGCAAAATCCAGATACACCACGTCTACGGGCCTTCCTTTATCTAGATGGCAACTCACCTCCTCATAGAAGGTTAATAGATTGGTTTGGCAAGAACGATTCTTCATGAATCCATGCTGATTACTGCTAATGATATCATTCTTATTACTAAAATCTTGTATATAGTCCCTTATCATCCCCTCCCCATCCCATCTCCCCATCCATAACCAGATGTCCTTCCTCATTGTTTATGGGGACAATATGGTCTGTCCTCCCTTTTTTACTGTTTACATACTTAAAGAATTTCTTGGGATTTTTTTTGCTCTCCTCCGCTATGTGTCTTTCATGTTCTATCTTAGCCGTCCTAATTGCACCCTTACATTTATTGTTGCATTTTTTGTAAAATCTGAACGCTGATGATGATCCCTCCACCTTGTGTTTTTTGAAGGCCTTCTCCTTTGCTTTTATATGCATTTTTACATTGGAGTTAAGCCATCCAGGATTTTTGTTCACCCTTTTAAATTTATTACCCAATGGGATGCATTGGCTAATGCCCTTATTTAATATGCTTTTAAAGCAAATCCATCTCTCCTCCGTATTCTTTGTTCCTAATATTTTATCCCAATTTATGCCTTTTAGCAAGGTTTGTAGTTTAGGGAAGTTGGCTCTTTTGAAATTCAGTTTCTTTGTATTCCCTTCATGTTTCCTATTTGTGTGATTTATACTGAAACTAATTGACTTGTGATCGCTGTTACCTAAATTTCCCCGTATTTCCACATCTGTGATCAGGTCTGTATTGTTGGTAATCAGTAGATCCAGTAATGTTTTATTTCTAGTTGGTGCGTCTACCATCTGACCCATAAAATTGTCCTGCAAGACACTAAGGAACTGGCGAGCCTTAAATAAATGCGCGGTTCCCTCCGCCCAGTCTATGTCTGGATAATTAAAATCCCCCATTATGATAACACTTCCCATCCTTGCTGCTAATCCAATTTGTGATAGGAGATCCGTCTCCACTTCCTCCCTCAGGTTAGGGGGCCTATAGCATACTCCCAGTATTATTTTCCCCTTAGCTTCATCCCTTTGGAGCTCTACCCATAAAGATTCCACCTCCTCCCTAGCCCCCTCAGTGATGTCATCTCTCACATTCACTTGTACATTATTCTTGATATATAGGCATACCCCTCTGTAACGAGCCCCTTGCTCGCTCGGTTCCACTCCCCCGACACTCCTCTGCAGCTATTGAATCAGATTGCAACGTCTGATGGTTCGGTCATCCGATGCTCCGGGATTAGAACCACAGCTATGTGCCGTTCTAACCCAGTTGTGTAGCTCAGAACAAACACCAGGCAGGCTGTATGTAAGTTCAAACAGGAATCTCTTTTATTGCAAAATACAGGCTTTTATACACTAAAAGTGGAGGTGCAGACCTCCTGCTCATATTACTCTAACAATACAGCTGTAACCCAATTAACCTAATTAACATGAGCTAATTAACTAATCCCTTTGGACAGACTAGATGACTCAGACATGACCGTTAGGCCAGACTGGCCGTCTTGTAGTTCAGAAAATCCAATCAACATTATCACAATCAACATAGACTCTTCTTCACACAATAGCAGAGTTAATTAACACAAATAACAATGGGGATCTAATGACTCTTAGATCCCATGCTAGAGACTTATTTACAATACACATTTTAGCAGACAACAGACAGACAGGTGTTGGAATTTACATCAGCATCTCCTAACAGTATCTGTCCCAGCATTATGAATCAGCCACTATTCCAATATGGCAAATCCAGGGTCCCAGAGTCTGTGTGTCCTGGGGGACCAGGACCCGAATCCACAGTAATACCACCTCAAGGGTCCCCATGCATACAGCTCGCAAAGAGCACCGTTCTCCCAAATGCAAGGGCCCCCGATCGATCAGCAAGAGGCTAGCATACAGTCCCCTCCAAAAGTCTCTTTCCCGGCTAGGTCTGTCACACCCTCCCCCTTTTTTACCCTCTCTATCCTTGCGGTATAGGGTATACCCTTGAATGTTTGCCAGCCAATCATGAGAGCTGTTGAACCAGGTCTCTGAAATTCCCACAAAATCCAAATCCTCCTCGTACAACAGTATCTCTAGTTCACCCATCTTGTCCGCCATGCTCCTGGCATTGGTGAACATGCCACATAGTTTAGACCGGTCGCATATTGTCCTTGTATTGGGTGTTTCGAGATTGCAACTAGGACTTGCTACTATACTCACCTTGTGTTTTTGTGCTTTGGTTAACCTACCACTAATGCCCCCAATACTACCCTCTGGAATATCTTCCGCGCTGGCTATCACTGTCTCTGGACCCCCCCCCCATCGCCTAGTTTAAAAACCCCTCTAACTTTTTGGCCATCTTCATTCCCAGCAGATCTGCACCCTCCTCATTTAGGTGCAGTCCATCCCTTCTATAGTACCGGTTACCGACTGAGAAGTCGCCCATTGTTTCTGTCTGTCTGATCATCTCTTGGAGATGTGAATATGGTGACCACTTTACCTTGTTATGGAATCATTATGGGATGTTGGGTTATGATAAATGTGTAGCCAGGGTTGGGTGCCGGATGGTCTGGGCACCTCGGCTGGTGTAAGTGACTACTTATATAATCAGCTTAATGTGCATATTGGCTGTTCCTTCCTTATGAGGATAAGAGTGCTACCATATACTATATACTACATACCATATACCATATACTATATACTATATACTACATACCATATACCATGTACCATATACCATATACTACATACCATATACCATGTACCATATACCATATACTATATACTACATACCGTATACTATGTACCATATACCATATACTATATACTACATACCATATACTATATACTACATACCGTATACTATGTACCATATACCATATACTATATACTACATACCATATACTATATACTACATACCATATACCATATACTATATACTACATACCATATACCATATACTATATACTACATACCGTATACCATGTACCATATACCATATGCTATATACTACATACCGTATACCATGTACCATATACTATATACTACATACCATATACTATATACTACATACCATATACCATGTACCATATACCATATACTATATACTACATACCATATACTATATACTACATACCGTATACCATGTACCATATACCATATACTATATACTACATACCATATACTATATACTACATACCGTATACCATGTACCATATACTATATACTACATACCGTATACCATGTACCATATACCATATACTATATACTACATACCATATACTATATACTACATACCATATACCATGTACCATATACTATATACTACATACCATATACCATATACCATGTACCATATACCATATACTACTGTAATGGAAATTTGTAAGTTCTGTATATAATTGTATTGTATTTTGTATGTATTGCACACTGCCCTCACTGTGCACACGGCACTAATAATGTTTTCAGTAAATGTTTACATTCTTTCGAGTCCTGATTAGAATAAGCATGCCTATGTAACGCCCCTTGTTACCATAAATGTACAATTGTAATATGTGATACCTACGTAATCATGTGCATAAAAACCTTCAATTGCGTCATAATAAAGCAGAACAGTTATTTGGAAAGATGCTGAGCGTATCTTTTGTGTCTGTTCCCTACTACGGTAGTTATTATTAATTTGGAACCACTAATCAATATGAGGATAGGAGTTGCCTATCATCAATTTAACCGAGCCAGCATGGCGAGCCAGCCAGGAGGGGATTCCAGGTGACCCTGAGTATCCGAAACGAGGAGCTTGAGACGATCCGGGAATTTCTGATAATCAGCCGGCTGAGGTAAGCCTTTTGCTTACATTTGAGTTATCAGACTTCCTTGATCGGTAAGGCATTTTCGGGACAAAGGGTACCTATTTTACTCCCCTTAATCGAACTGTATTGATTGGTGGTTATATGTTATGTTGTCCCTGTCTATTGTCCATCAGAGTGTTATAGATAAGAAAGGGAAGAATAGTGCTGTTCACAGGTATATGTAGTACATCTGCTAGATAAAGTAGTTTAGAGGCAAGAGGGTATAGGCACACGTAGAGAAGAGAGAAGACTGGCCATTCATTATGGGCATTGAATTAAGTAAGGGAATGAAGGGTAAGAGACCCTCAAAAATGCCCAGCGCAAGAGGAGCGCTATATATGAACCAAAGGTGCGGTTCCGCCTATACTGAGCCCCTAGATTAATGGTTAAAGTGGACAGGGATCCACAATGGGTAACTGGGTTACCAAAGGTCCACAGGGACTAAGAATCATGCAGAGTAAACAGCTAGAGAGACAGCTATCTATGTGAGCGGGATGGATCAAGGGTGACAATAACACTAGACAGAAAGGGACATTTTCATGTAAGTTGTGGGATGAATTTGGGATCAGGCACTACAACTAGTAAAAGTCAGAAACAGAGAAATGAGAATTAAAACAGAATACTTTATATGTTGTCAGAGAGGGAAGATGGGATGAGCACTCTGGCTGCCCGTCTGATCATAGAAGCTAGATATAAAAGTTATCTGAACAAAATAAGGAAAGCAAAATTTAGGCAGGAAAATATTAAAGAGTTAAAAGAAAGTGAGAGAATGATATGCATGTGTTGTGTACAAATGGGAAAATGTAAGCGATTTTAGAGAGATATTGGTGTGTGTCGTGTACACAGATGTGACCCCCTCCTTTGTGCTCTCATGAAAGAAATGTGGCTGGGATGAGAGGTTAGTGATAAGCTGGAAGGACATCATGCCAATTCCAGTTTTTTAGACAAAACATTTATAACAAAATGTGCCGGGTTAACGAATCTAATGGTAAACAATGTGATCACAATTATTTTGAATCTGTTTTCCAAACATGGTAAAATGAAGGTTACATTTAACCGTGTATTACACAAATTGAATATCCTTTGATAGTGGAAACAGTGCATTTAAAAAAGGGAAATTAAGTAAAATTAAGTAATAATGAGTATTAATTTCTAATATGAGTTTAACAATTATATAGATATAATGAAACTGGTTTAGACAACCTTTGGTTGGAAATTAAATCCAGGGAAATTTGTAATGAATGAGATTAGTTTAGATTAAGATAACAATTTTGTAATTTTACATTTATTCAATAAGCCCTTATTGAGAGAAAAAAAAAGATTAAGATGAGGTTGTTATTTGGAATAAAGCTGCCATAATATTTAACAAAGCCAAGATGGATGGAATACATAAGAAGTTCTTCTACAAAAATGAAATTTTAAGGGTTCCTGATAATAACTTGATGTGCGGTCCATGATGTGAGAGTAATAATAAATACAATTTAAATATAACAGACCCATCACATCAAGTCCACACACCCTGTTAGGATAGATGCCACCTGCAGCCAGTTGTTTTATAGTTTTTGATGCTTTCTGGTCCATCATACAGATTGGTCCTTTTGTTTTATTTATTTTTATTTTTGAAATCCAAAGCAGAATGTGTGGATTGTGAAATGATGTGCCCCTTTTCCTTGTAAGTACAGTGGTATAAGCAGAAGAATATTTTGGATTTATGGACATCTCTCCATGACCGCAGGGTATTGTTATCATTTATTATAATATTGCCAGGAAAAAGTTGTCTTTTGAAACATGAAACTGGAGTTCTTACACAAATAGTGTGATAGAAAACAAGACATTGTAATATATTTATGGAAGCTGGACCCAGTAATGAAGGGTTCACCCCGATATATCAGAGCTGTAGCTTTATGCAAAGGTGCTATTAGACAAAGTTAGATATTGTTTTGGTCAAACATTTAATTTTTAATGGTCCGACATTCTGCGCAGCGAATATACAGCTAACTAAATGTTTGTCTAATGAAAGGTTTAAAATATGAGTTTGTTTTTGTACAAATCTAACAATGAAAAGTGCGTACATTTGAATCCAGCCACCTTATTGCCTCTATTGGAGGAGGCTGGAGACAAAGGAAGACACATGTGTTAAATTGATGGTGTAGGAATCAGCTGCTGTGAGCCCAGTGCAGGACACACTCCCTGAAGACCCAGATATTTAATGTTTTGTAGATTTGAGTATGCAGTTTATCACCCAGAAGGATACTCTGTATTCAAAGTCATTGGATCTTTTTTCCCCAGCTCCAGAAGCATAGCTCCATGTTTTAGCAAAGCCTGTGAGCTATAAAAAGAATGTATATTTATATAGATAGTCGAGATATAGAGAGCTTTTGGTTCCATTTAAAGGGCCAGAAGTTTGTTTTTACTTCGGCAGGTAAACCAACCAAGCATGCCAAGTTAATTTGATCGGCTGTTTTCAGCCTTCCAGGTTCTTGCTGAGGTAGCCATATTAACTTTCACACATGGAAGCAGACCAAGTGACTAAGGATGCTGCATTTACAGCCCCGGACACTTGCTGGGTCTGTGCAACTCACAGATTCCACCCTAGTTCTGGCCCAGTATAGCTGGGATTAATAATTCAACTTTAAGGACCCCAGAACGAGAAGAACAAGTGGTCCACAAGGGGCAACTTCTTATGAAACAGGACTTTGGAAAAAGTGATAATTTATGTCTGCCAGCCACTCTTTTCCCTTCAGTTTGACACATGGACCATGTCATCAGTCACAAGCAGTTATGGCTGCCTTAGTAAATGAGCGTGGGATAGAGCCAGGGTTCTCCACAGTTGTTTTTATAACATACCACTTCTTGTTTTACCTGTTACCAAAGGTGTTACCAAAAGCTGAACATCCCTCCCAGAGATTACAAAAAAGATATATCCAGATGCCCAAGTCAGGATCTTACAAGTATGCATTTTGTCTGTATGGACATGTTTTTTGGATGTCCAGTGGAAAATGCTCCTGCAAAGGCCACAATAAAAAAGTGTTATCAGAAGTAGTTTGTAAGTAAAGAGTGCAGAAAGTACAGAGAGTAACAGAGGAAATCATTTTTTATAGGAGAGTCCTTAATAGAAGTTTTGAGGTTTTATTTTTACACCCCCTACTGTCTACAATGTAGCGGACAAAGTAGAGTAAGAAACTAGAAAACTTTTGCCTGAATGTTTTCTTCTATTTTATGAAGCCCCTAAGGGGGATGTTGGACTCTCTCCCTATGGGATTTGGTTTGGGAGTGTGTTACTCACTTGCTTATATTTTGTCTCAGCAGCTGAAGTCCTTCATTCGGATCTCACAGAGAATGTTGATGATCTTTTAAGGTTTTTGACAAACTCATTTATGTGTTTTTGCCCTAATTCCAGATCCTAAAAGTTTGGAAGGATCTAAAACTAAAGCCAGGTGACTTTTGGATTGTTAAGAGACATTTATATATAAGGAAATGTTTGGAGACTCAATACAGCATCTATTTCATGTACAGTTGTGCAAAACTTGAAGGAAAAGTCACCTGGATCCACACCAGACACTGCAAAAATGACTAAATTAAAGAAATCTCTGTGTTTGATTTGTTTCCCTCTTGTGATCACAGTCTAGGGGACTTTTTGATTCAATTACTTTAATTGTAAGGGATATATATATATTTGAAAAGTAGTTCAGCCATGTTGAAGTCATATTTGTCTTTTGTACGTCTTCCATTTTATGTAGAATTGTCTGTGTTTACATATGCTGATAAGTCAGCATGTCCACAATTCAGCTAGAAGGCCATTCTGGCCACAGGAGTGTACAGCCAGTACTCTGTAAATATGTCTTATCAATCATTTGTTTTTCACAATGAAAAGTCATTTTGTAATGAAAAAGTTGCTCAGCTATTATTTTCTCCACAATGGAGTTTTTTGCCTCTTTGGCCAGAACTACCTCCACCTAAGTGTGTGGAGGTTCCAGGTTAAAGGTGATAGCAGGTATGGTTAGTGATCAAAATATTCATCAAAAGAGGGGAGACTGTAATGGAAATGTGTAAGTTCTGTATATAATTGTATTCTATTTTGTATGTATTGCACACGGCCCTCACTGTGCACACAGCACTAATAATGTTTTCAGTAAATGTTTACATTCTTTCGAGTCCTGATTAGAATTAGCCTGCCTATGTAACGCCCCTTGTCACCATAAACCTACAATTGTAATATTAATGTGATACCTACGTAATCATGTGCATAAAAACCTTCAATTGCGTCATAATAAAGCAGAACAGTAATTTGGAAAGATGCTGAGCGTATCTTTTGTGTCTGTTCCCTACTGCAGTAGTTATTATTAATTTGGAACCACTAATCAATATGAGGATAGGAGTTGCCTATCATAAATTTAACCGAGTCACTACATACCATATACCATATACTATATACTACACACCATATACCATATACCATATACTACATACCATATACTATATACTACATACCATATACCATATACTATATACTATATACTACATACCATATACTATATACTACATACCATATACCATATACTATATACTACATACCATATACCATATACCATATACTATATACTACATACCATATACTACATACCATATACTATATACTACACACCATATACCATATACTATATACTACATACCATATACTATATACTACATACCATATACCATATACTATATACTATATACTACATACCATATACCATATACATTATATACCATATACCATATACTATATACTACATACCATATACTACATACCATATACTACATACCATATACTACATACCATATACTACATACCATATACCATATACTATATATCATGTACTATATACCATATATCATGTACTATATACCATATACTATATACTACATACCATATACTATATATCATGTACTATATACTATATACTATATATCATGTACTATATACTATATATCATGTACTATATACTATATATCATGTACTATATACTATATACTATATACCATGTACTATATACCATACTAATACATCCAGAAATAAATCATAACAATTCATATCCAGTTTTACATTGTTTTTAACGTTTTATTCTGAGTGGAATTTTGGACTTTATACAATAAACACTGAGAATTTCTCTATTTATCTTCTTTTGCCATTTGTACCGTCCCTGGAGGACGACATCTTTTGTAGTTGGAGATTCAGCCTGGGGGACTACAGAGCCCAGCAGTCCTCATAACGTTTTCTTCTCAATGGGATTTCTGATGGCTCAGTGAGGACAACACAAGTCACAATGACAGCCTGAGGAACTACTAAGCCCAGCCACCCCTCATAGAGCATCTGACTTGTGTCCCGGATCTCCGGTGAGGAGAAAATTCCTGAGATTCACATGAACTTTATATATTGTCATTGTATATTGGATCGGATTTATGTGGTGATGTATTAGTATAGTGTATATATATATATATAGTGTAGGGGAGCGCTCCTATCTTATCTTTAAGGCACTTTGAGAGCAGAAAACCTGAATATTAGTAATCAATTATTTATCATCAATTATTCCTCTATAATCACTTGTTTAGCGCAGGAATTTGCGGCGTTCTACAATATTTACCTCCATATCTTCCTTAGTTATGTTATTATATATATATCACCGGATCTTCTGTGCTAAATCAGTTCTGGGTGAGTTTTCACAAAGAGAGTTCCAGTTTACACCTAAACTATTGTCGTCTA
Organism: Aquarana catesbeiana; assembly: GCA_037953035.1. Classification (NCBI taxonomy): domain Eukaryota; kingdom Metazoa; phylum Chordata; class Amphibia; order Anura; family Ranidae; genus Aquarana; species Aquarana catesbeiana. The sequence goes on along the minus strand of JBBHAA010002341.1, from coordinate 36,651 downwards.
GTCCTTGTGTGACCAACTATAATACCCGAGACCAGAGGAACCTCACACAGTGATGATGAATGGATCAGACATTGATGGTGAATGGATCACACAGTGATGGTGAATGGATCAGACGGTGATGATGAATGGATCAGACAGTGATGGTGAATAGATCACACAGTGATGGTGAATGGATCAGACGGTGATGGTGAATGGATCAGACGGTGATGATGAATGGATCACATGGCGATGGTGAATGGATCACACATTGATGGTGAATAGATCACACAGTGATGGTGAATGGATCACACAGTGATGGTGAATGGATCACACAGTGATGGTGAACGGATCTCACATTGATGGTGAATAGATCACACAGTGATGGTGAATGGATCACACATTGATGGTGAATGGATCACACAGTGATGGTGAATGGATCACACATTGATGGTGAATAGATCACACAGTGATGGTGAATGGATCACACATTGATGGTGAATGGATCACACATTGATGGTGAATGGATCACACAGTGATGGTGAATGGATCACACATTGATGGTGAATGGATCACACATTGATGGTGAATGGATCACACAGTGATGGTGAATGGATCGCGGCCGCTTCGTTAATTCTGAATCCATAATAAAAATATATAACAGAGATGAATATATGAAGACAAAGAATTGTACATTCCCCTCCCCCTCGGAGGGCTTATTTCCGCATTGTGGCCCCGGGGAGACGATATTTTTTTATTGTCTGTATATAACCCTCCATCTAATTATAAGCATTAAAAAAATATTAGAAAGCGTCAAAACTGGCAATTGTCATTTGTGATTACGATGGAGGAACGCGGCGGCGGTGGAATTACGGCACAACATATGCTGAGGTCCCAATTGCGCCGCCTGCGTTTTGTTTTATGACATAATCCCCTCAAGAAATAAGATTTAAAAATCAATAAAGTGCAATTGGATTTATGAGATCATCTGACTTCCCCCGAGACGTGTAAGTCTGCGGAATGTGACGACTCGGAGCGCGCCGCGTCCACGCCACACCATGTGTTCATCATTAGAAGGCTGCAGATTTATGGCGCTCCTCGCCCGCCCGTGATTGATGGCGCTTCAAGTTTACACAAACAAAATGGTTTATTTAGACAAAGAATCTCCCCGTCCGTCTGTCTTCAGACGTTCCTGTTCTCTGCCTGGAAGACTTAACCAGAATGCGTTTCATACGCTGAGCGACGCGATTCGATCCAAAGGCCAAAATGTCAGCACTGCGTTCTGTCACCTAAAACTCAACTGTAAGTGGATGACGTGCGAATAACAGATATGTCTATTGTTTGTTTTTCTATAAGACAATAGAACCGTACAGGTGAGGAGAGCGATAGAGAGGAGACAATGGAACTGTACAGGTGAGGAGAGCGATAGAGAGGAGATCATAGAACCGTACAGGTGAGGAGAGCGATAGAGAGGAGACAATAGAACCGTACAGGTGAGGAGAGCGATAGAGAGGAGACAATAGAACCGTACAGGTGAGGAGAGCGATAGAGAGGAGACAATAGAACCGTACAGGTGATGAGAGCGATAGATAGGAGACAATGGAACTGTACAGGTGAGGAGAGCGATAGAGAGGAGACAATGGAACCGTACAGGTGAGGAGAGCGATAGATAGGAGACAATGGAACTGTACAGGTGAGGAGAGCGATAGAGAGGAGACAATGGAACCGTACAGGTGATGAGAGCGATAGAGAGGAAACAATAGAACCGTACAGGTGATGAGAGCGATAGAGAGGAGACAATAGAACCGTACAGGTGATGAGAGCAATAGAGAGGAGACAATGGAACCGTACAGGTGATGAGAGCGATAGAGAGGAGACAATAGAACCATACAGGTGATGAGAGCGATAAAGAGTAGACAATAGAACCGTACAGGTGAGGAGAGCGATAGAGAGTAGACAATAGAACCGTACAGGTGAGGAGAGCGATAGAGAGTAGACAATAGAACCGTACAGGTGAGGAGAGCGATAGAGAGTAGACAATAGAACCGTACAGGTGAGGAGAGTGATAGAGAGGAGACAATGGAACCGTACAGGTGATGAGAGCGATAGAGAGTAGACAATAGAACCGTACAGGTGAGGAGAGCGATAGAGAGTAGACAATAGAACCGTACAGGTGAGGAGAGTGATAGAGAGGAGACAATAGAACCGTACAGGTGATGAGAGTGATAGAGAGGAGACAATAGAACCATACAGGTGATGAGAGCGATAGAGAGGAGACAATAGAACCGTACAGGTGAGGAGAGTGATAGAGAGGAGACAATGGAACCGTACAGGTGAGGAGAGCGATAGAGAGGAGATCATAGAACCGTACAGGTGAGGAGAGTGATAGAGAGGAGATAATAGAACCGTACAGGTGATGAGAGCGATAGAGAGGAGATCATAGAACCGTACAGGTGAGGAGAGTGATAGAGAGGAGACAATAGAACCGTACAGGTGAGGAGAGCGATAGAGAGGAGACAATAGAACCGTACAGGTGATGAGAGTGATAGAGAGTAGACAATAGAACCATACAGGTGAGGAGTGCGATAGAGAGGAGATCATAGAACCGTACAGGTGATGAGAGCGATAGAGAGGAGACAATAGAACCGTACAGGTGAGAAGAGTGATAGAGAGGAGACAATGGAACCGTACAGGTGAGGAGCGCGATAGAGAGGAGACAATAGAACCGTACAGGTGATGAGAGCGATAGAGAGGAGACAATAGAACCGTACAGGTGAGAAGAGTGATAGAGAGGAGACATTAGAACCGTACAGGTGAGGAGAGCGATAGAGAGGAGACAATAGAACCGTACAGGTGATGAGAGCGATAGAGAGGAGAAAATAGAACCGTACAGGTGAGGAGAGCGATAGAGAGGAGACAATGGAACCGTACAGTTGAGGAGAGCGATAGAGAGGAGATCATAGAACCGTACAGGTGAGGAGAGTGATAGAGAGGACACAATAGAACCATACAGATGAGGAGAGCGATAGAGAGGAGACAATAGAACCGTACAGGTGAGGAGAGCGATAGAGAGGAGACAATGGAACCGTACAGGTGAGGAGAGCGATAGAGAGGACACAATGGAACCGTACAGGTAAGGAGAGCAATAGAGAGGAGACATTGGAACCGTACAGGTGAGGAGAGCGATAGAGAGGAGACAATAGAACCGTACAGGTGATGAGAGCGATAGAGAGGAGACAATAGAACCGTACAGGTGAGGAGAGCGATAGAGAGGAGACAATGGAACCGTACATGTGAGGAGAGCAATAGAGAGGAGATCATAGAACCGTACAGGTGAGGAGAGTGATAGAGAGGAGACAATAGAACCGTACAGGTGATGAGAGCGATAGAGAGGAGATCATAGAACCGTACAGGTGAGGAGAGTGGTAGAGAGGAGACAATAGAACCGTACAGGTGAGGAGAGCGATAGAGAGGAGACAATAGAACCGTACAGGTGAGGAGAGCGATAGAGAGGAGACAATAGAGCCGTACAGGTGAGGAGAGCGATAGAGAGGAGACAATAGAACCGTACAGGTGAGGAGAGCGATAGAGAGGAGATCATAGAACCGTACAGGTGATGAGAGTGATAGAGAGGAGATCATAGAACCGTACAGGTGATGAGAGCGATAGAGAGGAGATCATAGAACCGTACAGGTAATGAGAGCGATAGAGAGCAGACAATAGAACCGTACAGGTGAGGAGAGCGATAGAGAGGAGACAATGGAACCGTACAGGTGATGAGAGCGATAGAGAGGAGACAATAGAACCGTACAGGTGATGAGAGCGATAGAGAGGAGATCATAGAACCATACAGGTGAGGAGAGCGATAGAGAGGAGACAATAGAACCATACAGGTGAGGAGAGTGATAGAGAGGAGACAATAGAACCGTACAGGTGAGGAGAGCGATAGAGAGGAGACAATGGAACCGTACAGGTGATGAGAGCGATAGAGAGGAGACAATAGAACCGTAAAGGTGAGGAGAGCGATAGAGAGGAGATCATAGAACCGTACAGGTGAGGAGAGCGCTAGAGAGGAGACAATAGAACCGTACAGGTGATGAGAGCGATAGAGAGGAGATCATAGAACCGTACAGGTGATGAGAGCGATAGAGAGGAGACAATAGAACCGTACAGGTGAGGAGAGCGATAGAGAGGAGACAATAGAACCGTACAGGTGATGAGAGCGATAAAAAGTAGACATTGGAACCGTACAGGTGATGAGAGCGATAGAGAGGAGACAATAGAACCGTACAGGTGAGGAGAGCGATATAGAGGAGACAATGGAACCGTACAGGTGATGAGAGCGAAAGAGAGGAGACAATGGAACCGTACAGGTGAGGAGAGCGATAGAGAGGAGACAATAGAACCGTACAGGTGATGAGAGTGATAGAGAGGAGACAATAGAACCGTACAGGTGATGAGAGCGATAGAGAGGAGACATTAGAACCGTACAGGTGAGGAGAGCGATAGAGAGGAGACAATAGAATTGTACAGGTGATGAGAGCGATAGAGAGGAGACAATGAAACCGTACAGGTGAGGAGAGCGATAGAGAGGAGACAATAGAACCGTACAGGTGATGAGAGCGATAGAGAGGAAATCATAGAACCGTAAAGGTGAGGAGAGCAATAGAGAGGAGACAATGTAACCGTACAGGTGAGGAGAGCGATAGAGAGGAGACAATAGAACCGTACAGGTGAGGAGAGTGATAGAGAGGAGATCATAGAACCGTACAGGTGAGGAGAGCGATAGAGAGGAGACAATAGAACCGTACAGGTTATGAGAGGGATAGAGAGGAGACAATAGACCTGTACAGGTGAGGAGAGCGATAGAGAGGAGACAATAGAACCGTACAGGTGAGGAGAGCGATAGAGAGGAGACAATAGAACCGTACAGGTGATGAGAGCGATAGAGAGGAGACAATAGAACCGTACAGGTGATGAGAGCGATAGAGAGGAGACAATAGACCTGTACAGGTGAGGAGAGCGATAGAGAGGAGACAATAGAACCGTACAGGTGAGGAGAGCGATAGAGAGGAGACAATAGAACCGTACAGGTGATGAGAGCGATAGAGAGGAAATCATAGAACCGTAAAGGTGAGGAGAGCGATAGAGAGGAGACAATGGAACCGTACAGGTGAGGAGAGCGATAGAGAGGAGACAATAGAACCATACAGGTGAGGAGAGCGATAGAGAGGAGATCATAGAACCGTACAGGTGAGGAGAGCGATAGAGAGGAGACAATAGAACCGTACAGGTGATGAGAGCGATAGAGAGGAGACAATAGACCTGTACAGGTGAGGAGAGCGATAGAGAGGAGACAATAGAACCGTACAGGTGAGGAGAGCGATAGAGAGGAGACAATAGAACCGTACAGGTGAGGAGAGCGAAAGAAAGGAGACAATAGAACCGTACAGGTGAGGAGAGTGATAGAGAGGAGACAATAGAACCGTACAGGTGAGGAGAGCGATAGAGAGGAGATCATAGAACCGTACAGGTGAGGAGAGCGATAGAGAGGAGATCATAGAACCGTACAGGTGATGAGAGCGATAGAGAGGAGACAATAGAACCGTACAGGTGAGGAGAGCGATAGAGAGGAGACAATAGAACCGTACAGGTGAGGAGAGCGATAGAGAGGAGACAATAGAACCGTACAGGTGATGAGAGCGATAGAGAGGAGACAGTAGAACCGTACAGTTGATGAGAGCGATAGAGAGGAGACAATGGAACCGTACAGGTGAGAAGAGCGATAGAAAGGAGACAATAGAACCGTACAGGTGAGGAGAGTGATAGAGAGGAGACAATAGAACCGTACAGGTGAGGAGAGCGATAGAGAGATCATAGAACCATACAGGTGATGAGAGCGATAGAGAGGAGACAATAGAACCGTACAGGTGAGGAGAGCGATAGAGAGGAGACAATAGAACCGTACAGGTGATGAGAGCGATAAAGAGCAGACAATGGAACCGTACAGGTGATGAGAGCGATGGAGAGGAGACAATAGAACCGTACAGGTGATGAGAGCGATAGAGAGGAGACAATGGAACCGTACAGGTGATGAGAGCGATAGAGAGGAGACAATAGAACCGTACAGGTGAGGAGAGCGATAGAGAGGACACAATAGAACCGTACATGTGAGGAGAGCGATAGAGAGGAGATCATAGAACCATACAGGTGAGGAGAGCGATAGAGAGGAGATCATAGAACCGTACAGGTGAGGAGAGCGATAGAGAGGAGACAATAGAACCGTACAGGTGATGAGAGCGATAGAGAGGAGACAATAGAACCGTACAGGTGATGAGAGCTATAGAGAGGGGACAATAGAACCGTACAGGTGATGAGAGCGATAGAGAGGAGACAATAGAACCGTACAGGTGAGGAGAGCGATAGAGAGGAGACAATGGAACTGTACAGGTGAGGAGAGCGATAGATAGGAGACAATGGAACTGTACAGGTGAGGAGAGCGATAGGGAGGAGACAATGGAACCGTACAGGTGATGAGAGCGATAGAGAGGAGACAATAGAACCGTACAGGTGAGGAGAGCGATAAAGAGTAGACATTGGAACCGTACAGGTGATGAGAGCGACAGAGAGGAGACAATAGAACCGTACAGGTGAGGAGAGCGATAGAGAGGAGACAATGGAAGCGTAAAGTTGAGGAGAGCGATAGAGAGGAGACAATGGAACCGTACAGGTGATGAGAGCGATAGAGAGGAGACAATAGAACCGTACAGGTGATGAGAGCGATAAAGAGTAGACATTGGAACCGTACAGGTGATGAGAGCGATAGAGAGGAGACAATAGAACCGTACAGGTGAGGAGAGCGATATAGAGGAGACAATGGAACCGTACAGGTGATGAGAGCGATAGAGAGGAGACAATGGAACCGTACAGGTGAGGAGAGCGATAGAGAGGAGACAATAGAACCGTACAGGTGATGAGAGTGATAGAGAGGAGACAATAGAACCGTACAGGTGATGAGAGCGATAGAGAGGAGACATTAGAACCGTACAGGTGAGGAGAGCGATAGAGAGGAGACAATAGAATTGTACAGGTGATGAGAGCGATAGAGAGGAGACAATGAAACCGTACAGGTGAGGAGAGCGATAGAGAGGAGATAATAGAACCGTACAGGTGATGAGAGCGATAGAGAGGAGACAATAGAACTGTACAGGTGAGGAGAGCGATAGAGAGGAGACAATGGAACCGTACAGGTGATGAGAGCGATAGAGAGGAGACAATGAAACCGTACAGGTGATGAGAGTGATAGAGAGGAGACAATAGAACTGTACAGGTGAGGAGAGCGATAGAGAGTAAACAATAGAACTGTACAGGTGATGAGAGCGATAGAGAGGAGACAATATAACTGTACAGGTGAGGAGAGCGATAGAGAGTAAACAATAGAACTGTACAGGTGATGAGAGCGACAGAGAGGAGACAATAGAACCGTACAGGTTATGAGAGCGATAGAGAGGAGACAATGGAACCGTACAGGTGAGGAGAGCGATAGAGAGGAGACAATAGAACCGTACAGGTGATGAGAGCGATAGAGAGGAGACAATGAAACCGTACAGGTGATGAGAGTGATAGAGAGGAGACAATAGAACCGTACAGGTGATGAGAGTGATAAAGAGGAGACAATAGAACCGTACAGGTGATGAGAGCGATAGAGAGGAGACAATAGAACCGTACAGGTGATGAGAGCGATAGAGAGGAGACAATAGAAACGTACAGGTGATGAGAGCAATAGAGAGGAGACAATGGAACCATACAGGTGAGGAGAGCGATAGAGAGGAGACAATAGAACCGTACAGGTGAGGAGAGCGATAGAGAGGAGACAATGGAACCGTACAGGTGAGGAGAGCGATAGAGAGGAAACAATAGAACCGTACAGGTGATGAGAGCGATAGAGAGGAGACAATAGAACCGTACAGGTGATGAGAGCAATAGAGAGGAGACAATAGAACCGTACAGGTGATGAGAGCAATAGAGAGGAGACAATGGAACCGTACAGGTGATGAGAGCGATAGAGAGGAGACAATAGAACCGTACAGGTGATGAGAGCGATAGAGAGGAGACAATAGAACCGTACAGGTGATGAGAGCGATAGAGAGGAGACAATAGAAACGTACAGGTGATGAGAGCAATAGAGAGGAGACAATGGAACCATACAGGTGAGGAGAGCGATAGAGAGGAGACAATAGAACCGTACAGGTGAGGAGAGCGATAGAGAGGAGACAATGGAACCGTACAGGTGAGGAGAGCGATAGAGAGGAAACAATAGAACCGTACAGGTGATGAGAGCGATAGAGAGGAGACAATAGAACCGTACAGGTGATGAGAGCGATAGAGAGGAGACAATAGAACCGTACAGGTGATGAGAGCAATAGAGAGGAGACAATGGAACCGTACAGGTGATGAGAGCGATAGAGAGGAGACAATAGAACCGTACAGGTGAGGAGAGTGATAGAGAGGAGATCATAGAACCGTACAGGTGATGAGAGTGATAGAGAGGAGACAATAGAACCGTACAGGTGATGAGAGCGATAGAGAGGAAACAATGGAACCGTACAGGTGATGAGAGCGATAGAGAGGAGACAATGGAACCGTACAGGTGAGGAGAGCGATAGAGAGGAGACAATAGAACCGTACAGGTGATGAGAGCGATAGAGAGGAGACATTAGAACCGTACAGGTGAGGAGAGCGATAGAGAGGAGACAATAGAATTGTACAGGTGATGAGAGTGATAGATAGGAGACAATGGAACTGTACAGGTGAGGAGAGCGATAGAGAGGAGACAATAGAACCGTACAGGTGAGGAGAGCGATAAAGAGTAGACATTGGAACCGTACAGGTGATGAGAGCGACAGAGAGGAGACAATAGAACCGTACAGGTGAGGAGAGCGATAGAGAGGAGACAATGGAACTGTACAGGTGAGGAGAGCGATAGGGAGGAGACAATGGAACCGTACAGGTGAGGAGAGTGATAGAGAGGAGACAATGGAACTGTACAGGTGAGGAGAGTGATAGGGAGGAGACAATAGAACCGTACAGGTGATGAGAGCGATAGAGAGGAGACAATGGAACTGTACAGGTGAGGAGAGCGATAGGGAGGAGACAATGGAACCGTACAGGTGAGGAGAGTGATAGAGAGGAGACAATGGAACTGTACAGGTGAGGAGAGTGATAGGGAGGAGACAATAGAACCGTACAGGTGAGGAGAGCGATAGAGAGGAGACAATGGAAGCGTAAAGTTGAGGAGAGCGATAGAGAGGAGACAATGGAACCGTACAGGTGATGAGAGCGATAGAGAGGAGACAATAGAACTGTACAGGTGATGAGAGCGATAAAGAGTAGACAATGGAACCGTACAGGTGATGAGAGCGATAGAGAGGAGACAATAGAACCGTACAGGTGAGGAGAGTGATAGAGAGGAGACAATAGAACCGTAGAGGTGATGAGAGCGATAGAGAGGAGACAATGAAACCGTACAGGTGAGGAGAGCGATAGAGAGGAGACAATAGAACCGTACAGGTGAGGAGAGCGATAGAGAGGAGACAATAGAACCGTACAGGTGAGGAGAGCGATAGAGAGGAGACAATAGAACCGTACAGGTGAGGAGAGTGATAGAGAGGAGACAATAGAACCGTAGAGGTGATGAGAGCGATAGAGAGGAGACAATGAAACCGTACAGGTGAGGAGAGCGATAGAGAGGAGACAATAGAACCGTACAGGTGATGAGAGCGATAGAGAGGAGACAATAGAACTGTACAGGTGAGGAGAGCGATAGAGAGGAGACAATGGAACCGTACAGGTGAGGAGAGCGATAGAGAGTAAACAATAGAACCGTACAGGTGATGAGAGCGACAGAGAGGAGACAATGGAACCGTACAGGTTATGAGAGCGATAGAGAGGAGACAATGGAACCGTACAGGTGAGGAGAGCGATAGAGAGGAGACAATAGAACCGTACAGGTGATGAGAGCGATAGAGAGGAGACAATGGAACCGTACAGGTTATGAGAGCGATAGAGAGGAGACAATGGAACCGTACAGGTGAGGAGAGCGATAGAGAGGAGACAATAGAACCGTACAGGTGATGAGAGCGATAGAGAGGAGACAATGAAACCGTACAGGTGATGAGAGTGATAGAGAGGAGACAATAGAACCGTACAGGTGATGAGAGTGATAAAGAGGAGACAATAGAACCGTACAGGTGAGGAGAGCGATAGAGAGGAGACAATAGAACCGTACAGGTGATGAGAGCGATAGAGAGGAGACAATAGAACCGTACAGGTGATGAGAGCAATAGAGAGGAGACAATGGAACCATACAGGTGAGGAGAGCGATAGAGAGGAGACAATAGAACCGTACAGGTGAGGAGAGCGATAGAGAGGAGACAATGGAACCGTACAGGTGAGGAGAGCGATAGAGAGGAGACAATAGAACCGTACAGGTGATGAGAGCGATAGAGAGGAGACAATAGAACCGTACAGGTGATGAGAGCGATAAAGAGTAGACATTGGAACTGTACAGGTGATGAGAGCGATAGAGAGGAGACAATAGAACCGTACAGGTGAGGAGAGCGATATAGAGGAAACAATGGAACCGTACAGGTGATGAGAGTGATAGAGAGGAGACAATGGAACCGTACAGGTGAGGAGAGCGATAGAGAGGAGACAATAGAACCGTACAGGTGATGAGAGTGATAGAGAGGAGACAATAGAACCGTACAGGTGATGAGAGCGATAGAGAGGAGACATTAGAACCGTACAGGTGAGGAGAGCGATAGAGAGGAGACAATAGAATTGTACAGGTGATGAGAGTGATAGAGAGGAGACAATGAAACCGTACAGGTGAGGAGAGCGATAGAGAGGAGACAATAGAACCGTACAGGTGATGAGAGCGATAGAGAGGAGACAATAGAACTGTACAGGTGAGGAGAGCGATAGAGAGGAGACAATGGAACCGTACAGGTGAGGAGAGCGATAGAGAGTAAACAATAGAACCGTACAGGTGATGAGAGCGATAGAGAGGAGACAATAGAACCGTACAGGTGAGGAGAGCGATAGAGAGGAGACAATGGAACAGTACAGGTGATGAGAGCGATAGAGAGGAGACAATGGAACCGTACAGGTGAGGAGAGCGATAGAGAGGAGACAATAGAACCGTACAGGTGATGAGAGCGATAGAGAGGAGACAATGGAACCGTACAGGTGATGAGAGTGATAGAGAGGAGACAATAGAACCGTACAGGTGATGAGAGCGATAGAGAGGAGACATTAGAACCGTACAGGTGAGGAGAGCGATAGAGAGGAGACAATAGAATTGTACAGGTGATGAGAGCGATAGAGAGTAGACAATGAAACCGTACAGGTAAGGAGAGCGATAGAGAGGAGACAATAGAACCGTACAGGTGATGAGAGCGATAGAGAGGAGACAATAGAACTGTACAGGTGAGGAGAGCGATAGAGAGGAGACAATGGAACCGTACAGGTGAGGAGAGCGATAGAGAGTAAACAATAGAACTGTACAGGTGATGAGAGCGACAGAGAGGAGACAATAGAACCCTACAGGTTATGAGAGCGATAGAGAGGAGACAATGGAACCGTACAGGTGAGGAGAGCGATAGAGAGGAGACAATAGAACCGTACAGGTGATGAGAGCGATAGAGAGGAGACAATGAAACCGTACAGGTGATGAGAGTGATAGAGAGGAGACAATAGAACCGTACAGGTGATGAGAGTGATAAAGAGGAGACAATAGAACCGTACAGGTGATGAGAGCGATAGAGAGGAGACAATAGAACCGTACAGGTGACGAGAGCGATAGAGAGGAGACAATAGAACCGTACAGGTGATGAGAGCAATAGAGAGGAGACAATGGAACCATACAGGTGAGGAGAGCGATAGAGAGGAGACAATAGAACCGTACAGGTGAGGAGAGCGATAGAGAGGAGACAGTGGAACCGTACAGGTGAGGAGAGCGATAGAGAGGAGACAATAGAACCGTACAGGTGATGAGAGCGATAGAGAGGAGACAATAGAACCGTACAGGTGATGAGAGCAATAGAGAGGAGACAATGGAACCGTACAGGTGATGAGAGCGATAGAGAGGAGACAATAGAACCGTACAGGTGATGAGAGCGATAGAGAGGAAACAATGGAACCGTACAGGTGATGAGAGCGATAGAGAGGAGACAATGGAACCGTACAGGTGAGGAGAGCGATAGAGAGGAGACAATAGAACCGTACAGGTGATGAGAGCGATAGAGAGGAGACATTAGAACCGTACAGGTGAGGAGAGCGATAGAGAGGAGACAATAGAATTGTACAGGTGATGAGAGTGATAGATAGGAGACAATGGAACTGTACAGGTGAGGAGAGCGATAGAGAGGAGACAATGGAACCGTACAGGTGATGAGAGCGATAGAGAGGAGACAATAGAACCGTACAGGTGAGGAGAGCGATAAAGAGTAGACATTGGAACCGTACAGGTGATGAGAGCGACAGAGAGGAGACAATAGAACCGTACAGGTGAGGAGAGCGATAGATAGGAGACAATGGAACTGTACAGGTGAGGAGAGCGATAGGGAGGAGACAATGGAACCGTACAGGTGATGAGAGCGATAGAGAGGAGACAATGGAACTGTACAGGTGAGGAGAGTGATAGGGAGGAGACAATGGAAGCGTAAAGTTGAGGAGAGCGATAGAGAGGAGACAATGGAACCGTACAGGTGATGAGAGCGATAGAGAGGAGACAATAGAATCGTACAGGTGATGAGAGAGATAAAGAGTAGACATTGGAACCGTACAGGTGATGAGAGCGATAGAGAGGAGACAATAGAACCGTACAGGTGAGGAGAGCGATATAGAGGAGACAATGGAACCGTACAGGTGATGAGAGCGATAGAGAGGAGACAATGGAACCGTACAGGTGAGGAGAGCGATAGAGAGGAGACAATAGAACCGTACAGGTGAGGAGAGCGATAGAGAGGAGACAATAGAACCGTACAGGTGATGAGAGTGATAGAGAGGAGACAATAGAACCGTACAGGTGATGAGAGCGATAGAGAGGAGACATTAGAACCGTACAGGTGAGGAGAGCGATAGAGAGGAGACAATAGAATTGTACAGGTGATGAGAGCGATAGAGAGGAGACAATGAAACCGTACAGGTGAGGAGAGCGATAGAGAGGAGACAATAGAACCGTACAGGTGATGAGAGCGATAGAGAGGAGACAATAGAACTGTACAGGTGAGGAGAGCGATAGAGAGGAGACAATGGAACCGTACAGGTGAGGAGAGCGATAGAGAGTAAACAATAGAACCGTACAGGTGATGAGAGCGACAGAGAGGAGACAATAGAACCGTACAGGTTATGAGAGCGATAGAGAGGAGACTATGGAACCGTACAGGTGAGGAGAGCGATAGAGAGGAGACAATAGAACCGTACAGGTGATGAGAGCGATAGAGAGGAGACAATGAAACCGTACAGGTGATGAGAGTGATAGAGAGGAGACAATAGAACCGTACAGGTGATGAGAGTGATAAAGAGGAGACAATAGAACCGTACAGGTGATGAGAGCGATAGAGAGGAGACAATAGAACCGTACAGGTGATGAGAGCGATAGAGAGGAGACAATAGAACCGTACAGGTGATGAGAGCAATAGAGAGGAGACAATGGAACCATACAGGTGAGGAGAGCGATAGAGAGGAGACAATAGAACCGTACAGGTGATGAGAGCGATAGAGAGGAGACAATAGAACCGTACAGGTGAGGAGAGCGATAGAGAGGAGACAATGGAACCGTACAGGTGAGGAGAGCGATAGAGAGGAGACAATAGAACCGTACAGGTGATGAGAGCGATAGAGAGGAGACAATAGAACCGTACAGGTGATGAGAGCAATAGAGAGGAGACAATGGAACCGTACAGGTGATGAGAGCGATAGAGAGGAGACAATAGAACCGTACAGGTGATGAGAGCGATAAAGAGTAGACATTGGAACTGTACAGGTGATGAGAGCGATAGAGAGGAGACAATAGAACCGTACAGGTGAGGAGAGCGATATAGAGGAAACAATGGAACCGTACAGGTGATGAGAGCGATAGAGAGGAGACAATGGAACCGTACAGGTGAGGAGAGCGATAGAGAGGAGACAATAGAACCGTACAGGTGATGAGAGTGATAGAGAGGAGACAATGGAACCGTACAGGTGATGAGAGCGATAGAGAGGAGACAATAGAACCGTACAGGTGAGGAGAGCGATAGAGAGGAGACAATAGAATTGTACAGGTGATGAGAGTGATAGAGAGGAGACAATGAAACCGTACAGGTGAGGAGAGCGATAGAGAGGAGACAATAGAACCGTACAGGTGATGAGAGCGATAGAGAGGAGACAATAGAACTGTACAGGTGAGGAGAGCGATAGAGAGGAGACAATGGAACCGTACAGGTGAGGAGAGCGATAGAGAGTAAACAATAGAACCGTACAGGTGATGAGAGCGATAGAGAGGAGACAATAGAACCGTACAGGTGAGGAGAGCGATAGAGAGGAGACAATGGAACAGTACAGGTGATGAGAGCGATAGAGAGGAGACAATGGAACCGTACAGGTGAGGAGAGCGATAGAGAGGAGACAATAGAACCGTACAGGTGATGAGAGCGATAGAGAGGAGACAATGGAACCGTACAGGTGATGAGAGTGATAGAGAGGAGACAATAGAACCGTACAGGTGATGAGAGTGATAGAGAGGAGACAATGGAACCGTACAGGTGATGAGAGTGATAGAGAGGAGACAATAGAACAGTACAGGTGAGGAGAGCGATAGAGTGGAGACAATAGAACCGTACAGGTGATGAGAGCGATAGAGAGGAGACAATAGAACCGTACAGGTGAGGAGAGCGATAGAAAGGAGACAATAGAACCGTACAGGTGAGGAGAGCGATAGATAGGAGACAATGGAACTGTACAGGTGATGAGAGCGATAGAGAGGACACAATAGAACTGTACAAGTGAAGAGAGCGATAGAGAGGAGACAATGGAACTGTACAGGTGAGGAGAGCGATAGAGAGGAGACAATAGAACCGTACAGGTGATGAGAGCGATAGAGAGGAGACAATAGAACCGTACAGGTGAGGAGAGCGATAGAGAGGAGACAATAGAACCGTACAGGTGAGGAGAGCGATAGAGAGGAGACAATGGAACTGTACAGGTGAGGAGAGCGATAGAGAGGAGACAATGGAACTGTACAGGTGAGGAGAGCGATAGAGAGGAGACAATAGAACCGTACAGGTGATGAGAGCGATAGAGAGGAGACAATGGAACTGTACAGGTGAGGAGAGCGATAGAGAGGAGACAATGGAACTGTACAGGTGAGGAGAGCGATAGAGAGGAGACAATAGAACCGTACAGGTGATGAGAGCGATAGAGAGGAGACAATAGAACCGTACAGGTGATGAGAGCGATAGAGAGGAGACAATGGAACTGTACAGGTGAGGAGAGCGATAGAGAGGAGACAATAGAACCGTACAGGTGATGAGAGCGATAGAGAGGAGACAATAGAACCGTACAGGTGATGAGAGCGATAGAGAGGAGACAATGGAACTGTACAGGTGAGGAGAGCGATAGAGAGGAGACAATGGAACTGTACAGGTGAGGAGAGCGATAGAGAGGAGACAATGGAACTGTACAGGTGAGGAGAGCGATAGAGAGGAGACAATGGAACTGTACAGGTGAGGAGAGCACACTCAAAAACTTCACTCGGTGCCATTGAAATGTGCACTCATAAAGAGTGAAACACAAAAACGTGGAACAGGTGCAGAAGTCCTCTAAAATCAGAGGGTCTTGCCCTGAATCCCCCCGTGACGTTAGGCTCCTGATAGGGACAAGGGTACTTACACATGGTCCATCTAGCCGAAGCCAGACGGACCCCATTCTCTGGAGGATCTGCCGAAACAGACCCCCCCAAGTACTCGGTGGGGCTCCCCCGACGGGAGACCCCATGAGAGAGTTCGAACCAAGCCAAAAGGCCATGTCTACCCCCTCCCAACACTTTCAGGGCCGGCCCGAGGACCTGCAACCCTACTAATCACACAAACAAACCGTGTACAACACAAAAATACAAAAAGTGACACACAAAGGAAATAAATAAAATGAAAGTGGCGCAGAAGGAAGTAGAGGAGAGTGAAAACGTGACCATTGTGCAATACAATGACCAGGCCCTCCGGCCTGGAATAAAAAATTCCTCTGGTCCCAGCCAAAAGGCCCGGCCCAGGAGGCAGGTGCTAAAAAAGCGTGTATATGGTGCAGTGACCATGGTGCCACAAATCAAAGTGATTTTCAGCAGGGCCGGATTTGCCACAAGGCCAGGCCTCGGGGCGGTAGTGGTGCAGGGGAGGCGCCACTCCTGCGGTGACTTTGCGGCCGCCCCCCTTCGGGCTGCCCATCAAAGTCTATTAGGGGCACCGGTGCCCGTAGAAAAGATGGGCGCGAGCCGACCACGCAACTGCGCATGCGCCGTGCTGAAGCCGGCCGGGCTTGGGAAAGCTTGTACACTCTCGGCCGGGCGACGCATGTGCAGTAGCGTGATTGCGCCACCCGGCGCCATTTTTGAAAAAATCGAGAGTAGGTAGTAATGTCAGCAGTGCAGCGGCGGGGGAGAGAGATGACATCTCTCCGTTCAGGGGGGGATGTTCAGGGGGGATGTTCGGGGGGGTGTTCAGGGGGGAGGTTCAGGGGGGGTGTTCAGGGGGGATGTTCAGGGGGGATGTTCGGGGGGGGTGTTCAGGGGGGAGGTTCAGGGGGGGTGTTCAGGGGGGAGGTTCAGGGTGATGTTCAGGGGGGAGGTTCAGGGGGGATGTTCAGGGGGGATGTTCGGGGGGGTGTTCAGGGGGGAGGTTCAGGGGGGGTGTTCAGGGGGGATGTTCAGGGGGGATGTTCGGGGGGGTGTTCAGGGGGGAGGTTCAGGGGGGGTGTTCAGGGGGGATGTTCAGGGGGGATGTTCAGGGGGGATGTTCAGGGGGGATGTTCGGGGGGGTGTTCAGGGGGGAGGTTCAGGGGGGATGTTCGGGGGGGGTGTTCAGGGGGGAGGTTCAGGGGGGGTGTTCAGGGGGGATGTTCAGGGGGGATGTTCGGGGGGGGTGTTCAGGGGGGATGTTCAGGGGGGATGTTCGGGGGGGTGTTCAGGGGGGAGGTTCAGGGGGGGTGTTCAGGGGGGATGTTCAGGGGGGATGTTCGGGGGGGTGTTCAGGGGGGATGTTCAGGGGGGATGTTCGGGGGGGATGTTCGGGGGGGTGTTCAGGGGGGAGGTTCAGGGGGGATGTTCAGGGGGGATGTTCAGGGGGATGTTCACCATGATTTATTGTTTGCTCAGTTATTTAAAATCAATTTATTTATTTAGCCACAGTGCCGATTGTGCGTTCATCCCTCTCTGCGCTCCTCGCTCTTCGCGCTCCTCACCATACAAGCATTGGAGGCTCTTCATTGAAATGGATGTATGGAGGACATGAAATAAGGAGAAACCGCCAGACCAGCTGAGCGGATGGATGAGCTCTGTGTGCGTCCACTGAACCCCCACATATCACCGTCATGGCCGCTGATCTTCATCTCATCCTCAGATATGGCGAGGACAGATTTACATAATCCCGCTGAGAATGTCTCATGTACAGCGCTGACAGGAGCTTCACACCGTCTCATTCCTATTATTTGTACATTAAATAAAGACGGTGTGTCGGCGATGGGAGCGTGATCGCAGCAACACTTCATTACTGGAACATTCACCCTAAAATCATCATGTTTATTACTAGAAACCTGCAGAGTCTCCCTCTAGTGGCCGTCTGTGTGATTAGCATCCTTGCTTAAAGACTGCTAATTAGCTGGAAGGGATAAGCTGAGCTCACACCAAACCTCGGCTGGCTGGTCAGGTGTTCAGATGAACCCGGACAGCAGGAGCCACACCTCATGTATATTGGGGGTAATTAAGGGGTATTACCCGAGCTATCACCTTCCCGCTGTCAATGGCTGTTAAGTACGTTGGAGGGTGCAGGCACAACTGGTGATATCTTCTGCCCTATTCATTGACAAGACCGGGAATCCCTGGCCAAGTAAGCACACAGATTGGGGGTTCCCCCATAATTCATAAAATACCCCTTCAGGCCTGGTATCAATTTTAAGGGGGACCCCTAGCAAAAATCAAGAAAAAAGTTAGGCCCCCCCAAAAATCTAGTGCCATAATAGGTCACACGCCTTCAACTTAGGAAGTACCTACTTTTTTTGTACCATGTACCCCTTACTAATTCACATGGGGACAGTATCAGGGCCACCCTTGTTCTTAAAAGGGGCTTCCTAATTCTGATAAGGCCCTTTCATGGGTGTCTGGCACTCCGGACCCTCATTCCAGCATCCTGGTTTTGGCTGTGGAATTCTCCTTGTCTGTCTGTCCACCCTGACGGTGATTGATGTGGTCAGTCCCCGGGTGGAGACCAAACCTGATTTAAGCCAGCCAAGCCTGCAGTCTCAGACTTGTGATAGTGTGTAATACCGGATCAAGCTGTCTGTCTGTCTGTTCGGATATTGACTATTCTCTGCCTTTTGACTTCGGATTTTGACTCTGACAATCATAAACCTTGCCTGTCTGCAAACTGCAAGTACCTGTTTGCTTTGCTCAGTTTGCGCCTGCACCGGCGTGGTAGCCAGGCACTATACATTGTGTATAAGTCCTGGGGGCAACCATGTACCAGTAGGCCTACTTGCCTTATGGGAAAGGGGGTTGCTATAGGTGAAGAACACAGAAGCCAGCTATAGAGTCTGACCACCTGCATTAGGGGTAAGCTTAACAGGCCCCTGGCTGTAGACCTCCACAACCACTGGGTCAGGGCTATGAGGAAGCGACCATTGTCCTCATTAACATAGGGGACAAGGTGCTTTGCCAGGGGGGTTGTCATTTCTGTTAATTTCCTATGATCCTGAGCTCCATCTAGTGGTCATAATGCTGTATTTACCTGCAAATCCCTCAATCAGGAAAATACTTCATTATGGCCACTAGATGGAGCTGAAGATCATGGAAAAAAAACATATTAGAAAAATATGTAAATCATTTGTGATGGCCATACGAATGCTTAGACCCCTCACAGTGATATTTTATAACTAGACCCCGTGGAGCCATTTATCTGGTGCTAATGAGAAATCATGTGACCTGGGCCTCTACTTTTTATGTAAATCCTCCAACTGCTACATTTCTAATGGATCACACCAGGGCAGGGAATTCTTTCTTTTGTGTCCTCTTCCGGATGCTGATTGGTCCAGAATTATACTATATCAATATACAATATTGTTGTGTCCACCTCCTGACCTGGATATGAGCCAATGAGGTGAGGGGTACAACCCTTGCTCCCTCGTAGGTCCCGCTATAATGGCAGCACCGGAGACAAGCAATGTGATTAGCTTCATTCAACCTACTATTTGAAAATTCTATGAGTACAAATGGAAAGTTCTGGCGTCCGCTCGCTACAAAGTCTAAATGTTGTCATACGTATCGGACTCCCTGAATCCCCGCAATCGGTATTCCATGTAATTCAATGAAGAATGAATTGATTATTGATTTGTCAATTATTTCCATAAATTCTTCATATTTCATCATCAGAAAGGCTCGCTCTTCGTGGGATGTCCCTGTGTGACATCACCGCCCTTAATAAGTGGGAGGGACTATCCTCCCATGAGGAGGTATACTATCCACATTAGGGTTCTCACATCAATGGGGTGTAGATTCTCAACTCATAAGCCCTCAGCGGTCTTTAAAGCAGGATACCCATTGGCTCGCATCAGGTGACTTACACCCCTACAGAGAACCTTCATTAGGGGGCGCTCTCCACTCTACAGGTGGTGGAAGTCAATGGTCCTTTGGGCAGTTTTCCAAGTTCACCAGCCAATTAGGTTCACAGTTGAATTTCTGTTCTGATTGAAGCAAATCGATTGACACATTTCTACCCACAATCAGCCGGTAATCTGATGTTCTAATTGCTGAGCCAAGGGAATATGCTTGGCAGGAATTCTCAGCTCCGCCCACTGGTAATCCCTTGATCCCGCTCAATCCCTTTCTGCACCAAAAATCGATTCCGAATCCATCTCCAGCAGCTTCCAGCCGTAGTGCATCATCTGTACATCATTTTCAAATGGTCTGAAAACCAAACTATATAAGGAGGGATTCCCCTTTAAAGTACAGAGAATCCCACTGAGGTGATCCACAAAGTGCAGCAGATACTTACCTCCCTTTATTCCAGCGGCTCATCTCCTAAGGCTGAGCTATGTAGACCTTTACATTCTAATTATTACTTAGAGGTCTATTTATAAAAAATTCACATGCTTTGAAAGTGCAGGTACATTCATTCTGTGTGAACAGGGCAACCCCCCCCCCCAAAAAAAAAAATAAAACTGTATTAGGTTATTTGCAGTGCAGGACGTTTTTCATTCATTTAAATCAGAAAACACTTCATTTGGCCACTAGATGGTGCTAAGTATTATACAAAACTTCTATGATACTTAGCACCATCTAGTGGCCAAACAATGTACTTTTTGTTTGGAATTAATGAAAAACATTCTTCCAGCATAGGAAATCGCCTAATAGCATTCATCTGTTGGCCTCATTTCCATAGAACGAACGAATGTACACGCACTTGAAATGGATGAATTGCTACATGATTTTTTTTTTGTCTGGATTGCACGCCGCTGTCCATGGTGCTGGAATGCGGTTCTTATCTTTAGTCTCTCCATGTTATTGCAGAATAATTATTCAAAGCTGGGTGAAGAGCTGGCGATGGAGCCAGCTGGTCCTCTCGATGGGTTAATCTTCATAGGACTGGCCCGGCTCTGATAGCATTCTGTGTAATGGAGAGCGCGTGAGAGGCTGGCGATCAATTGAAAAGGCGCCACACAGCCGTGACCTGAAAATCACACGACAGGCGGCAGATAAAACCCTCCAAATGATGTGACTGGAAGGCTGAGCGGCCTCTGAGGTATGTACATTGTGTACCAGTGACAGGTAGGTGACAAAGAGCCTCCCCGACAGTTAGCAGAACATCTGTATGGGGGAAGGGAGGGGGAAGACTGGAAGAGCTTCTCATAGACCTCAGAGAGGGATTGAAGGGTTCATTAATATAAATCTGATATCAGAGCAGCTGGATGACAGCTCAACAGGAGCTCCAAGAACGAGTCCACCCCTCCCCCCCCCAATAAATGTCTACAGAGCAAAACATAATACACATGGAAGTACTGAGCAATGGAGGGATGGGAGGGAAGGATAGTGAGGGAAGGGAGGAAGGAAGAATAGGGAAGGGAGGAAGGAAGAATAGGGAAGGGAGGAAGGAAGGAAGGGAGGGAGGGAGGAAGGAAGGAAGGAAGGAAGGAAGGAAGGAAGGAAGGAAGGAAGGAAGAAGGAAGGAAGGAAGGAAGGAAGGAAGGAAGGAAGGAAGGAAGGAAGGAAGGAAGAATAGGGAAGGAAGGAAGGAAGGAAGGAAGGAAGGAAGGAAGGAAGGAAGGAAGGAAGGGAGGAAGGAAGGAAGGAAGGAAGGGAGGAAGGAAGGAAGGGAGGAAGGAAGGAAGGGAGGAAGGAAGGAAGGAAGGGAGGGAGGAAGGGAGGAAGGAAGGAAGGAAGGAAGGAAGGAAGGAAGGAAGGAAGGAAGGAAGGAAGGGAGGAAGAATAGGGAAGGAAGGGAGGAAGGAAGGAAGGAAGGAAGGAAGGAAGGAAGGAAGGAAGGAAGGAAGGAAGGAAGGAAGGAATTATGGGGAAGGAAGGAATGAAGGGTGGCTAGGGAGGGAAAGAAGCAAAGAAAGGATAGGAGGAAGGAAGGAAGGAAGGAAGGAAGGAAGGAAGGAAGGAAGGAAGTATAGAAAGATATGTTTGTTGCAGTTCAGTCTGAACTTCGTTTTGTTCCATTCAAGGTTTTCTCACCTGACATCATGCCAAGCCTGGGACAGAAGTCCTCTATTGGCCACCATAGATCTGTGATCATCATCCAATCCAGGTGGAGCTGGGCTTTTGTCACCTCCTGCCCATACTCTGCCCCGGGCTTGGTATAGAAGAACTCCAGAATATTCTGCTCACACATAGGGACATCAGATGTTTCTGCCAATTGCAGTGGTTCCTCTCTGGAGATGGCACGGCCAGAATGGTGAACTTGTCACCTTGATTCCTGTCCAGCATTCACCTCCTTCTATATTCTAGGGATAGTTGAACATCCCCCGGTTCGGTTCGCAGCAGAACATGCAAAAAAATGTGTTTGAACCCCTTTAAAGTCTATGGGACTCGAAAGTGAAAAATCAAAAGTGCTAATTTTAAAGGCTAATATGCAAGTTATTGTCCTAACAAGTGTTTGGGGACCCGGGTCCTGCCCCAGCGGACATGGATCAATGCAAAAAAAAGTTTTAAAAACGTCCGTTTTTTCGGGAGCAGTGATTTTAATAATGCTTAAAGTGAAAAAAAAGTGTAATATCCCTTTAAATTTTGTACCTGGGGGGTGTCTATAGTATGCCTGTAAAGGGGCGCATGTTTCCCGTGTTTAGAACAGTCTGACAGCAAAATGACATTTCAAAGGAAAAAAAGTCATTTAAAACTACCCGCGGCTATTAATGAATTGCCAGTCCAGGCAATGTAGATAAAAAATACAAAAAAAAAATGACGTGGACGTCACCCCCAAAATCCATACCAGGCTCTTCAGGTCTGGTTTTGATATTAAGGGGAACCCTGCAACAAAATTTTTTTAAAAATGGCATGGGGGTCCCCCAGGCACTATATACTCTGAACAGCAGTATATATACTATACGGCCTGCCCTATATACTCTGCAGAAAATTGGGCCTTAGGTGTTGGTGGTACCAGAATACTGTAACCCCTCACAGTTGCTCGCGTTGGGCGCAGGAACGGCCCTGCTATGAAACATGACTGCCAGTTTCTTGTCCTTCTTGGGCACCCTCTCTCTCTGGGCTCACGTTACTCCCTTCCTCAAACTGGGTACCAACATTGGAACCTTCAAATCTCTGCGCATCCTCCAGCACCATGTACCCGACACTGTGGTCGAATAGTTCGGGGGACTCCTCCATGCATAATGGTGGGGCTACGGAAGGAGTGACTGTGGACAAGGAGCAGGTGGAATAGGCCACTTTGGCAGCTGCATAGGAAGGAAAACTACTCTGAGCCTGGGTGACAGAGGATGAGGAGGATGAGGAGGATGAGGAGGATGAGGACGGCTTTGTTATCCACTCCACCAACTCTTCTGCATGTTGTGGCTCAATAACACGGCCAGCTGCAGAAAAAAAGGACAAACGTGCCCCACGGCCACCGGCAAAGGATGCACCATGTCCACGACCAGCACTGTTCACTGTAGATACAGAGCCTGCTTGTCCTCTTTTAGTGGCCTGTGAGTGTCTGCCTCTCCTTGGTGGCCTTCCGGATATGATGTATATTTTGTTTTACAACACCACACTACACTGTATATATATATACTGTACACCGCACTACACTGTATTATATATATACTGTACACCACACTACATTGTATTATATACTGTACACCACACTACACTGTATTATATATACTGTACACCACACTACACTGTATTATATACTGTACACCACACTACACTGTATTATATATACTGTACACCGCACTACACTGTATTATATATACTGTACACCACACTACATTGTATTATATACTGTACACCACACTACACTGTATTATATATATACTGTACACCACACTACATTGTATTATATACTGTACACCACACTACACTGTATTATATATACTGTACACCACACTACACTGTATTATATATACTGTACACCACACTACACTGTATTATATATACTGTACACCACACTACACTGTATTATATATACTGTACACCGCACTACACTGTATTATATATACTGTACACCGCACTACACTGTATTATATATACTGTACACTGCACTACACTGTATTATATATACTGTACACCACACTACACTGTATTATATATACTGTACACCACACTACACTGTATTATATATATTGTACACCGCACTACACTGTATTATATATACTGTACACCACACTACACTGTATTATATACTGTACACCACACTACACTGTATTATATATACTGTACACCACACTACACTGTATTATATATACTGTACACCGCACTACACTGTATTATATATACTGTACACCGCACTACACTGTATTATATACTGTACACCACACTACACTGTATTATATATACTGTACACCACACTACACTGTATTATATACTGTACACCACACTACACTGTATTATATATACTGTACACCACACTACACTGTATTATATATACTGTACACCGCACTACACTGTATTATATATACTGTACACCGCACTACACTGTATTATATATACTGTACACCGCACTACACTGTATATATATACTGTACACCACACTACACTGTATATATATACTGTACACCACACTACACTGTATTATATACTGTATACCACACTATACTGTATTATATATACTGTACACCACACTACATTGTATATATATACTGTACACCACACTACACTGTATTATATATACTGTACACCGCACTACACTGTATTATATATACTGTACACCGCACTACACTGTATTATATATACTGTACACCACACTACATTGTATTATATATACTGTACACCACACTACACTGTATTATATACTGTACACCACACTACACTGTATTATATATACTGTACACCGCACTACACTGTATTATATATACTGTACACCGCACTACACTGTATATATATACTGTACACCACACTACACTGTATATATATACTGTACACCACACTACACTGTATTATATACTGTACACTACACTGTATTATATATACTGTACACCACACTACATTGTATTATATATACTGTACACCGCACTACACTGTATATATATACTGTACACCACACTACACTGTATATATATACTGTACACCACACTACACTGTATTATATACTGTACACTACACTGTATTATATATACTGTACACCACACTACATTGTATTATATATACTGTACACCACACTACACTGTATTATATACTGTACACCGCACTACACTGTATTATATATACTGTACACCACACTACATTGTATTATATATACTGTACACCGCACTACATTGTATTATATATACTGTACACCACACTACACTGTATATATATACTGTACACCACACTACACTGTATTATATATACTGTACACCGCACTACACTGTATTATATATACTGTACACCACACTACACTGTATTATATATACTGTACACCACACTACACTGTATTATATACTGTACACCGCACTACACTGTATTATATATACTGTACACCACACTACACTGTATTATATATACTGTACACCGCACTACACTGTATTATATATACTGTACACCACACTACACTGTATTATATATACTGTACACCACACTACACTGTATTATATATACTGTACACCGCACTACACTGTATTATATATACTGTACACCACACTACACTGTATTATATATACTGTACACCGCACTACACTGTATTATATATACTGTACACCACACTACACTGTATTATATATACTGTACACCACACTACACTGTATTATATACTGTACACCACACTACACTGTATTATATATACTGTACACCGCACTACACTGTATTATATATACTGTACACCACAATACACTGTATTATATATATTGTACACCACACTACACTGTATTATATACTGTACACCGCACTACACTGTATTATATACTGTACACCACACTGTATTATATATACTGTACACCACACTACACTGTATTATATATACTGTACACCACACTACACTGTATTATATATACTGTACACCGCACTACACTGTATTATATACTGTACACCGCACTACACTGTATTATATATACTGTGCACCGCACTACACTGTATTATATACTGTACACCACTCTACACTGTATTATATATACTGTACACCACACTACACTGTATTATATATACTGTACACCACACTACACTGTATTATATACTGTACACCGCACTACACTGTATTATATACTGTACACCGCACTACACTGTATTATATATACTGTACACCACACTACACTGTATTATATATACTGTACACCACACTACACTGTATTATATATACTGTACACCACTCTACACTGTATTATATATACTGTACACCACACTACACTGTATTATATATATTGTACACCACACTACACTGTATTATATACTGTACACCGCACTACACTGTATTATATACTGTACACCGCACTACACTGTATTATATATACTGTACACCACACTACACTGTATTATATATACTGTACACCACACTACACTGTATTATATATACTGTACACCGCACTACACTGTATTATATACTGTACACCACACTACACTGTATTATATATACTGTACACCGCACTACACTGTATTATATATACTGTACACCACACTACACTGTATTATATATACTGTACACCACACTACACTGTATTATATATACTGTACACCGCACTACACTGTATTATATATACTGTACACCACTCTACACTGTATTATATATACTGTACACCACACTACACTGTATTATATATACTGTACACCACACTACACTGTATTATATATATTGTACACCACACTACACTGTATTATATACTGTACACCGCACTACACTGTATTATATACTGTACACTGCACTACACTGTATTATATATACTGTACACCACACTACACTGTATTATATATACTGTACACCACACTACACTGTATTATATATATTGTACACCACACTACACTGTATTATATACTGTACACCGCACTACACTGTATTATATACTGTACACCGCACTACACTGTATTATATATACTGTACACCACACTACACTGTATTATATATACTGTACACCGCACTACACTGTATTATATACTGTACACCGCACTACACTGTATTATATATACTGTACACCACACTACACCGTATTATATACTATACACCGCACTACACTGTATTATATATACTGTGCACCACACTACACTGCATTATATATACTGTGCACCACACTACACTGTATATATATACTGTGCACCACACTACACTGCATTAATATACTGTACACCACACTACACTGTATTATATATACTGTACACCACACTACACTGTATTATATATACTGTACACCGCACTACACTGTATTATATACTGTACACCGCACTACACTGTATTATATACTGTACACCACACTACACTGTATTATATACTGTACACCACACTACACTGTATTATATATACTGTACACCACACTACACTGTATTATATACTGTATACCACACTATACTGTATTATATATACTGTACACCACACTACATTGTATTATATATACTGTACACCACACTACACTGTATTATATACTGTACACCACACTACACTGTATTATATATACTGTACACCACACTACACTGTATTATATACTGTACACACACTACACTGTATTATATATACTGTACACCACACTACACTGTATTATATACTGTACACCACACTACACTGTATTATATATACTGTACACCGCACTACACTGTATTATATATACTGTACACCACACTACACTGTATTATATATACTGTACACCACACTACATTGTATTATATACTGTACACCGCACTACACTGTATTATATACTGTACACCACACTACACTGTATTATATATACTGTACACCACACTACACTGTATTATATATACTGTACACCACACTACACTATATTATATATACTGTACACCACACTACACTGTATTATATATACTGTACACCACACTACACTGTATTATATATACTGTACACCACACTACACTGTATTATATACTGTATACCACACTATACTGTATTATATATACTGTACACCGCACTACACTGTATTATATATACTGTACACCACACTACATTGTATTATATATACTGTACACCACACTACACTGTATTATATATACTGTACACCACACTACACTGTATTATATATACTGTACACCGCACTACATTGTATTATATATACTGTACACCACACTACACTGTATTATATATACTGTACACCACACTACACTGTATTATATACTGTACACCACACTACACTGTATTATATATACTGTACATCGCACTACACTGTATTATATACTGTACACCACACTACACTGTATTATATACTGTACACCACACTACACTGTATTATATACTGTACACCACCAGAAGTGTATAAGAAACTGTACACCACCGAATGCACTGTATATATAGGCTACACTGGATGCAGAGTACATATATACATATATATACAGTCAGGTTCATAAATATTGGGACATCGACACAATTCTAATCTTTTTGGCTCTATACACCACCACAATGAAAAGAAGAAGCTGTGCTTTAACTGCAGACTTTCAGCTTTAATTTGAGGGTATTTACATCCAAATCAGGTGATTGGTGTAGGAATTACAACAGTTTGTATATGTGCCTCCCACTTTTTAAGGGACCAAAAGTAATGGGACAATTGGCTGCTCAGCTGTTCCATGGCCAGGTGTGTGTTATTCCCTCATTATCCCATTTACAAGGAGCAGATAAAAGGTCCAGAGTTCGTTTCAAGTGTGATATTTGCATTTGGAATCTGTTGCTGTCAACTCTCAATATGAGATCCAAAGAGCTGTCACTATCAGTGAAGCAAGCCATCATTAGGCGAAAACATTAGGTGTGGCCAAATCAACTGTTTGGAACATCCTTAAAAAGAAAGAACGCACCGGTGAGCTCACCAAAAGACCCAGAAGACCACAGAAAATAACTGTGGTGGATGACCGAAGAATTCTTTCCCTGATGAAGAAAACACCCTTCACAACAGTTGGCCAGATGAAGAACACTCTGCAGGAGGTCGGTGTATGTGTGTCAAAGTCAACCATCAAGAGAAGACTTCACCAAAGTGAATACAGAGGGTTCAACACAAGATGTAAACCATTGGTGAGACTCAAAAAAAGGAAGGCCAGATTAGAGTTTGCCAAACAACATCTAAAAAAGCCTTCACAGTTCTGGAACAACATCCTATGGACAGATGAGACCAAGATCAACTTGTACCAGAGTGATGGGAGGAGAAGAGTATGGAGAAGGAAAGGAACTGCTCATGATCCAAAGCATACCACCTCATCAGTGAAGCATGGTGGTGGTAGTGTCATGGCGTGGGCATGTATGGCTGCCAATGGAACTGTTTCTCTTGTATTTATTGATGATGTGACTGCTGACAAAAGCAGCAGGATGAATTCTGAAGTGTTTCGGGTAATATTATCTGTTCATATTCAGCAAAATGCTTCAGAACTCATTGGACGGCCCTTCACAGTGGCAGATGGACAATGACCCGAAGCATACTGAGAAAGCAACCAAAGAGTTTTTTAAGGGAAAGAAGTGGAATATTATGCAATGGCCAAGTCAATCACCTGACCTGAATCCGATTGAGCATGCATTTCACTTGCTGAAGACAAAACTGAAGGAAAAATGCCCCAAGAACAAGCAGGAACTGAAGACAGTTGCAGTAGAGGCCTGGCAGAGCATCACCAGGGATGAAACCCAGCGTCTGGTGATGTCTATGCGTTCCAGACTTCAGGCTGTAATTGACTGCAAAGGATTTGCAACCAAGTATTAAAAAGTGAAAGTTTGATGGATGATTGTTAATCTGTCCCATTAATTTTGGTCCCTTAAAAAGTGGGAGGCACATATACAAACAGTTGTAATTCCTACACCGTTCACCTGATTTGGTTGTAAATACCTTCAAAATGAAAGCTGAAAATGTCCAAATTGGGCCCAAGTGTCAATATTTTGTGTGGCCACCATTATTTTCCAGCACTGCCTTAACCCTCTTGGGCATGGAGGTCACCAGAGCTTCACAGGTTGTCACTGGAGTCCTCTTCCCCTCCTCCATGATGACATCACAGAGCTGGTGGATGTTGGAGACCTTGCGCTCCTCCACCTTCCGTTTGAGGATGTCCCACAGATGATCAATAGGGTTTAGGTCTGGAGACATGCTTGGCCAGTCCATCACCTTTACCCTCAGCTTCTTTAGCAAGGCAGTGGTGGTCTTGGAGGTGTTTGGGGTGGTTATCATGTTGGAATACTGCCCTGCGGTCCAGTCTCTGAAGGGAGGGGATCATGCTCTCTTCAGTATGTCACAGTACATGTTAGCGTTCATGGTTCCCTCAATGATCTGCAGCCCCCCCCCCCCCCCCCCCGTGCCGGCAGCACTCATGCAGCCCCAGACCATGACACTCCCACCACCATGCTTGACTGTAGACAAGACACACTTGTCTTTGTCCTCCTCACCTGGTTGCCCCCACACACGCTTGTCACCATCTGAACCAAATACGTTTATCTTGGTCTCATCAGACCACAGGACATGGTTCCAGTAATCCATGTCCTTAGTCTGCTTGTCTTCAGCAAACTGTTTGTGGACTTTCTTGTGCATCATCTTTAGAAGAGGCTTCCTTCTGGGATGACAGCCATGCAGACCAATTTGATGCAGTGTGCGGCGTATGGTCTGAGCACTGACAGACTGACCCCCCACCCCTACAACCTCTGCAGCAATGCTGGCAGCACTCATACGTCTATTTCCCAAAGGACAACCTCTGGATATGATGCTGAGCACGTGACCTCAACTTCTTTGGTGGACCATGGCGAGGCCTGTTCTGAATGGAACCTGTCCTGTTATACCGCTGTATGGTCTTGGCCACCGTGCTGCAGCTCAGTTTCAGGGTCTTGGCAATCTTCTTATAGCCTAGGCCATCTTTATGTAGAGCAACAATTCTTTTTTTCAGATCCTCAGAGAGTTCTTTGCCATGAGGTGCCATGTTGTACTTCCAGTGACAAGTATGAGAGAGTGAGAGCGATAACACCAAATTTAACACACCTGCTCCCCATTCACACCCGAGACCTTGTAACACTAACGAGTCACATGACACCGGGGAGGGAAAATGGCTAATTGGGCCCAATTTGGAGATTTTCTCTTAGGGGTGTACTGACTTTTGTTGCCAGCGGTTTAGACATTAATGGCTGTGTGTTGAGTTATTTTGAGGGGACAGTAAATTTACACTGTTATACAAGCTGTACACTCACTACTTTACATTGTAGACAAGTGTCATTTCTTCAGTGTTGTCACATGAAAAGACAGACGAAAAGATTTACACAAATGTCACTGAGGGTGTACTTACTTTTGTCACATACGGTAATTGCATTTAATGTTGTTCTTTGATATATTCAATAAACATATTATGATATGAGAGGCTCCTCCCCTTTTTGGCACATGAGAATATATAGAGATGTCAGGGAATACGGGATTCTGAAGAGGTTCTTATTGGTGAAGATACCTTTTGGTTTTGGTACATTCTGACTTTCTTGGTAATTTAGGAAGTCAGTCTGATGTGGGGGGTGCGGTGGGGGGGTGCGGTGAGAGGATTCGGGGTGCCGTCACCTTTTTGTGGCACCTGATTCCTGGTCTAATGAGCGGCACAGAGCTTTATCTGGACTTTATATGGTGATTATTTATGTTTATTTTTTCACTAAGAATGATGAATCTGATTGGTTTGATGTATGTGGAGTTTTGTGGACATAAAAGTTGCGATCTTCTCTCATTACAGGGTGACGTTCCTCATTTTCAGACTTTGTCTTGTGATGTTTCTTGTTCTCTGCACACATTTCTTATTATTGCCTTGGCACGGGTGATTGGGCATTGAGTACTCATAGGGGTGATTGGACATTGAGTACTCATAGGGGTGATTGGACATTGAGTACTCATAGGGGTGATTGGGCATTGAGTACTCATAGGGGTGAGTGGGCATTGAGTACTCATAGGGGTGATTGGGCATTGATCATAGGGGTGATTGGGCATTGAGTACTCATAGGGGTGATTGGGCATTGAGTACTCATAGGGGTGATTGGGCATTGAGTACTCATAGGGGTGATTGGACATTGAGTACTCATAGGGGTGATTGGGCATTGAGTACTCATAGGGGTGATTGGGCATTGAGTACTCATAGGGGTGACTGGGCATTGAGTACTCATAGGGGTGACTGGGCATTGAGTACTCATAGGGGTGAGTGGGCATTGAGTACTCATAGGGGTGATTGGGCATTGAGTACTCATAGGGGTGAGTGGGCATTGAGTACTCATAGGGGTGATTGGGCATTGAGTACTCATAGGGGTGACTGGGCATTGAGTACTCATAGGGGTGAGTGGGCATTGAGTACTCATAGGGGTGATTGGGCATTGAGTACTCATAGGGGTGATTGGGCATTGAGTACTCATAGGGGTGATTGGGCATTGAGTACTCATAGGGGTGAGTGGGCATTGAGTACTCATAGGGGTGACTGGGCATTGAGTACTCATAGGGGTGATTGGACATTGAGTACTCATAGGGGTGATTGGGCATTGAGTACTCATAGGGGTGATTGGGCATTGAGTACTCATAGGGGTGATTGGGCATTGAGTACTCATAGGGGGTGATTGGGCATTGAGTACTCATAGGGGTGATTGGGCATTGAGTACTCATAGGGGTGACTGGGCATTGAGTACTCATAGGGGTGATTGGGCATTGAGTACTCATAGGGGTGACTGGGCATTGAGTACTCATAGGGGTGAGTGGGCATTGAGTACTCATAGGGGTGATTGGGCATTGAGTACTCATAGGGGTGATTGGGCATTGAGTACTCATAGGGGTGAGTGGGCATTGAGTACTCATAGGGCTGATTGGGCATTGAGTGCTCATAGGGGTGAGTGGGCATTGAGTACTCATAGGGGTGAGTGGGCATTGAGTACTCATAGGGGTGATTGGGCATTGAGTACTCATAGGGGTGAGTGGGCATTGAGTACTCATAGGGGTGATTGGGCATTGAGTACTCATAGGGGTAAGTGGGCATTGAGTACTCATAGGGGTGATTGGGCATTGAGTACTCATAGGGGTGATTGGGCATTGAGTACTCATAGGGGTGACTGGGCATTGAGTACTCATAGGGTGAGTGGGCATTGAGTACTCATAGGGGTGACTGGGCATTGAGTACTCATAGGGGTGACTGGGCATTGAGTACTCATAGGGGTGAGTGGGCATTGAGTACTCATAGGGGTGATTGGGCATTGAGTACTCATAGGGTGATTGGGCATTGAGTACTCATAGGGGTGATTGGGCATTGAGTACTCATAGGGGTGAGTGGGCATTGAGTACTCATAGGGGTGATTGGGCATTGAGTACTCATAGGGGTGAGTGGGCATTGAGTACTCATAGGGGTGATTGGGCATTGAGTACTCATAGGGGTGATTGGGCATTGAGTACTCATAGGGGTGAGTGGGCATTGAGTACTCATAGGGGTGAGTGGGCATTGAGTACTCATAGGGGTGATTGGGCATTGAGTACTCATAGGGGTGATTGGGCATTGAGTACTCATAGGGGTGAGTGGGCATTGAGTACTCATAGGGGTGATTGGGCATTGAGTACTCATAGGGGTGATTGGGCATTGAGTACTCATAGGGGTGATTGGGCATTGAGTACTCATAGGGGTGAGTGGGCATTGAGTACTCATAGGGGTGATTGGGCATTGAGTACTCATAGGGGTGATTGGGCATTGAGTACTCATAGGGGTGAGTGGGCATTGAGTACTCATAGGGGTGATTGGGCATTGAGTACTCATAGGGGTGAGTGGGCATTGAGTACTCATAGGGGTGATTGGGCATTGAGTACTCATAGGGGTGATTGGGCATTGAGTACTCATAGGGGTGATTGGGCATTGAGTACTCATAGGGGTGACTGGGCATTGAGTACTCATAGGGGTGACTGGGCATTGAGTACTCATAGGGGTGATTGGGCATTGAGTACTCATAGGGTGATTGGGCATTGAGTACTCATAGGGGTGACTGGGCATTGAGTACTCATAGGGGTGAGTGGGCATTGAGTACTCATAGGGGTGACTGGGCATTGAGTACTCATAGGGGTGATTGGGCATTGAGTACTCATAGGGGTGATTGGGCATTGAGTACTCATAGGGGTGATTGGGCATTGAGTACTCATAGGGGTGATTGGGCATTGAGTACTCATAGGGGTGATTGGGCATTGAGTACTCATAGGGGTGATTGGGCATTGAGTACTCATAGGGGTGATTGGGCATTGAGTACTCATAGGGGTGATTGGGCATTGAGTACTCATAGGGGTGAGTGGGCATTGAGTACTCATAGGGGTGATTGGGCATTGAGTACTCATAGGGGTGATTGGGCATTGAGTACTCATAGGGGTGATTGGGCATTGAGTACTCATAGGGGTGAGTGGGCATTGAGTACTCATAGGGTGATTGGGCATTGAGTACTCATAGGGGTGAGTGGGCATTGAGTACTCATAGGGGTGATTGGGCATTGAGTACTCATAGCTGAATGGCAGCTCCCCGGGGGTCTCATCAGCTCTATAAGGGAAGGGGGTGGGGATTGCGTTGGCGTTATTTGGGCAGTGTTGGCACTGATATCCTCATGCGTTTCCTTTCCTGGCAGAGATTCCAAGTGACATAAGCAGTTTCTAGGGACGTGGCGGGTGCAACTGTATAAATACAGTTTATATATCTGATTCTCGGCTCCTGCCAATCAGGCGGAAGAGCCAAAGTTCAGTCTGAACCTCAGATTGGACAGAACTGCCGGCTCACCCCTCCTGACATGTACATCATATACGGACATACAACCTATACAGCCAATCGATGGATCTGACAACACCGATGATCATTTCCAGGCAGCAGTTTAGCGTTGTCACAGGGAAGTGCTGCTCCCTGGCAGGATCTCCAGGTAACTTCACATTTATTTCCATAAGAGAACTGTATACAGTGAGGTGATTCTAAGATACTGAAGAGTAGATTTGGGGTTCACAGACACGTTAACCTTGAGCAGTTTTTTTTTTACTAACCTACCAATTAATTTTTTTCCCGGTCTGGAAACATTTTGCTACAAATGACAGAAAGTTTTACTTACGGATACACTTAAGGGTTTGTCTTGGTTAGGAAGCGTTGGCATTCCATACCCATCGAGCGGACATTTCCCTGCATGGCAGATGTGGGCTCTACCTGTGGATCTGTCACCCTCATTTTGCTATCATGTTCCGATAGGAGCAATATGAGACATCAATGTTTTATGAGGATCTGGAATCTTGAGGAGTCAGCAGTCTTGGCCCTTCTTTGCATAAGATCAATACTTGTAATCAGGCGCATTTGTAAGCTGTAACTATGAAAAACGCAATCAATGGGAGAGAGGGCCGGCTCCATGGATGTGTTGGCATCAATAATTGCATTGTAAAATGCATCAGATTCAGGGTGAGGGGGCAGGGCAGGGGGCGCAGGCATTCAGGTTTAATGATATGTTTGATAATCAGATTCAGAGGTCAGATCAATCCTCAGAAACAAGTCCAATGGGAAGGAAAACATTCCAACGGTGCAAATAATAAAAAATCTGCTGTAATTAAAGAGCCAAGATCACTTTATAAAGGAGAACTCCGACTGGAACATCCTGATACCTTCTGTTCTTGTATTGGGGATAGCGCTATATACGGCTCCTCTACTGGACATCATGACAGTCTGCTGCCTATCCAAAAACAGTACAAGAATACATCTGTGCAGAGGTGGCTCTCTAATTAGGCGAAATAGGCGGTGGCCTCAGGCCTCGCAGTCATAGGGGCCTCACACAGCTGGATTGTTTACCTAATCAGAGAGCCGCCCCTTCCAGCAGCAGAGATCTCCGTCCCGAGTCCCCTCGCTCTGCTACAGGGAGAGATAACAGGCGGCGAGTGAGACGTGTGATCGGAGCTCACCTACATCTCCGGATCACAGGGAGGGAGGGAGAGCCGCTCAGTAGAGCTCTGACAGATCTCCCCCTCCCCCTGCTGCCCGCACAGCCAGACAGAAGAGGAGAGAGAGCTTCTGCCCCTCCTCCTCCCGCCCTCTCCTCCTGTGTCTGCCCCGCCCACTCTCCTCGGCAGTGTTCTCTGTTCTGCCTCACAGAAGGGGATGTGTGGGCGGGAAGATTCAAACTGGAGCCCAGCAAAAGGGGAGTCTGATCCATCCATCCATCCATCCATCCCTCCAGTCCCATCCATCCATCCATCCATCCATCCCTCCAGTCCCATCCATCCATCCATCCATCCCTCCAGTCCCATCCATCCCTCCAGTCCCATCCATCCATCCATCCATCCCTCCAGTCCCATCCATCCATCCATCCATCCATCCCTCCAGTCCCATCCATCCATCCATCCCTCCAGTCCCTCCAGTCCCATCCATCCATCCATCCCTCCAGTCCCATCCATCCATCCCTCCATCCATCCATCCATCCATCCCTCCAGTCCCATCCATCCATCCATCCCTCCAGTCCCATCCATCCATCCATCCATCCCTCCAGTCCCATCCATCCCTCCAGTCCCATCCATCCATCCATCCATCCCTCCAGTCCCATCCATCCATCCATCCATCCCTCCAGTCCCTCCAGTCCCATCCATCCATCCATCCCTCCAGTCCCATCCATCCATCCATCCATCCATCCATCCATCCCTCCA
>JBBHAA010002340.1:0-45000 GCA_037953035.1 Aquarana catesbeiana | reverse complement strand
TACCATTATTTTGTTTTCCCACTTTTAGATTTCATATTGAGAACGAATAAACCCCCTTTTTGTGATACACCCATAGGCTTGTAGAAGTCCAGAGAGAACCAATGGGATCTCCCTCTTTTATAAAAATATTAAAATATCCTTTTAGCGTATTTCTAGTATTTTTTTAGCATTTTTCTATATGTTTTTAGCATTCATAATAATAAAGATTTTTAATCCAATCAATTTCATAAATTTAATTATATCTTTTTATTTTTCACATATATTAATTTTTATAATGCTGCAAACAACAGTAATCCACAATCAGCTCACTATATGCCAGCAGGTTTAAAACATGTTGCAGAGACTGCTGCTATAGAAATCGCTGTCCCTGAAATAGAGAAGACTATGGTGATGTCTATTTGTCTCATTACCATAGATACACACAAGCCATCTGGCCTCCTCCCATTGAATACATTGAGGATATCTTTTGCTAACCAACAAAATGGCCGCGCACATCGGAAACTAAGCAAAGGCCGGCGCGGCTACAAGAAAATGGCCGCCAATTGATTCCTATAGGAGAGACTACTTAAGACCAACATTAGCCTATTTTGTTCATCCCCTGAAGAAGTCACGTGGTCGTGACGTCACGCGTAGGGACGGAATAGGCTTGCTTTCTACCTTCCCTTTCTCAGCTGAATGTCTTTGCGAGTTCGTGACTCGTAGGATACAATGCTGTAGAAAAAACTGCTTAATGTGAGTAATGTGAGTACCTTTGTGCATTGTATATGTGAATAAAGTGACCCTAAGAAAAACCTACTTCACTATTTGGGTACTCTGTCCTATATTTTACATACACTGGAGATGTGATATGGAGGAGGAGCTAGGAGTTGCAGTGCCCCAGGACCTCAATTAGGACCACAACCAGATATACCCAGCCCCCAATAGGACCCTGCAGAGCCAGCCAACTTGGATACAGAGACGTAGGAGAGACCCTGGACCCCGAGATCTTACATCTTATATGCGGTTGACCTAGCACCGCTAGGTAAGAGGCTATTACCCACACCAGTGCATGCTGCATGAAGAGGACACAGAGTGGTTCATTTGCATATCACCACCTCACTGTCATTTATCCTGCTGTGTTTGAGCACTGTTCCTCTGTGCACCATTGAGTATTTTTGTTTTAGACTGCACGGACTTTTTTAGATATTGGATTACTTATCAATTGATTTTGTAGGACACCAGCAATTTTTTGGATTAATTATTTATTTATTTATTCACTTGATCACTTTAACTGCGTTTTGCACTGTTGCACTGGTCGCAACACCAGGATTAGGCAACCATGCGTTTTTTTGTTGAATATATTTGATACATTGAGTTTGTGTGATAATATTGTTACATTTCTGCACTTTAGCATATGTATTCGTTTGGATTATTTTACGATTTCTACATGGCACAAGAGCACGAGCACTTTTCATTTATTTTATTATTGGATTGAATTATTTCAACATATATTGAATCGGTTTCACTTATATTTACCACCTTTTAATTTATTTACATGGATTGTATATAATCATTTATATTGACATCAATCATATTGACCAGTAGGGATCATATACATACAAATAAACAGAGACCTTTCGGATAGCGCAGCACCACCCCCCCCACACACTTCTCTTTTTACATTTATTTTGGGCTTATGTCTGAGCCCTGTGTTCGGTGCATGCAGCTGCCCGGCGATATACGTCTTATACAGTTCTAAAAACCAGTTCTACATTTCGCACGATTGCTGTATCTTTTTTCCTTATCTGGTAGCGCAGGAATAGCCCCCGTTTTTATTATGACTAATGAACAATATACAATAATGTGTCAGAAAGTCATTAACACAAAACCTGGTATAGACCAATATCAAGAAGCACCATTGACAAATTCAATGATGCCTTCTATGACATGATCGATGGAGAATTTTGTAATGTGGCTATCGACTAAGACACATGGGAGTATATTAGAACCCCTTTTCTTCTGATCCTTACCTTATACTGTCTCCCAAAAATACACAAAAATTTAAAAAATCCCCCTGGTCGGCCCATCGTCTCAGGTAATGGCTCCATAACAGAAAATCTGAGCAAATTCATAGACAGTCATCTCAGACCTTTTGTGTCTAACCTATTCTCATACACCAAAGACCCTATTCATTTGCTACAAAGTTTAGAAGGATTACACCTTCCATCCCATTCTTTATTAGTTGCTATTGACGTGGAAGCGTTATATAGCTCCATTCCTCACAATTTAGATCTTTCAGCAATCAAACATATCTTATCACAATCTCATGAAGACGCTCAAAAACTGTATTCTTTTTTGCTAGAAGCATTGGAGTTTATCCTAACACACAATGTCTTTTCTTTCAATGGTTCCCACTACCTCCAGGTGCAGGGTGTTGCAATGGGGACATGTTGTGCCCCATCGTATTCCAACCTGTACCTGGGGGAGTGGGAACAAGCTCTTTTGTCTGACAACAGTTTATCTGCCTATACCACCCACGTGTTGGCGTGGTTTAGGTATATAGACGATGTCCTTATGGTATGGGACAGTACACCTGAGAACCTAGAAAGCTTTGTGTGTGCTATGAATAAAAATATGCTTAATTTGTATTTTACCATGTCTTTCAGTAACACCTTTATTACATTCCTTGACTTACACATCACCAAACTAGCAGATAGTTCAATATCCAGCAGTCTCTATCGCAAGGAGACTGCTGGAAACACCATCCTACATGTGACTAGTTCACACCCTGAGTCCCTGGTTCGGTCTATTCCATATGGGCAGTATCTGAGGCTCAGACGCAATTGTTCTACAGATATGGAATTCATTCATGAATCTAACTTACTGAGAAATCGACTTCTAGATCGAGGATATTCACCCACATGCCTTTAGGATTTTAAACGTGCACGTGGATATTCAAGGCAAAACATTCTCTTTTCCAAATCAATATCAAATAACTCCAAACCACCCACTAGACCAGTGATGGCGAACCTATGGCACGCGTGCCACAGCTGGCACGTCAAGCCCTCTCTGTCGGCACAGCAGGGGATTCCCCCAGCCAGGCAGTCACTTGCACTGACATTGCAGGCAAGGAGGAGCTGGCTCCCTTCCTTGCATCAGTGCCAGTGACGTCGGCAGGGGGGTGGGCAGCCAGTCATCTTCTTCCCTGCGCACTGTTTAGGAGGGGTGTAAAATGTTTCCTCCACCGTCCCGACTGTTTTGCAGCTTATTGCCTCCCCGGACCCCTACACCTCTGGTAAGGCATTCGTGGATTACTTTCTACAGGCACCAAATTCAAACTCCCCCTGCTCCAGGACGACTTTGGTTCAGTCTGTCCTAGTGCAGCCTGTGGAAAGCAGAGGGGGAGGGGCGGTGCTCGGAACAGATCGCACATGAGGGAGAAATGTAATGGCTGCTAGCTGACATCCTGGTGGTGGGGATATCGAGGAGTGGCTGGATGGTGGGGATTCCTACAATAATGCCCGGGGAGCGCTGGACGATGAGGCCATGGAAAGGTAAGGAGGAGGATGGATCCTCCGATCTACATTGTACTGTGTGGGGGGATGTTAGTAGTGCAGGAAGCATTGGTTAGGTGAGTGTAATGGTCAGGTAGGTGAGTGTAATGGTCAGGTAGGTGAGTGTAATGGTCAGGTTAGGTGAGTGTGTCAGGTAGGTGAGTGTAATGGTCAGGGTAGGTGAGTGCAATGGTCAGGTAGGTGAGTGCAATAGTCAGGTAGGTGAGTGCAATGGTCAGGTAGGTGAGTGTAATGGTCAGGTAGGTGAGTGTAATGGTCAGGTTAGGTGAGTGTAATGTTAGGTGAGTGCAATGGTCAGGTAGGTGAGTGTAATGTCAGGTTAGGTGAGTGTAATGTCAGGTAGGTGAGTGCATGTGTCAGGTAGGTGAGTGCATGTGTCAGGTAGGTGAGTGCATGTGTCAGGTAGGTGAGTGTAATGTCAGGTAGGTGAGTGCAATGGTCAGGTAGGTGAGTGTAATGGTCAGGTAGGTGAGTGCAATGGTCAGGTAGGTGAGTGCAATGGTCAGGTAGGTGAGTGTAATGGTCAGGTAGGTGAGTGTAATGTCAGGTTAGGTGAGTGTAATGTTAGGTGATTGCAATGGTCAGGTAGGTGAGTGTAATGGTCAGGTTAGGTGAGTGTAATGTCAGGTTAGGTGAGTGTAATGTCAGGTAGGTGAGTGCATGTGTCAGGTAGGTGAGTGCATGTGTCAGGTAGGTGAGTGCATGTGTCAGGTAGGTGAGTGTAATGTCAGGTAGGTGAGTGCAATGGTCAGGTAGGTGAGTGTAATGGTCAGGTAGGTGAGTGCAATGGTCAGGTAGGTGAGTGTAATGGTCAGGTTAGGTGAGTGTAATGGTCAGGTTAGGTGAGTGCATGTGTCAGGTAGGTGAGTGCAATGGTCAGGTAGGTGAGTGCAATGTCAGGTAAGGTGAGTGCAATGTCAGGTTAGGTGAGTGCAATGTCAGGTTAGGTGAGTGTAATGTCAGGTTAGGTGAGTGTAATGTCAGGTTAGGTGAGTGTAATGTCAGGTAGGTGAGTGCAATGGTCAGGTAGGTGAGTGTAATGGTCAGGTAGGTGAGTGTAATGGTCAGGTAGGTGAGTGCAGTGGTCAGGAAGGTCAGTGCATGTGTCAGGTAGGGGAGTGTAATGGTCAGGTAGGTCAGTGTATGTTGCACAGTGCATTCTGTATCCTTTTTGGTCCCTGAGGGATTATCAGTCCCATCCTCTGTACAGAGACGCTGGCAGGTTTAATTCTATGTTGGCACTTTGAAAGAAATGAGTTGGTTTTGCGTCGCGGTTTGGGCACTCGGGCTCAAAAAGGTTCGCCATCACTGCACTAGACTAATAACCACATATAACAAACAACACAAAGCTATCAAGAAAGTATTGCATAACCACTGGCACTTATTGCAAATTGACTCAAATTTAAAGTCGCATATCGCTGCAACACCTACCATAACTTTCAGACGAGCACGTTTTTAAGAGACCATCTGGTCAAAAGTGAATACACAGGCACTTTTAAATCCGACATTTGTAAAAGACCAGGGACTCTCACATGCAGAGGTTGCACGTGTTGTCAATATATGAACACACAGTCAAAATTTGCACTACCCAACGGCGAGATGTATAGACCTAAACATTTCACCAACTGTAAGACACCTGGCGTTGTCTATTTACTAACCTGCCAATGTAAACGTTTCTACGTTGGTAAAAC
Organism: Aquarana catesbeiana; assembly: GCA_037953035.1. Taxonomy (NCBI): domain Eukaryota; kingdom Metazoa; phylum Chordata; class Amphibia; order Anura; family Ranidae; genus Aquarana; species Aquarana catesbeiana. The sequence goes on along the minus strand of JBBHAA010002340.1, from coordinate 39,755 downwards.
TAAATTAGAATTTTACAAGAGAGCAACCCGACACATCACCAGCATGAAACATGCAAACCCGGACCTTCCTCTGGACCTTTATTGTCATGGAAACGGCCAATGACTGCTTCGTCCACTAGGTGTTCGCTCCGTTCTCTGCTCCAAATCGCTGTGCGATGACGTCACCGCGCTATTATACGCGATGACGCCGCACACTAACATTCCTTGCTGACACCATCTGATTGTTCAGCACTGCGCATGCGCCAGCGGCTATTTAAGCCTACACCTGGCGCAGTTTTCCAAAAATCCCAGATCAAACAACCAAGCCCAGCAACGATCGGTCATACACTCAATCTCACAGGTAAAAGCTTTATTTCTGATCTTTAATTTACTTTACACTATAAGAACCCTATATATTCATTTCAACATTCAATAGAATTGTCAGGATAAATGATCTTTCAATCGCAATATAAAATAAATATTACTATATCCTTTAACTTTACCTTTTCAAATAATTTAATCAACATAATTTTACATTTTCTTATCAAAACACTTTATTATTCTGTAGGGTTTACTTGTCGCTGTGTGAGTTGGCCGCTCAGTGGGGACCCTTATGTGGGTTGCTTTCAAGTAGAGACGGGGTTTACCAATTTTTATGGACCACTGATGAAAAAAATCAGGTCTTTTAAAACCTTTTTTCTACAAAAATCAAATATATTTTTTCACATCTTCACATCTTGAGAATTGGTCTGTATGTTGGCAATGCTCATGCTTCATGAGGGTATCTTTTGCTTTGAAAAGTGCATTTGTTTAAAAACCAAGCCTCTCTTTCAGAATATACTACATTATCTCCTATAGACGCCTCTGAAGAAGGGAATTTGTTCCCAAAACATGTCAGGCTAACTGGAGGAATACTATTTTCATCTTTGAATTATGTGAAATAATATAAATACGATGTAAAGTGCATTTTGTATCATGCACCAAGAGTGTTGTATGAGTTACTGTCATACCTTTTTTATATGTCGTTTTAATCTTTTCTAATAAATGATATTTTATATTGACATATGTTGTTCGCCCTTAAAGTCCCGTTGTACCGGGAGGTACTTGTGTCCCTAATTTAGGGTCCCTATACAATTATTATTGGGATGTAGGCAACACCTCTGTGAGAATAATATTTCTCTTTGTGGTTCACTCTATATACCTGATGTGTATGTTACACCATGTACTTGTGTTCCCTCTGTATTTCTTCCTTTGTGTGAAATACCTAGTGATCCTGCCAGTCCTCCTGCCTTCATATTTCAAACTGATTACACTAGGCAAAAACGCACATTTACCCCAATGTGGCTGTGCTGGGAGAACAACCACCCTGTCCTCCAATAGGCAGACTTGTGTTGACACACCCCATTGCACAGCTCTTCACTGGGGAGATCAGTGTATTGCTTTTTCTCCACCCCTACCTCCCTAAGACCCTTATTCAGCTGAGAACAGATTAAGTGATCACTTATATATAAGAAATGTATTTATATATATTTTTTTATATGTATATATAAACATTTGCACTTTCATTTAGATTTTTAACTGAATCTAAATTTATATACTTAAACGTCATAATAAAATTCCCATTTATTTTACATATATATATACACACACACACTGTGTGTTTGTGTGTGTGTATGTATATATATATATATATATATATATATATATATATATATATATATATATAGTGTGTGTGTGTATATACAGTACCTCACAAAAGTGAGTAAATATTTTATTATATAATTTCATGTGACAACACTGCAGAAATTACACTTACAGCTTGTTTAACAGTGTAAATTTGCTGTCCCCTCAAAATAACTCAACACACAGCCATTAATGTCTAAACCGCTGACAACAAAAGTGAGTACACCCCTACGTGAAAATGTCCAAATTGGGCCCAATTAGCCATTTTGACTCGTTAGTGTTACAAGGTCTCAGGTGTGAATGAGGAGCAGGTTAAATTTGGTGTTATCCCTCTCACTCTCTCATAATGGTCACTGGAAGTTCAACATGGCACCTCATGGCAAAGAACTCTCTGAGGATCTGAAAAAAAAGAATTGTTGCTATCTGTAAAGATGGCCTAGGCTATAAGAAGATTGCCAAGACCCTGAAACTGAGCTGCAACACGGTCACCAAGACCATACAGCTGTTTAGCTGGGATAGGTTCCACTCAGAACAGGTCTTGCGTGCATGTGCTCAGCGTCATATTCAGAGGTTGTCTTTAGGAAATAGATGTATGAGTGCTGCCAGCATTTCTGCAGAGGTTGAAGGGGTGGGGGGGTCAGTCTGTCAGTGCTCAGACCATACGCCGCACACTGCATCAAATTTGTCTGCATGGCTGTTGTCCCAGAAGGAAGCCTCTTCTAAAGACGATGCACACTGACAAGCAGACTAAGGACATGAATTACTGGAACCAGGCCCTGTGGTCTGAGGAGACCAAGATAAACATATTTGGTTCAGATGGTGTCAAGCGTGTGTGGGAGAACCAGGAGAAGAGTACAAAGACAAGTGTGACTTGTCTACAGTCAAGTATGGTGGTGGGAGTGTCATGGTCTGGGGCTGCATGAGTGCTGCTGGCACTGGGGAGCTACAGTTCATTGAGGGAACCATGAATGCCAACATGTACTGTGACATACTGAAGCCAAGTATGAAACCCCCCTCCCTTCAGAGACTGGGCTGCAGGGCAGAATTCCAACATGATAACGACCCAAAACACACCTCCAAGATGACCACCATACTGTATATGAAAAAGTATCAGGAATGCAGGCATCTTAAGCTGCCTCAACAAATGCACCTTCATACTACAGATATCCTAAAAATGTGAACTACCCTTTCCCTGTCACTGCTAAAATCTGCATACAGTGCCTTGAAAAAGTATTCACACCCCTTGCAATTTTCCACATTTTGTCATGTTACAACCAAAAGCGTAAATGTATTTTTTGGGGATTTTATGTGATAGACCCAACACAAAGTGGCACATAATTGTGAAGTGGAAGGAAAATGATAACTGGTTTTCCAAATTTTTTACAAATAAATATCTGAAAAGTGTGGCGTGCATTTATAATCAGCCCCCTTTACTCTGATACCCCTAACTAAAATCTAATGGAACCAATTGCCTTCAGAAGTCACCTAATTAGTAAACAGAGTTCATCTGTGTGTAATTTAATCTCAGTATGAATACAGCTGTTTTGCAAAGCCTTCAGTGGTTTGTTAGAAAACCTTAGTGAACAAACAGCATCACGAAGGCCAATGAACACACCAGATAGGTCAGGGATAAAGTTGTGGAAAACTTTAAAGCAGGGTTAGGCTATTAAAAATGTCCCAAGCTTTGAACATCTCGTGGAGCACTGTTCAATCCATCTGAAAATGGAAAGAGTATGGCACAACTGCAAACCTATCAAGACATGGCATTCCACCTAACATGACAGGCCAGGCAAGGAGAGCATGGAAACTCTGGAGGAGATGCAGAGATCCACAGCTCAGGTGGGAGAATCTGTCTATGGGACAACTATTAGTTGTGCGCGCTACAAATCTGGCCTTTATGGAAGAGTGGCAAGAAGAAAGCCATCGTTTAAAGAAAGCCATAAGAAATCCCATTTGCAGTTTGCGAAAAGCCATGCGGGGGACACAGCAAACATGTGGAAGAAGGTTCTCTGGTCAGATGAGACCAAAATTTAACTTTTTGGCTTAAAAGCAAAACACTATGTGTGGCAGAAAACTAACACTGCACATCGGGTACCTTTTCAGGTATAGATCCCTATTGGGACTCTCGGTTGCAGTTTGAGGGCCTCTCTAGGGAGGAGGGCCCCGAACCTGACCTACAGATGTTTGGTTTATTGATATGGTTTGTCATGTTTTTTTTATCTTAACTGGTAACTTTCTGTGTTTGTTCTCTCTCGTCTTTTCCACCTTTCTCTCTTCTCTCCCTTCTCCTTCCTCCTCCTCATCTCCCAGGAGCATCCCCTGATTCACCGTCTGCATCGGGGTGAGCTGGCACATCTGGCAAACCACCCGTTCTCCAGATCTCCCATGACTACACTTAAGGTAATATCTTATAATGTACGTGGCCTCTGATCCCCAGGCAAACGTAGCAAACTATGGTGGGAACTTGAGAAGTCGGGGGCACAGGTGGTTTTCCTACAGGAAACCCATTTTACTCCCCATTCAATGCCTAAGCTGCCCATGCATCTCTACAACCAGTGGTTCCATAGTACCTCCCCAATCTCCAAATCCAGGGGTACAACAGTTGCGATTCATAAATCCTGCCCCTTCCAGCCCACGGGAAACAAAATAGATCCTCAAGGTTGTTCTGCAGTCTGCATCCATTGGGAACATAACGATCTCTGATCACACTCAGGTCGCGATGGCTTTCACCTTACCGTCCGGCACCCATAGGGCCTAGACGTGGAGGTTAAACGAGAACCTGTTGGGTGATACTGCAGTGGCCGCTAAAGAAATGGATGTCATAACTCATTATTTCAAAGAAAACACCACAGATGGCCTCAGTAAAGGTATAGTGTGGGAGGGTCATAAGGCAGTAGTTAGGGGGGAACTGATATCCTTAGGCTCCAAGCTCAAAAGCACGCGTTAAGCGGACTTCATATAGGTTCTTGATGCCCTCTAAAAGGCAGAACTCCAACATAAACATAGCGGAGACTCTGAGGCACTGAAGAAGCTGACCGACCTGAGGGAACTGTTCTTGCGGATGTCAGATTGCCAAGTAAGTAAGCAAGCCAGATACATGTCTCATAAATACTTTGAACATGGCAATAAATGTGGTTGTATGCTTGCAAGGGCTCTTCGAAAGAAGCAGGCTCAGGCTTACGTACAGAAGCTTCACTCCCCCTTGGGTGAAATTGTGGTCCAGTCTTCTAAAATTGCCTCAGGGTTTCAGAAATATTACTCCCAACTGTACAACTTAACCCCTGACCAGCCCTTGAATGCTCAGGTGCCCAGATCGGTGGCCATCCAGGAATATCTGGCCTCGGCTGATGTTCCACCCTTGACCACAGATCAATGCGCCACGGTGGAGCTACCGATTACTCCTGATGAGATTGAGCTAATAGTGAAATCCTTGCCCAATGGGAAAAGTCCTGGACCTGATGGCTACACCAAGGCATACTATAAGGCTTTCCTTCCCCTCTATGTGTAGCTACTTTAACACCAAAGCTGAAGGCAACCCTGCCCCCCCCCCCCCCGAGGCACTGCTGGCTTACATCACAGTACTTCCAAAAGAAGGCAAAGACCCTACGGTCCCCCCGAGTTACCCCCCATATCCCTCCTCAACATTGACGTTAAAATCCTGGCAAAAATTCTAGCGAACAGGCTGAAACACCTTATGCTCCATATCATCCACCCCGATCAAACAGGATTTATCACAGGTAGGGAAGCTAGACACAACTCGATTAGAGCTATCTAACTTATTCACTGGGCCCGTGCCCGTCCCGACCCTAAGCCTTACATAATCCTATCGATGCATGCCGAAAAGGCCTTTGACCGAGTTGATCGGTCATATCTGCGAGTGGTTTTAGAGAACTAGGGGTTAGGACCACGTATGCTAACATCAATTATGGCCCTATACTCCAATCCTTGCGCACAGGTCACGGTAAACAGGGTGCTCTCCTCACGGTTCCCAATCAGTAATGGCACGAGACAGGGATGTCCCCTTTCACCCCTCCTTTTCGCCTTGGTATTAGAGCCATTACTGTGTACCATAAGAGCGAATGTGGATATAAAAGGTCTGAAAGTTGGCAATGCTGAACACAAGCTGTCAGTATACGTTGATGATGTGCTGTTCCACCTTTCGGAACCCCTGATCTCATTGCCCAACCTAGTGAGACAACTCAAGCATTTTGGACTGCTTTCCAATTTCAAGATTAATTTCTCAAAGTCGAAAATCCTACCCATTGAACTGACCCCCCCTCTTTGGCAAGCAGCTTGCAGGCTGCTTTTGCCTTTACCTGGGCCAGGTCCTCTTTTAGATATTTAGGCATACAGCTAACAGACCGTTTTGATACCCTTTATGCTGCCAACTACCCCGCCCCCCCGTGCTTGACGCGGTCAAGAGAGACCTTTCATGATGGACCAAGACCGCCTTCACGTGGCTAGGTTGAATGAACATCATAAAAATGAACATTCTGCCGCACATACTTTTCTTCCTACAGATGATACCGATACCCCAGCTCAGGGACTTCTTTAACCGGATCTCTAGCATGCTGTCTGGGTTTGTGCGGAACGCACGGAAACCAAGAATAGCCTTGAGAGTGCTAAAGCGCTCGAAACAGACAGGTGGATTGGGAGTCCCCAACGTACAAAAGTATTATAGGGCTATCGCTCTTCAAATGGTCCTCAGTTGGCTTTTCTACACTCATTGCAAGCTATGGGTCTCCCTGGAGAAATGTTTGGCAGGGAGGAATCTGACATACACACCGTGGCTGTCCCGGGAACACAGGGGGCTGTCGGACACCTCTTCCCCACTGACGGCCCACGCTCTTTCAGTCCGGGACTGAATTAACTCAATTCTGAACCTGGCCCCCCCTGTGCCCCTACTGGCTCCGTTGGGGGGGTTTTTGTGGTTCCCTCCTGGCGAACAAGCGGCCTTCTTCAGCCCCTGGGTAGATGATGGCAACGCCAGTTGTGGTATGAGGAATGGTAAGCTACTGAGTTTTGAGACCCTACAGGCCATACAGACATAGCGGCTCCCAGACAAATTTTTGGAGGTACAGACAGCTCCACCACTTTTTAGAGATCCATGGTCACTCTATAAGAGACATTTCCTCTCTCACACCCTTCGAACGCCTCTTCGTGGAGGATGACCCGATACCCCACATGGTCTCGAAAAATGTACCGCCTGCTAGGCTTCACTATACACGACCCTAAACCTAAACACACGCGGACATGGGAGAGAGACCTAGGGCTTCAATTTACCGCAACTCAGCTGGCCCACCTTTACCAGCTCACTCACTCAAACTCTATTGAGTCTAGAATGCAAGAAACAAACTATAAAGTTCTGTCCCCCTAGTATAGGGTGCCAGCAGATTTGGCGCGTACCTACCATTCTGTATCAGACCCTTGCTGGTGAGACTGTGGACACCGGGGCACACTCCTACACATATGGTGTATCACGGCTTAAAGCGGTAGTATAGTCATTTTTTTAACCTTTACCTACAGGTAAGCCTATAATAAGGCTTACCTGTAGGTAAAAAGAATATATCCTAAATCTGTGCTCTTTAGGAGATATTCCCCTCACAATGAGCCGCTGACTTCAGCGGCGCATTTGCTCCGGGGATTCTCGGCTGAAAGTCCGGCAGACGCCGGACCTTGCCGGAAAGAAGTCTCCCGCGGTGCATACTAGCTTATTATGCCTTTTCCCTTACAGGTGTAGAAAAAAAAAAAGTCAGCGGGTTTACTACCTCTTTAATAATGTGACATACATTGTTCTCCTTACTCCTTTACTTTATTCTCCTGCTTGTTTGTATGTACCTTTTTATCTTTTTGATACATGCCTATTTTGGTTAATCCTTGACTATCTGAAACTGTTTGCTATAACATGTTAATTTTGTCCTAAATAAAGATTATACAAAAAAAAAAAAAATACATGACACAAACTCAATAAATCAAATATTCCTCTCAGGAAAAGAAGTCCACAAAAATACCCCAACATTACAAATAAGGAAAAGGAGGGAACGCAATGTGAGTTCCACATGTAACAAGACCTACCCTATGATAGATGGCAGCAATTAACAATATTAAGTGCAAATGCACTCCAGGGGCAGGAGCCCATCAAAGACTGTTCTGGGTCAACCACCCCCAGTATTTATATCGCCCACTGCATTGATGTTCTCCAACTGCCAGTACAGGCAGCACATGATATAAATACCTACCACATACTAGTGCAAAAAGATGACACCATCACCGTGACATAGGAACGCCATGCGTGACCATCTCGCACCCAAACGCACTCCACTAGTCCACACAGAAAACATGGGCAGGAATACAAGGACAGGCTGCAGAAGAGATCCAAAAATGAACCAAGGAAGTGGACCCTGTATGGGCAACAAACCACTGACAATCACACATGCAGTCTCTTAGGGAAACAAACCCCTAGGATTCAACATTTTTCAAAAAATGTCATATTAGCTCTACAAAATTACAAATATAAGCAAAGTAAATAATAAGATATATATATTAACATACAATAACCGTACATTAACCTGTTTTATAAGGATTTGACAAAGCATTGTTGTGATTTGGTATTTTGTATTTTTGTGTTGGCATTTTGTCTTGCTGATGTTAAAAGCAGCACAATTTAGAACGTGACAGCTTCCTGCTCAGAGTCCTGTCTGGGCCCCCATTGCCGTATTAGAATTTTGAAAAGTTAATTCATGCACATGCAGTGTGACAATACTGCGAGACCCTGCAGTATAGGTATGAGATTTTCCTGAAGGCAATGGTAATGTTGCCTTCCCAGGAGGCATCTGTGCAGTTGAGGATACGCCACCAATGTCTTTGGGGAAACCATGAAGTGGAAACATAAAAAGTAAATTAAAAAAACAACAACATTGTTTTAAGAAAGCAATGTTAGGTGATTTCAAATCAGCATGTAGAGATGCATGCTGATGTGAATTTTAGGGAAAAGGGAGAAAAGGTCCACCAAAGACTGCATTTTACAGTAAAACCTTGGTTTGCAAGCATAATTCGTTCCAGAAACATGCTTGTAATCCATTTTTTTACAGGGTATAAAAGAGAAGAAAGGCACCTCTAAGTGTAGCAATAAGTTGCTAAATGTTGTACCTTCATTAAATGTAACCATATTGCTACACTTAGAGGCTCCACTCTTTTTTTTATATTCTTTATTTTTCAAAATTTTTCATACACCAAGAAGTAAAAAAGAAAACAATACACAAAAGAGATGTAATGTTTTACCAACATCATGAACCCCCATCCCACATTATGGGAGTATCCGAACAATATCACTATCGTACTAAAAAACTCCCTCATCTCCTCCTTCTCTACTTCTACAGCACCCCCATTATCCCCCTCCCACCCCACCCCAAACCCCACTAACCTCCTCTCTACAACCTTTTCACCTCGCAATATTCCTTTGTTTGTTTGAACTTTTTCCACTTTTCCCACCTCTTATTAAAATCCTCGCTACCTCCTTCTTCACAGTGCCTAAGCCCTTCCAAACCATATATCTCCTCTATTTTTTCAAACCATTCTCTTATACTTGGGCAGTCTACTTCCTTCCATTTTTTCGGGATCAAGCTTTTAGCGGTGTTACTCAAGTGTATCATTGACTTTTTGTATTCTTTTATTGGGATATCTACCCCATGGAATAGACATACCCAAGGGTCTTCGGGCACCTCTATCATAGTAATCTCTTTAATATACGATATTATTTCCTGCCAATATGCTTTGATTTTAGGGCAACTCCACCATATATGGGCCATGGTCCCAGTTTGTTTACATCCCCTCCAACATTCCATTGTTGACCCCTTTTGGTATTTTGCTACTCTATCCAGGGTTCTGTACCACCTAGTTATACATTTGTAATTAATTTCCACTACTCTGATGTTTACTGATGACCCATGTACCAATCTCAAAATTTTTCCAACCCCCTGTTTCATTCCCCGTTGTCCTAATTCCCTCTCCCAGCTTTTAATGAATGGCGGGACCTCCCCCTCTTTTTCTTCATTAAGGATTTTATGTATCTTTGAGATACCTCCCCGTACTGTTTCCATATCACACAACCGTTCCAGAGCCGCCAAATCCCCCCCCCCCCTCACCGGCTGTGGTAGGGATGATACGAAGTGTTTAAGCTGGAAGTACCGCCATTCATTGATTTCTAAGTTTTAAGTTTTAATTCGTGTAGTGAGTACCTTTTTCCCTTTTGTAATATGTGTCACAATTGTGCAATTTTTTAACCAATTCCATCCAATCGAATCCTTACCTGGTGCACAATAATTATTGTCTTTTAGTGATATTAGTGGGGAATTATATTCCCATTTATTTTGTTTATGCAACATATCCCAAACCCTTAGTACACTCTCTTCTTTTTTATACTCAATTGTGACATGACGCTACTCCTAGATCAAGACATTGCTTGTATATCAAGGCAAAATTTATCAAAACATTTTGCTTGTCTTGCAAAACGCTCTCAAACCAAGTTACTCTCAAACCAAGGTTTTACTGTATATTTAAAAACAGAGGTATTCATGTCAAGGTCATATTAAACCTTGATTTCATACAAATAGAGTTCATGTGATAATTTTTTTCATACAAATGGACTCCATTCAGCTGCTTATATAACTCCTCAAGGCAAGTGGTTACACTAGAGCTTTTTTAGAGGTTTCAAAGCATGATTGATTATGTTAGAGTTTTCAGGTAGCGATTGGTAAAAAACAGATTTCCCACTTTGGCATTATGAACTAATATGAACCATTATTGTGTATCAGCAACATAAAATCTAAAATCAATCCATTTTAATTCCATGTTTTAACACTTCAAAATGTAGAAATGTCTAACGTAGGTGAATAATTACATAAAGCACTGTATTTTTCAAGATTAAAACATTTTTCTTTTGCAGCACCTATATTCTCTTATCCTAACCAGTTGAAGATTTTTTAATCTAATGCCCTGTACACACGGTCGGACATTGATCGGACATTCCGACAACAAAATCCATGGATTTTTTCCAACGGATGTTGGCTCAAACTTGTCTTGCATACACATGGTCACACAAAGTTGGGGGAAAATCTGATCATTTCTGAACGAGGTGACGTAAAACACGTACGTCGGGACTATAAACGGGGCAGTAGCCAATAGCTCTTAATTTATTCTGAGCATGCGTGGCACTTTGTGCGTCGGATTTGTGTACACATGATCGGAATTTCTGACAACGGATTTTGTTGTCGGAAAATTTTATAGCAAGCTCTCAAACTTTGTGTGTCGGAAATTCCGATGGAAAATGTGTGATGGAGCCTACACACGGTTGGAATTTCCGACAACAAGGTCCTATCACACATTTTCCGTCGGAAAATCCGACCGTGTGTACAGGGCATAAGAGTTACATTTTAAAAAATTTCAATAAAGTTTATATGAGGCATCTTTTATGTCAATCTTTTCTCTATTGCTCCACTCGCTGCTAACACCAGCAATTACTGGTGTGACAGCCGATAATTGCTTTGTTTTACACAACAGCAGCAGCTGTCAAAATATAGCTTCACCTGTGTAAAATTACACTTATGCCCCGTACACACGGTCGGATTTTCCGACGGAAAATGTGTGATAGGACCTTGTTGTCGGAAATTCCGACCGTGTGTAGGCTCCATCACACATTTTCCATCGGATTTTCCGACACACAAAGTTTGAGAGCAGGATATAAAATTTTCCGACAACAAAATCCGTTGACGGAAATTCTGATCGTGTGTACACAAATCCGACGGACAAAGTGCCACGCATGCTCAGAATAAATAAAGAGATGAAAGCTATTGGTCACTGCCCCGTTTATCGTCCCGATGTACGTGTTTTACGTCACTGCGTTCAGAACGATCGGATTTTCCGACAACTTTGTGTGACCATGTGTATGCAAGACAAGTTTGAGCCAACATCCATCGGAAAAAATCCTAGGATTTTGTTGTCGGAATGTCCGAACAAAGTCCGACCGTGTGTACGGGGCATTAGAGATAGCGTGCAAGTGTCATTGAATAAATAAAATGGATCTATGTATTTTTTTCATTGTATTAACTTTTATTTTTATGTAAATCAAAGGTTTTACATTTGATCTGCACAAAACATCTTTTAAAGAAACTTTAGAAATTAAACATTTTTTTAAAAAATAAAATGTTTTCCTATCTAACCCCTTAGTAATCCTATGGAAAACCTAATCGACTCCTTCCTATCTTCCTAGCTATTATTTTTCAACTGATTTTTTATTTTACTCCTGTTTCTTACCATTGGATTTTTTTTTTTGTTTCCATTTCTTCAAAAGCAATCTTCAAAGCAAAAAAAGAACATTTCTCAAACTCCATCTCAAAGGCCTTAAATCGCCATCGTGAACTTTTCAAACTAGTCACTCAGACTATGAACCCCTCCTGCCTAGAGCCCCCAGCAAATGAAACTCAAGAATTCTGCGATGAGTTATCAAACTTTTTTTATCAACAAAATCGACAACATTCAGAAAATAATTCAGCAGAAAAAAACAAACAACCTCATGCAACTAAACCAAAGAGAGGAAAGCGATACAAACATCACACAAGCTCAGAATTTCTCGCTAATCACGATCACCACTGACACCACCAAAAACATCATCAGAAGCCTCCGAGACAGCACTGCACCAAAAGACATCATTCCCACAAAGCTCCTGAAAGAATGTTCCGACACCTTGGCTCCAACGATAACACATCTCATAAATCAGTCGTTCAAAGAAGGAACTGTTCCGATCGCCCTCAAACAAGGCATAGTCAAACCACTACTGAAGAAACCCAACCTCGACTCCAAAGACCCTAACCACCGCAGACCGGTAACAAGCTTGAATACCATTGTCAAGATTATGGAAAAAGCAGTAGTACAACAGCTACAACTCCATCTTGACACACACAAACTCTTGGACCCACTGCAATCAGGCTTCCACCCTGGCCATGGCACAGAAATGGCACTTCTCCAAATATGGGACGACTCCCTCGAAGCAGCAGATGACGGAGAACCATGTCTCCTGGTACTGCTGGACCTCAGTGCAGCATTCGACACAGTTGGCCACAATACTCTACTCATCCGCCTCTCAGAAGTAGCAGGAGTCACAGATGCAGATCAACCATGGTTTGCATCCTTCTTAAGAAATCGATCACAAACCGTGAAACTAAGAGCCTTCTCCTCTGAAACTCGGGCAATCTCTTAATGGAGTTCCTCAAGGATCACCATTATCACCCATTCTCTTCAGCATCTACATTCGTCCACTCCTCAAAATCATCAGGAAAGCAAGCCTATGCTTCCACTCATACGCCGATGACACTCAACTCTACCTTCGCATCACTGGACAAAAAGACCAATATCAGGGGCTAGAAAAATGTCTCACGCTGATAGATGACTGGATGACCATGAGCTCCCTCAAACTCAATGGATTCCAGACAGAATTTTTCCTCCTCCAAGCAAACCAAAATACAAAAACCAAGACTCCATGGACACCACCCACCATCCTTGGACAAACCATCTCCCCAAGCACCAAAGCCAAAAGCCACGGAGTCATCTTCGACTCAGAGATGTTGATGGATGCACAAAAAGGATCAGTAGTCAGCGGATCTCACCATCTTCTCCGATTGCTTCGTAGACTCATCCCCTTCATCCCAGAAGAGGAGAAAGCAGCAGTAGTTGGAACTATCAACTCCAGACTCGACTACACAAACTCGCTCTACATAGGACTACCTAAATACCAGATTGCACGTCTTCATGTCGTCCAACACAGGACGGAACAAGAGCCTTGAGGAGATTCAGTTTGCAATTGCTAGCACTATACAAGTCTTTAATTCATTCATTCATTTTATTTGCTACTTTTTCAGTGTTTTTCAGAAAATGCTCAAAACTGAAAATAAAAAACACTTTCTTCCATTTGCAAATAACTTTGCCACGCTTTGTACCAGAAACATAGTTTTAGTGTTCCTTTGAAGGCGGCAAACTATAGAATCAAATGTATACTTTTTTAAAATTAACATTGGTCTAAACAGAAATAAAAAGCATGTTTTTTTTTTTACCTATTTTTGTATCGAACTTGCATATAAGATAAAATAATTTTGCAAAAGAATATTGATAAAAGAAGGATCATCCCCTCCCTCGAAAAAAAAAAAAAAAAACATGCATTACTTTTCAAAATAAATAGTCCCATAGTGCAAATGTAAAAATGGCTCTGGTCCATATGGGGTATATAGGCAGGAGAGCTGAAGTGGTTAAATACTGAAACAACAAAGCTATTGCATATATGAAATTTCATATATTGCATATATGAAACTCCTAAAATTCGAATTAAAAATGAGTATGGGGCTTGATGGAGGGCATGTTCAAGGTCAGTGAACACTAACAGCCAACTGTCAGCCACATCTTATGCCTTGGCAGCATTCCAGCTCAACAGGATAACGGAACAATGTTGTACAGCAGATAGCAAGAGCTGCAGGACATGCGGAGATACAGTACAATTACATAAGGTTCCTATTTTTTCATGTTGTGTTTAATGTGGTTGGTTACTTAGAAAATATTGAAATGCCGGCTACTAAATTAGACAGAGGTGAACGGTTAACTTTTGCTACAGTATAGCGTAATCAGACAGGTTATATTGAGGTGAGTTGAAGGAGCAAAAAAGCTCTGCATTAATCCATTGCGAAACACAGCAGAGCCTTCTTAAAATAGAAGGTATTTACAAGCCATTACAAATCCAAAAAATAAGGGGCTTATTTCCTATTTTTATACAGCAGCCAAAGCCATGAAAATGATACTTTCATGCCCCTAGTCCAAATCCACTGCCAGAATGTTGGTTTACATCACAGATAAAACCTAATTTCATTCATTCCAACTACTGCTATCAAATGTTATTTATGGACAGATAAATAATATTTTTTTATCACTACATCATATAACACAAATTTAGGAGCTATGACTGCCATACTCATGAAATAGTTAAAACTGTATGTATTATATAATATTTATTAGAGTGGAACTCCAAGCAAAAGTCATAATCAGAGAATCAATTATTTTGTACATTTGGGCCATAAATTGAATTGTATCCAAATATTAGAAAATGCAAATGCAACAAATAATATCATTAACATATATAATGGGTAAAAAAATACATGAAAATTCAAACTGTACATATAAAGTCCACATAAGAAAAGAGTAACAAATATACACGTGACCAAATATCAACAAGACCAGATCTTCAGTGCACTTCTTTCTTATGCAAACATGACAAATAACAATATAAACATGTACAGTGCGTGAGAAATAAAATTCAAATTCAAACTGTGCATATAAAGTCCACATGAGACAAAAGTAACAGATATCCATGTAACCAGATATCCACGTGACCAGATCTTCAGTGCACTTCTTTCTTATGATTAGTGAACCACAACCACCAAGTGTGAATGCTTCTACCCTCATGCAGTGGGATAGTACGCTTACCAGAAAAAAATGGTCATCTAGAAAAGATAGGTCGTATATGGTCATGTGAACATCTGTTACTCTTTTCTTATGTGGACGTCATCGTGCTTTGAGCATGGTGGCCATTTTGATTGCCCATATTATAAATAGGGGAACCCATCCACAGTCAGCCATATTTGCCATGTGCTTTTCAATTAGTTTGGTGCACAATTAGGTTATTTCTTTTCACTTATTTACTCCTGACAAAGCTCCACTTAAGAGCGAAAGATGTTGAGTTTTGGTTGCACCTGTTTGACTTTCCTTAATTTCTTGAGGGGCACAACATGATTTTGTATCAGGGTGCCCTGAGGGACTAGTGGCATTACCATTTAAGGAGGATTCGTAAGTCTTTATCTCTTGGGGTTTTTATATTCCATTTTTTTGTGGGAGGGTGACTGGCAGAGGTGAGTCATTTGATTTATATTGAATCCTCAAACTGCCATTTGACTCCTCTCATGTGGTATAGGATATTTTTATTGGGACAGGTCAATATAGTGGCAGAGTTGGTATTTTGATAGCCACAGTGGCCATTATACCCAATTGGATACAACCACAGAGAAGTTTCAGGTTCTTTTGGAATATATAACCAAGAGTTATCTTTATGTAAGACGTTGACTCCACTGTACGAAAGATATCAATTTGTATTGTGGTGCAGAGTTATTACCAGAATTGTTTTACTGTGCTTTTGGTTTTTATCAAAATATAACCTCCTGCTTGATGGCACAATTACCTGCGATTGGTAGTGACTGATATATATAATTTAATCGCCACTTTTTGTTCAGTTAATGTATGGAGTTTTGGGTCCCCATCCTAAAGGTACTGCAAAACACATACTATAATTTCACCATTTATCTAAATCTAAACGCTAGGTCATCTGTCCCTCCTTCGGGCTTGGTTCGTGGGTATGTGCACCCCCATTATTTGTTTAAATTCAGATATATGCCATTCAAAAGGAAATTTGTATCTATTTAACAGGCATAAGCTTAAGCAATTCTGCCAAAATTCATGTTTATTTAAAAGCAATAAGAAATATGTTCAAAATTACAAAATTATAGCACATGTTGCAAACAGCTTTTTGAGCAAGGCACATCCTGCTTCTTACTATTCTACTCATAATACAAAGTAGTATTTCTAATTTTTTCTCTCCTTCATATGACAGTAAATTTCTACATCTATAGGATTTGTATTACCATTTTTAAATATTTGAAAAAAAGTTTTTTCTTCTATCACTCCTGTAATTTTGTATCAGCCCCTGCATATACCACAGAAAGTGCCTGAAGACATTGTTCCTTTTTGTACAGCAGATACACCCAAATTGGAATTGGTACTATTATCTAGGAGTGTGCATATTCACTGATCTCACGATTCGATTACGATTATCCAGTCAATGATTTGATTCCATAATGCATCATGATTACTGCGCAAGTGCGCATGGTTGAAAACTTTTTATCCAAAAATTCAAGCAGTCAGAAAAACTAATTTTTTCTCCAGTGGCACAGGGATGGTGGGATCAGAAGCAGAGGGATGGTGGGATCAGAGGCAGAGGGATGAGTGGGATGAGATGCAGAGGGGTGGCTGGGATCAAAGGCAGAGGGATGGCTGGGTTCAGAGGTAGAGGGATGGCTGGGAAATAAAAACAGAGGGATGGCTGAGATCAAAGGAAGAGGGATGGGTGGGATCAGAGGCAGGGGGATGGCTGGGATCAGAGGCAGAGGGGTGGCTGGAATTATAGGTAGAGGGATGGCTGGAATCAGAGGTAGAGGGATGGCTGGGATCAGGTAGAAGGATGGCTGGGATCAGGCAGAGGAATGATGGGATCAGTGGCAGAGGGATGGCTGGGATCAGGCAGGGGGATGGTGGGATCAGAGACTGAGGAATGGCTGGGATCAGCCAGAGAGATGGTGGGATCAGAGGCAGAGGGATGAATGGGATCAGGCAGAGGGGTGGTGGGATCAGGCAGAGGGATGGATTCAGTGGCAGAGGGATAGATGGGATCAGGCAGAGGGGTGGTGGGATCAGTGGCAGAGGGATAGATGGGATCAGGCAGAGGGGTGGTGGGATCAGTGGCAGTGGGATGGATGGGATCAGTGGCAGAGGGATAGATGGGATCAGGCAGAGGGGTGGGGAGTTCAGTGACAGAGGGATAGATGGGATCAGGCAGAGGGGTGGTGGAATTAGTGGCAGAGGGATAGATGGAATCAGGCAGAGGGGTGGTGGGATCAGTGGCAGAGGAATAGATGGGATCAGGCAGAGGGATGGATGGGATCAGTGGTAGAGGGATAGATGGGATCAGGCAGAGGGACGAATGGGATCAGAGGCAGAGTGATGCCTGGGATCAAAGGCAGAGGGATGGCTGGGTTCAGAGGCAGAGGCATGGCTGGGAAATAAACACAGAGGGATGGCTGGGATCAGAGGCAGAGGGATGGCTGGGATCAGAGGCAGAGGGATGGCTGGGATCAGAGGCAGAGGGATGGCTGGAATCAGAGGTAGAGGGATGGCTGGGATCAGGTAGAGGGATGGCTGGGATCAGGTAGAGAGATGGCTGGGATCAGGCAGAGGGATGATGGGATCAGAGGCAGAGGGTTGGCTGGGATCAGGCAGAGGGATGGTGGGATTAGAGACAGAGGAATGGCTGGGATCAGGCAGAGGGATGGTGGGATCAGAGGCAGAGGGATGACTGGGATCAGGCAGAGGGGTGGAGGGATCAGGCAGAGGGATGGATGGAATCAGTGGCAGAGGGATAGATGGGATCAGTTAGAGGGGTGGTGGGATCAGTGGCAGATGGATAGATGGGATCAGGCAGAGGGGTGGTGGGATCAGTGGCAGAGGGATGGATGGGATCAGTGGCAGAGGAATAGATGGGATCAGGCAGAGGGGTGGTGGGTTCAGTGGCAGAGGGATAGATGGGATCAGGCAGAGGGGTTGTGGAATCAGTGGCAGAGGGATAGATGGGATTAGGCAGAGGGGTTGTGGGATCAGTGGCAGAGGAATAGATGGGATCAGACAGAGGGATGGATGGGATCAGTGGCAGAGGGATGGATGGGATCACGCAGAGGGATGGTGGGATCAGAGGCAAGAGGGATAGATGGGACCAGGCAGAAGGGTGATGGTAGTGGAGGGATGGATTAGTGACACTGGCACTCACCTGCTCTCAGTGTCAGTTGATTTCCCCTCCTCCATGCTGCTCAGTGTGTCTTCCCCCTCTCGGTGCCTCCAGTGAAGCCTCTCCTGATGACGAGTCTCCTTGAGCTCCTCCCCCTGCACTGTACTGGCTGTCAGCTCATCAGCTGACTTCCTGCTTCAGTGAAGGGGAGGGGGCTTTATACACCATGCAGGCTCTGCCTCTGTGTTTCTCCAAGAGGGGCGGAGCACTGCACAGAGTGACGGATGGCGTCACCAAACATCGATTCGGCCGACTCGCAGCATCGGTGCAGCATCGTGAATGTCTGAATCGCGATGCACCAATGCTGCAATTATATTTAGCACCCCTACTATCATCCCTCACAAAACCATATCTCAAACAACAATATATTGTAAAGTTTTCACAACATAAGGGTACTTTCACAGTACCATAATCCATCAGTACCACTGGATTCTTAAAAACATATACCATTTATTAAATAACATAAAAACAAAACAATGTAGCACTGTACTCTAAAAAACAAAGGGCCTGTGCAACTTGTAGCACATCCCTTTAAACTACAGTACTTCTATCAAAGTGCTCTTGTTGGAAAGTTGCCTAGTGTGGATCAGGGGTGAGTGGCCCAACTTGCCCCCCTTCGTTATGTGACCAGACATTCTGCTTGCTCGGATTAAGGGTCTGGTATAGATTTTTAGGGGGGAGCAGATGGCCGATAAGTTAGAGGGGCTTTTAAACTAGGCAAGGGGGGGAAGGGTTCAGATGTAGAGTTAGCCAGCGTGGAATAAATTCCAGAGGGTAGTATTGGGGCATTAGTGATAGGTTCACTAAAGCACCTAAACCCGAGGTAAATATAGTAACAAGTCATATTTGCAACCTCAGAACACCCAATAAGGAGATAGTATGTGACCATTCAAAACTGCGTGGCTTGTCCACTAATGCCAGGAGTCTGGCGGACAAGATGGGAGAACTAGAGCTGCTATTGTACAAGGAGAATTTAGATTTTGTGAAAATTTCAGAGACTTGGTTCAACAGCTCCCATGTTTGTATGGCAACCACCCAAGGGTATTCCCTAGGTCACAGGGATAGAGAGGGTAAAAAAGGGGAGGGGTATCCCTGTTTATCAAAAATTATGTACAAGTGAATGTGAGAGACGACATCACTAATGGAGCAAGGAAGGAGGTGGAATCCTTATGGGTAGAGCTACAAAGGGAGGAAACCAAGGGGAAAGTAATACAGGGAGTATATGTCCCCTAACCAGAGGGAGGAGGGGGAGGCGGACCTCCTATCACAGTTTGGAATGGCGGCAACGATGGGAAGTTTCGTCATAATGGGGGATTTTAATTATCCAACATAGACTGGGCTAAAGGAACCAGGCATTTGCCTATGGCTTGCGATTTCCTAAATGTCTTACAGAGCAATTTATGGGTCAGATGGTAATTGCACCAACAAGGAACAATGCGTTACTAGACCTACTGATTACTAACAATACAGACCTGATCACAGATGTGGAAATACAGGGCAATTTAGGAAACAGCAACCACAGGTCAATTAGTTTCAGTATAAATCACACAAATAGGAAACATTTACAAAGACACAGAATTTCAAAAGAGACAACTTGCATAAACTACGCTCCTTGCTAGAAGATGTTTAATGGGATAAAATTCTAGGAACAAAGAACACGGAGGGAAAATAGGGTTTAATATATTTTTATTGGTAGTATAAACAGAATATTTGAAACACAATTGACATATTATTTACAGAAAAGCAGCATCGAGCGTGCCAAATGGCTATCACCTACAGCAGCGCTTGCGCCTAAGATTTTGTGTATGGTCATACATTCAATTTATGTCAAATAATAAAAGAGCATAAGGAAGAAAGAAAAGAGGAAGGAAAATAAAGAGAAAAGGGATCAGAGAAGGAGGAGGGGGAGGATCTGCTGGGAGAGACTGGGGAAGAGAGACATTGACGTGATGGTTGAGGATCAGCCTCTGAATTTGGTTAGTGATCAGGGTAAGGGTGGAGTTGAGCTTGGGGAGACAGGGAGAAGCCAGACAGACTATAAAACTTTATATTTTTCGTAGGTGTTATTGTCGAGCGCCAACATCTCCTCCATTCGCATGATGTCATTCATAGTGGAGACCCGAAGAGATAGCGGGGGAGTAGTGGTTGTTTTCCAAAAAAGGGGAATGAGTTGTCGAGCCGCTGATAAAAAAAGCGTAATAGACATCTTTTTTGGGAGGCTATTGATCCTGGTAGCATGGAGAGAAATCTATCTCAGGGGTCAGTTGCAAAGATTCTTCAAATATTTTATCTTATATCTGAAATACCTGTTTCCAGAAGGGTCAAATTCGGTCACACTCCCACCAGACATGAAGGTAAGTGCCCGTGGCTGCATTGCATCTCCAGCAGGAGGCTGAGGTAGTTGGGAATATTTTTTGTAGCGTAGCGGGGTCCCTGTACCATCTGGAAAAGATCTTGAAGTTCTTCTCTTGTGAGTAACAGGAGATAGAAGACTTGTGTGCGAAGTGGAACGCAATCTGCCATTCCGCTCTGGAAAGGGTCTTTCCCAAGTCTGCTGACCACATCCTGGTATAAGTGGGTAGGTCATTTTGGATGAGAGCTCGGATTAAGCTGTAAATGTGGGAGAGTAAATGTCTAGGTAGCTCCTGGAGGGAACTTAAATGCTTAAATTCAGATAATGGGCGGTGGATCTGCTGAGATGAGAGGAATAAATGTTTTGTGATAGTTGCCAGGTGTAAGGAAGTGAGCCAGTCACGTGTTCCCTCAGGGACGATCAGGGTCCCATTTCCCGAGTGGATGAAGGTGTGTGCCTGAGGCCAAGAGGAGCAGTGAAATTAACCAAGTGTGTGGGCCCCTATGCCCTGTGGGAAGGCCGGATTGTCAAATAGAGGTGATAGGGGGGATGGATCTGAGGAGAGAATCTCGCACAGTCCTCTCCTATACCAGAGCACAAGGACAGCTATGGTTAAAGGTGAGGAGGGACGGTTAACCTCAGAGAATCCTGCGCTAAAGCAGGATGTGGTCCTGCACAAAAAAAAGAGGAGGAACAAAGGACCAACCGGCCTAATGGACATCAATCATTGAGATCTTTGTGTGAAGAGGATCCGGGTCGCGTTTGCGGCTTTGTTTATGCCATTGAGGAAGGTATGGCAGTCCTGGGGTAGTGGGTGTGAAAGACCAATCCGGGATAGAGACGTGAGGTAAGTCCAGTGTGCTTAGAAACGTGGGGAGGTCTCCGAGAGTGAGGAAGATGGCAGTCTTATCATTGTGGTGAACCCGCAGCTGGAAGGGAAAACGCCATTGGTACCTTAACTGGCGAGATTACAGTAGTTGTGTGAGGGGCTTTAGAGCTTTCCGCATGGTTAAAGTTTGGCGTGAGAGGTCAGGTAGAAGCATCACGGTGGTAGTGTTGAAGAGAATAGAGTCCTGAGTGCTGACAGCACACATGATGGATTCTTTGATGTTATAGAAGTGCACTCTGCACATTGTATCACGTACAAATGAGGGGTCTGGTTTCCTGGGGCCAGAGGTGCTGTGGACCCGGTCAAGTTCAAGGGGATTATCTTTGGGTAATTGCAACAACTGATTGAAGATGGCTGTCACTGCTGCCTTTAAATCTTTGGGTTCCACGGATTCAGGGATTCCATGCACGCGGATATTGCTATGTCTGTTTCTATTCTCAATATCGTCTTGCTGGTATGCTAGTTGTTGCAGCATGACTGTGTGGGTATTAAGTATTTCCTTATGTGAATGCACAGTGGTGTGAAGGCCTTCAGTGGTGTTTTCTATGTCCTCAAAACAGGCCCCAATGTCCTTTTTAAGCTCAGTGATCTCCTGCTTATAGTTTTTTTAATGCGTTTAACACATTGGTCAAAGTCAGCCTTTGTGGGGAGAGAGCGCATGTACTATGCAGGGATCTCATTTGGGATTCCAAGTCCCAGCCATCCTCTGATCCCAGGGATGTGTTTGAGTGGCTCCTGGGGCAATCCTGTGTCCCTGGAGTGGGGTGACATGCCTGGGAGCCAGCAAGGGAGTCCAGGGCTGACTCTGAGTGGGCCTCAGATGGAGGCGCCGGCGCCATCTTGCTACGGCCGAAGAACAGGTGAAAAAGTGCCCTAAATCACCCCCAGGACGGGATCCAACTGTCCCCTTCTGCTCCTTGTACTTATCTTTCCCCATTTGGTCTGTTCAGGCAGCGATCTGTGGTGTGGAGAAGCCCTGTAGAGCTGAGGGATCCGGGAGCTGAGACACTACACGTCTGCCAGCAACATGAGTCAAACCACGCCCCCCTCCCACGGAGGGAAAATAGGTGTGCTTTAAGAGCATATTAAATAAGGGTATTAGCCAGTGCATCCAAATGGGAAATAAATTTAAAAGAGCTAACAAAAGTCCTGGGTGGCTTAACTCCATTGTAAAAATGCATATAAAAGCAAAGGAGAAGGCATTCAAAAAATACAAGGCTGAGGGATCATCGTCAGCATTCCAACTTTACAAAGAATACAACAAGAAATGCAGGAGTGCAATCAGGGCAGCTAAGATAGAACACGAAAGGCACATAGTGGAGGAGAGTAAAAAAAATCTTAAGAAATTCTTTAACCACTTAAGGACCGGGCCTATTTTTCAGACTCAGTGTTTACAAGTTAAAATCATTTTTCTTGCTAGAAAATTACTTAGAACCCCCAAACTTTGTATATATTTTTTTCTTTTTTCACCCTAGAGAATAAAATGGCGGTCATTGCAATACTTTCTGTCACACTGTATTTGTGCAGCGGTATTACAAGCGCATTTTTTGGGGAAAAATACACTTTTTTGAATTAACAAATAAGACAACAGTAAAGTTAGCCCAATTTTTTTTATATTGTGAAAGATAATGTTACACCGAGTAAATTGATACCCAACATGTCACGCTTCAAAATTGCGCGTGGAATGGCGAGACTTTTACCCTTAAAAATCTCCATAGGCGACGTTTAAAAATTTCTACAGGTTACTAGTTTTGAGTTACAGAGAAGGTCTAGAGCTCAAATTATTGCTCTAGCTCCAACGATCGTAGTGTGTGTGGTTTGAACACCATTTTCATATGCGGGCGCTACTCACGTATACATTCGCTTATGCGAGCGAGCTCGTTGGGACAGGGTGCTTTACATTATTTTTTTTTTCTTATTTATTTTACGTTTTATTTTTCATTTTGACACTCGGCTTTTGAAAAAAAAATTGTGTCACTTTTATTCCTATTACAAGGAATGTAAACATCCCTTGTAATAGAAAAAAGCATGACAGAACCTCTTAAATATGAGATCTGGGGGTCAAAAAGACCTCAGATCTTAAATTTACACTAAAATGCAATTTTAAAAAAATGTAATGTAAAAAAAAAAGTCTCCTTTAAGAGCATTGGGCGGAAGTGACGTTTGACGTTACTTCCACCATCTTCTCCTCACTCAGCATCCAGGGGAGTGGACGCGATTGTCTCTGCCACTACCGGTGGCACCAGTAAGCAGCGAAGACGGAAGGAGCGTGCCGGGAGGGGGGCCCCCCTTCCGCCCCCAATAAAAGTGATTTTGCGGCGAATCCCCTGCAGAGACCACTTTTATCGAAAAACGGACTGCCCGCTGAAGAAGAGGATACCGGGTTATGGCAGCTAGCTGCTGCCATAACAACGATAATCCTCTTCAAAATACCGCCGTGTAATGTAACCTTCTACCTTTACAACTATAGTAAAACCTTGGATTGAGAGTAACTTGGTATGAGAGCATTTTGCATTGATATTCCTCTTCAAACAGACGTATAACGACGGCGGGTGGTCCGTAAGTAACCAAGACTGCAATGTTTATCCTCATGACACGTCACAGGAAGCACCCTCACAGTGGATAGAATTAGGAATAGACTTGAAAAACGTAACATTAATAAGTCACCGGGACCAGATGGCTTGCACCTGAGGGTCGTTAAGGAACTCAGTCAAGTAATTGCCAGACCATTGTTCCTTATTTTTAAGAACAGTCTACTGACTGGTATGGTACCAGAAGATTGGAGAAAAGCCAATCTAGCACCAATATTTGAAAAAAGGACCAAGATATATCCCAGGGAATTACAGAACAATTAGCCTGCTCTTGGGGGGGATGATAAGGGACTATATACAAGATTTTTGTAATGAGAACGGTATCATTAGCAGTAATCAGCATGGATTCATGAAGATTCGTTCTTGCCAAACCAATCTATTAACCTTCTATGAGGAGGTGAGCTGCCATCTAGATAAAGGAAGGCCCATAGACTGTCAGGTCACCTAGAGGCTGGGTGATAGATGCACACCGTTGGGATCAGGAGTGCACCGTAAGGTAGTGAACCCTACAGCTGACTGCTGCGGATTAAACCCTGGGAGGTTTCAGGAAGCAGGTCTACTGGATCACTGACACAGATCCCACTGGGAGCTAGAGCATAGATTCCCCAGGGCGCGGAGTCTAAGAGCCAGCAGGTGTTCACTAGAGCCTTTAATGGTAAGGATGGACTGCGCTGCAGTCTGGCTCCAGGTCGCGGCCACCAGGATCTCACAGCTCACGCTCACAGTAGACTACAGGAGAAGAGGAAGGAGGCAGCAGGCTGGAACAACAAGGAAAGTAAGGGACAAGCCAAGGTCGGGGCCACAAGCAGACAAGGACAACAGAGTACACGCCAAGGTTCAGGGTCACAGGCAAACAGGGATGGTCAGGAACACGCCAAAGGTCAGGGTCACGAGCAGACAGGAATAGTTAAGAACAGGCCAAAGTCGGTAACAGGAATCAGATGTGGGAAACACAGCAAGTACACACAGAGGCTAACACACAATGGTTGATCAGCACTGCTGGCTTGCAGTGCACAAGTTAATATAGGGTTCCCTGATAGGGCCTGGGGTGGGGCCATGCTTAGAGGAGAGGTTACAAAAGCAGTCAGGTGAGGGTCAGCTGGTCTCTAGAGATGAACACATGGAGACAGGTATGCTGATCGACAAACTCTATTGCATAACCATGACATAGACGTGGTGTATCTGGATTTTGCAAAGGCATTTGATATAGCTCCCCATTAACGTTTACTGTGCAAAGTAAGGTTTGTTGGCATAGACCATAGGGTGAGTACATGGATTGAAAACTGGCTACATGGGTGAGTTCAGAGGGTAGTGATAAATGGGGAGTACTCGGAATGGTCTGGTGTGGAAAGTGGGGTCCCCCAGGGTTCTGTCCTGAGACCAATCCTATTTAATTCATTCATAGATGACCTGGAAGATGGGATAAGCAGCTCAATCTCTGAATTTGCGGACGACACTAAGCTAAGCAGGGCAATCATTTCTCTGCAGGATGTGGAAACCTTGCAAGAAGATCTGAACAAATTAACGTGATGGGCAACTACATGGCAAAAGAGGTTCAATGTAGAAAAATGTAAAATAATGCATATGATAGCAAAAACATAGATGCAATCTACTCACTAGGGGGGGTGAACCTCTGGGGGAATCTAGAATGGAAAAGGACCTGGGGGTCCTAGTAGATGACAGGCTCAGCAATGGCAAGCAAAGCCAACAGAATTTTAGTATGCATTAAAAAGGGATAAAATTCTCCCAATCTACAAGACTCTGGTCCGGCCGCACCTGGAGTATGCCGTCCAGTTCTGGGTACCAGTCCTCAGCAAGGATGTACTGGAACTGGAGAGAGTCCAGAGAAGGGCAACAAAGCTAATTAAGGGGTTGGAGGATCTCAGCTACGGGGAAAGACTGCAATCACTGAACTTATTCTCTCTGAAAAAGAGATGATTGAGAGTTGATATGATTTCAATGTACAATTACCATACTGGTGACCCCGCAATGGGGATAAAACTCTTCCGCGAAAGGGCATTTAAAAAGACACGCGGCCTTTCACTAAAATTAGAAGAGAAGCGGTTTAACATTAAACTGCTTAGAGGGTTCTTTACTGTAAGAGCGGTAAGGATGTGGAATTCTCTTCCACTCTTCCACAGGCAGTGGTTTCAGCAGGGAGCATAGATAATTTTAAAAAACTATTAGACAGGCACCTGAGCGACCATAACATACAGGGATATACAATGTAATACCGACATAAAAACACACACACGTTGAACTTGATGGACTTGTGTCTTTTTTCAAGCTCACCAACTATGTAACTATGTAACTCACGCGATTTTTTTTAATTGTTGTTGTAGGATGTGTTACAGGAAAAGTTACGTTTACAAAACAAAATTGCAAAAAAAAAAAAAAAAATAGTCTATTTGCTGGCTTAGAAAAAAAAAACACACAAACCCCTCAGAAGATACCCCAAATATTTTGAGGGGCTTTTGGAGGGGTCTGTGTGCCTTTTTTTTTAAAGAAGAAAAGGGAAATGTCAGTTGCGTGCACTTTAAAACCATTTTCATTTGTCAGTGCTTTAAAAGAAAAACCCCTGGTTAAATGAAATTAAAAAAAGAAAACATTTGCAGGAGTAAAAGTTATCCAGAACAGTGCCCACCTCTCCATGCTATTGTGACAATGCTTAGCCTATTAGCCCAGAAAATGGGCATTTTTAATTTGGAAGATTCAGCTCTCATTGATTTCTGTGGAGTTTGGGTTCTGCATGATAACTTCCTTGGAGTTCAAAGAATCCTGCTTGATCCGAACCTAGCGCAGTTAAACTCATTCCTATTACAGATGTCAAATTCACTGGCCTGTAGTTGAAAGCTTCTTCCTTAATACCTTCTTGTGGATAAGTACATCATTAGCTGTCTGCCAGTCATATGGAACTTCAGTTAAGAGAGCGCTGATCCGGGTGTTCTTGTGGAGGGGAACACAACAGCTCAGCGGAGGAGAATGCTAACCTCAGATGGTTAGTACAGCAGCTCCGACCGGCAGTTGTAGTGTGTACCAAGTATTAGGCTGCATATACAGTGGGTTGAATGAAAAAAACCTGATGTGTGATGAAGGGATCACTCCCTCTGTGCTTATGTATTCTTATGTATTTGTTAGATCAGCTTCTGTTGAACAGACAGTGGTACACATGTACAGACTTTTGTGCTTAAAGGGGGAGGAGCTGATAGCGCCGCCGGGGAACCACCGAAGACGAGGTTCGGGGCCACTCTGTGTAAAATGAACTGCACAGTGGAGGTAAGTATGACATGTTTGTTATTTAAAACAAAAAAAAAGAGGGTTTACAACCCCTTTAAGAGTGCTGGGATAAATATTATCCAGACCTATTATTTACAAGCTAGTTCATCTGCTACCTCTGCCTCTAGAAACCATAAAAATGAATCTTCACCACTGGAACCGCTACAATCCTCAAACTTGTTTTTGCTAGTTTCACTTAATTCTGAGAAGACGTAAGGAAACAATTGTTTAAACGTGTTACATCCAAGATTTTCTTCAAGATAAGTATTTTACACAGGTACTTCAGGTTAATCCTTTCATGCTTAAGCCTATTTCTGACATTTGCTGCTTACAAGTTAAAATCAGTATTTTTTGGTAGAAAATTACTTAGCACCCCCAAACATTATATTAATTTTTTTCCACATCATGCCGGTATAACCCCTTAAAGCCGAGGCCGCATATGTGTGTACGGTCGGCGCTAAGGGGTTAATTAAGGGACACATGATCAGTAGAAAAATATGGAAAATTGGGTTATATCACTTCCTTCAGGAGGAAAGGGACCCTTGCAAACTGTCAGGATGAGCATGCACATGAGTAGACAAGCTGGCTCCTCTGGGCAGACTTCTGTGCATCTTCACAGGCTAATTCACATTCCTTCTCGTAGATTTAGGAATTGGGCACATGCTAATATTCGCATGCGCGAATATAATTGGGCACACGAATGTGTGCATACACATGCACGATGGCATGCTCATGTGCACCCGTGACAGACAGTAGCGCCAAATGGGCTATTTAAACAGAGCCAGTGCTCAGGTTCAGTGCTGCTTTGTCTTCAGCCCTCTGTGTCCTAAGAACCTGTGATCCTGTATCCCAATTCAAGTTGCTGACTACTCCCTGAACTCTGCCTGTACTGACCTTGGCTTCACGTTCTGACCACCGCTTCTGCCTGCTCCATTTGCTACTGTTCCATTGATCGGCTCCTGAAATAATGACTAAAATAAATATTATTATCCGAGGGTGGTTACGGATTCCCTCTATTTATTCCATATATGTATAAATTTGTCTATTCCTATAGTTAGCTAGTCTATTAAAACTCTGATAATGTTACTGTTGATAGCACAATAATATAAGGTTATCTATGAAAACAAACACACTGCTTAGTAAAACAACGTCTTATTTATTTCCCAAGAAAATATGAAAATGCTAACACGAAAACACTAAAGGAAAATATTATAGAGCTTATAACAAAAGAACATCAAATATACTTATCACAAGGCTGTCCTCTAGACATTGTCTCATCAGCTGGGCTCAAAAATGGTAACAGAGGGCCATGAGGCTCAGAGAACCATCAGGCAAGAGCCATGAGCGAAAAAGGGATGATTTCCCTTCTGTGTGCACTTTTTATACATTCATTCAGACCCACTCATAACCACCCCCACCAGCCTCCTGTCCAATGAAATATTGCCAATAGGTAGTCCTTTTAAATATATTTTATTTCTGTCCGTCCTGTTGTATTGACCTCTAGGGGAGGTATGCGTCCATGACTTAGCTGGCCCTTTGATCTTCTGTAGCAGAACATTCATCAATCATCTTGTCTTATCACACCAATTGGACAAGAGCCAAGTTTTGTTTTACAAAGCTTTGATGTGCAACTTGTTACATTCCAAAGGCCACCTGTCTGCATCAACCAGGAAGTGAAACTCCAGAAATATGATATTAACTGCTTCCTGCCCAAGGTACGTCATATGACGTCCTTGACTTTGTGCGGGTATATCTGAATGATGCCTTCAGCCGGCGATTCCCTACACCATAAGAACAATCATAGTGGCTGTTCCGCCGCTTGATCGTTCTTACGGGCGGCAAGAGGGGACGCCCCCCTCCTGCCGCCCTCCGGTGCTTCTACCGACTCTCTGCTTCCATCGGCGAGTCGGAGACAGGATCTGCCGGCCCCGGATGGTGACCATAGAGATTTCAGGCGGACCAGATGGTTGCCAGAGTCTATGATCGTTCGGAGACCAGGCACGATGTTATGACGTCATGTCCAGCCTCTGCATTCAAACAAATGGGAAGCCGAGATCATTTTATTTATTTTTTTGATTTCAGGCTTCCCAACCTAGAGGTGAGATATGGGGTCTTATTGACCACGCTTTTGCCTGTGCTCCTGTACCTGATCTGTCTTGTCAGTACATGACCCGGCCTGCCCGACTCTGCTATTCCTCTTGCTGTCACCAGGATCTAACTGACAACAGGCAGTGCCTGCTTACCCACTGTCTGCTACCAGTATACAGTGGGAACAGAAAGTATTCAGACCCCCTTAAATTTTTCACTCTTAGTTATATTGCAGCCATTTGCTAAAATCATTTAAGTTCATTTTTTACCTTATTAATGTACACACAGCACCCCATATTGACAGAAAAACACAGAATTGTTGACATTTTTGCAGATTTATTAAAAAAGAAAGACTGAAATATCACATGGTCCTAAGTATTCATACCCTTTGCTCAGTATTTAGTAGAAGCACCCTTTTGATCTAATACAGCCATGAGGCTTTTTGGGAAAGATGCAACAAGTTTTTCACACCTGAATTTGGGGATGCTCTGCCATTCCTCCTTGCAGATCCTCTCCAGTTCTGTCAGGTTGGATGGTAAACATTGGTGGACAGCCATTTTTAGGTCTCTCCAGAGATGCTCAATTGGGTTTAAGTCAGGGCTCTGGCTGGGCCATTCAAGGACAGTCACGGAGTTGTTGTGAAGCCACTCCTTCGTTATTTTAGCTGTGTGCTTAAGGTCATTGTCTTGTTGGAAGGTAAACCTTTGACCCAGTCTGAGGTCCTGAGCACTCTGGAGAAGATTTTCGTCCAGGATATCCCTTTACTTGGCCGCATTCATCTTTCCCTCTATTGCAACCAGTCGTCCTGTCCCTGCAGCTGAAAAACACCCCCACAGCATGATGCTGCAACCACCATGCTTCACTGCTGGGACTGTATTGGACAGGTGATGAGCATTGCCTGGTTTTCTCCACACATATCGCTTAGAATTAAGGCTCTCATCAGACCAGAGAATATTTTTCACCATCTTCAGGTCAGGTGTTTCAGGTTCAGGCTTCAGGTGTTTTTTAGCAAACTCCATGCGGGCTTTCATGTGTCTTGCACTGAGGAGAGGCTTCCATTGGGCCACTCTGCCATAAAGCCCCGACTGGTGGAAGGCTGCAGTGATGGTTGACTTTCTACAACTTTCTCCCATCTCCCGACTTCATCTCTGGAGCTCAGCCACAGTGATCTTTGGTTCTTCTTTATCTCTCTCACCAAGGCTCTTCTCCCCCGATAGCTCAGTTTGGCCGGACGGCCAGCTCTAGGAAGGGTTCTGGTCGTCCAAAACATCTTCCATTTAAGGTTTATGGAGGCCACTGTGCTCTTAGGAACCTTAAGTGCAGCAGAAATTATTTTGTAACCTTGGCCAGATCTGTGCCTTGGCACAATTCTGTCTCTGAGCTCTTTAGGCAGTTCCTTTGACCTCATGATTGTCATTTGCTCTGACATGCACTGTGAGCTGTAAGGTCTTATATAGACAGGTGTGTGGTTTTTCTAATCAAGTCCAATCAGTATAATCAAACACAGCTGGACTCAAATGAAGGTGTACAACCATCTTAAGGATGATCAGAAGAAAATGGACAGCACCTGAGTTAAATATATGAATGTAACAGCAAAGGGTCTGAATACTTAGGACCAGGGCTTTTTTTCAGCTGGAACTTGGTGGAACTCAGTTCCACCACCTCTGGCTCAGGCCCTCTGCTCCCTGCTCACCACTATTATTTGTAAACATTGAAGTCCGGTTTCTCTGTTTACAAGGGACAGCTTGTCTCTCAATTGCTCCCACAGATCTGATCTCCTGAATGGCCAAGGAAAATACAGGTGCAGAGCAGATCCCAACTCCCCCACTGGATCATCTCCCTAGAAGTGAGAGAGGAGCCACCTATAGTGTGTGGGGAGGTACTAGAGCCAACAGGGTGCTTCAGTTTAATACAGCAACACAAGTAAGACATGTGGAAAGTGGTGAAGCTTTTAAGGAGGGAGGGAGAAGATGGGGGCAGTGGAAGGGAGGTTGCATGCAGAGGTCAGAGCTGAAGAGGGGTGTGAGATGTGGATGGGGGATGCAGAGATAAGCAGCTGCTGAAGAAGGTTGAACTCTGCACTCTGTGTGTAGTGCACCGCTAAACTTTGCACTGTGTGTAGTGCACCCCTGGAATGCTACACTCTGTGTGCAACATCCCCCTCCCCCGAGCTCTGCACTCTGTAATTAATGCATTCAGGGCATTTAATGCCCCTTTAAGAGCCTTATGCCCCGTACACACGGTCGGACATTGATCGGACATTCCGACAACAAAATCCTAGGATTTTTTTCTGACGGATGTTGGCTCAAACTTGTCTTGCATACACACGGTCACACAAAGTTGTCGGAAAATCCGATCATTCTGAACGCGGTGACGTAAAACACGTACATCCGGACTATAAATGGGGCAGTAGCCAATAGCTTTCATCTCTTTATTTATTTTGAGCATGCGTGGCACTTTGTCCGTCGGATTTGTATACACACGATCGGAAATTCCGACAACGGATTTTGTTGTCGGAAAATTTTATAGCCTGCTCTCAAACTTTGTGTGTCGGAAAATCCGATGGAAAAAGTCCGATGGAGCCTACACACGGTCGGAATTTCCGACAACACGCTCCGATTGCACATTTTCCGTCGGAAAATCCGACCGTGTGTACGGGGCATAACACTTTTAGTGAAATTTGACCACACCCACTATTTGATGTGGTTTGAAGGGTGTGCGTATTGGGGCGAAGGTTGGTTTTGGGGGGGTCGTGGTCGAGTTCCCACACCTATTTTCTGAGGAAAAAAAAGCCCTGCTTAGGACCATGTGATATTTCAGTTTTTCTTTTTTAATAAATCTGCAAAAATGTCAACAATTCTGTGTTTTTCTGTCAATATGGGGTGCTGTGTGTACATTAATGAGGAAAAAAATTAACTTAAATGATTTTAGCAAATGGCTGCAATATAACAAAGCATGAAAAATTTACGGGGGTCTGAATACTTTCTGTTCCCACTGTATGCCTTGCTTGCCTGCTATTGCCAGTACCAGCCTGCTTTGATCCGCTGCTCACCAGCTGCAACCGAGCCTGCCTGCTTCACTGAAGACCTCTGGCAACTACCCCTGCCTGACATAGACACCTGCTCTGCAAGGAAGACTTACAGGCACCTGTGCCACTCTGCATTTCTGTACTTTCTGTTCACACTATCAGGGGCCCCGGGTCAGAGGTGTTAGAGAGGTCTTTCCTATCATATCAGGCTCTGCAACCAGGTGTGTGATACAAACAAGTCATTGGTCAGTCCAATATAGCCCCTCCCACAACCATCAGTTTCGTAGAAAAGCAGTAGTAGATCACTAACACAGTGGTGAGACCTGTGTGAACTTCAAGAAATTCACACCAGAATACAGTGCATTCTATGAACATGAATGGACTGTCAAAACTGGAATGGGCAGGACCACACAAGAATACGTGTGTTCCAGTGTGAACTGACCCTACTAATACATACAAAAATTCTGTTTTCTTTATCATTAAGAGACACAGGTTCAATAGTAATTCATAGACAACAGGAATGTGCAAAAGCAGTCTAACTGAGGGGTGGGCAACAACAAAACACTAACAAGCCCACATAATAAAAAAGAAAACTTGGTAGTAGCCTGCAAGGACCGTGGTATTATTATTATTATACAGAATTTATATAGCGCCAGCAGTTTGTTTTGTGCTCTGTGCTGAAGGGGGAGAAGGGGGGGGGGGGGAAGGGGAGGGGGGGGAAAGGGGAGGGGGGGGGTTAGAAGGGGGGGGAAGGGGAAAAGGAGGGAGAGGGGAGGGGGGGGGAAGGGGGGGGAAAGAGGGGGGGGAAAGGAGGAGGGGAAAGGGGGGAGGGGAAGGGGGGGGGGAAAGGGGGGGGGAAAGGGGGGGGGGGGGGAGGGAAGGGGGGGGAAAGAGGGAAGGGGAAAGGGAAAAGAGGGAAAGGGAAGAAGGGGGACAGTAAGATGGGTACGAGGAAACCCCACGGGTGAGGTGTGTGGGAACAAGATAAAAAGGAGTTGCACACATAGATATGAAACTGGCACTCACCCCTAAAGTGCATAGACAAGCACATGGACTTGAATGAGGACCAAATGCAGATGATCGTATAATGGATGGAATGAGGCCACTGGTTGTTATTGGGCAGTGAACAGGATCCCCCCAAGTACAGCTGGAGTGCTTGGTATGCACTCAAAGAAGTTACAATGACAGCTGTAACAAACATGATAATAGAGTCATGTGAAAATTGACTCACCGGTCAGTGAAGCCAGCTGGCTAAGGTACACGTCACAGGACAACAAGTCAAAGTAGCAAGGTATGTAATCAGTGCTGGGATAACAACATAGGAAGGTATAAGGGGGCATGCTGTAGGCACAGTATAAAAGGATAACTATTCAGCACAAAATATAGGCTGAAAGGGAAACTGCCTGTAGGCAGACAAGAAGGGAGGGGAGGGGGAAGAGGAAAAACAGCGGGGGGTGGGGGGCACAACACTTACCCAAAGCAGTGGTCCTCAGTTAATCAGCATCACAGGGGCTGTAGGCTCAGATAGCGGCCATGGCTGGCCGCTATAAGAGCACCCCAACCCGGAAGTCAGGGACGGCATCGAGGGCGGTCCCTGACGTCACCGGGTCTGCTCGCCCGCACTGCGCAGGTGCAGTGTCAGCTGCTACTGCGCAAGCGCGCGCTCCTGTCAAAGGGAATCGAGTTCCCAGGCATGGAGACACAAGCAGCTGTGAGGCTGCCAGGGCGGGCATGTGTCCGCCGCAGAAAGAAGGCTCGGGGCAAGGCGAAGCCACAGGAACCTGACGGGGGGGAAAAAAGAGCGCATCCTTGTACAGCAAACAAATCCAAACAATTCAATAGGAGTAAACATACATATAAACAATTGAGCAAAATGTGATATTACATCTAGACAATGGGCAGTCAGTAACAACAGACCATAGGCGTTCACCAATAGTGAAAGGGCATCATAGGGTATGTTAGAACCCAAGTGCAAGGGACAAGGGGTGGGGGAGAAGGGGGGGACAAAGAGGGGGGGGGGGGAGGGGGGAAGAAAGAAGGGGGGGGGAAAGGGAAGAAGGGGGGGGAAGGGGAGGGGAAAAAGGGGGGGATGGGAAAAGGGGGGGAGAGAGAAGAAGGGGGGGGGAAGAGGGAGAGGAAAGGGGGGGGAGGAAAACATGGGGGGGGGAAGAGGGGGAGGGGAAAGAGGAAAGGGAGGGGAAAGAGGGAGGGGAGGGGGGAGGAGAGGAGAGGTGCTAGGACCATATAGGGACTTCATAGGAAGGCCCTATAGGACACCGATTCATTAAGGCCAGGGGGAATAGTGGCGTTGAGCCGCTCAATCCACAGGGATTCTCTCTGTAGTATTGAGCGATCCCAATCGCCACCCCTGGGATTGGGTTTGACCACCTCCAATACTAGGAATTTAACCACGGAATTGTCGAATCTATGATGAAGGCCGATGTGTCGGCCGATGGTGGTTAATTTGCCATTTTCTGAGTCATACAAGTGGTCCCCAATTCTCTGCCTCAGTTCCCTGATTGTTTTGCCCACGTAAAAGGCTTTGCAGGCGCAGTTCATAAGGTAAACTACCCCTTTCGTATTACAATCGGCGAAGGTCCGTGGGACCAGAATCTCGCCGTTAGGCAAGACCACAGTTCTACTTTCGAAGATCCAAGGGCACCTAGGACAATCTCCGCATTGGAAGGTGCCATTGGAACCACCCCTAGCGGGTCTAGTAGGATTATAATGACTGGCAGTTAGTTGGTCACGTAGTGACCGTGCTCTACGGAAAACCACTTCCGTTGTGTGTCTAATGTATTTGGTTAATACATGATGGTCGGTCAATAGGTGCCAGTGTTTCGTTAAGATATTCCGGAGTATACTGTGATGTACAGAGTAGGTCGTAATCAATTTAACAGTTTCTAAGGGGGAGGGAGGTCTGTTGTTTTTGAAAAGTAAAGAGGTCCGTGGACGTAATAGGGACTTGTTAAAGGCTTTACGTAGGTTGGTAGCAGAGTAACCCCGTTGTAAAAGACGTTCACGTAATGCCTGAGCTTGGCGTAGAAAATCACTATGATGAGTACAGTTTCTGCGTAACCGCAGGTATTGGGCATAAGGTATGCTCCGTACCAGGGACTTAGGGTGAGCACTGGTGGCAAACAGTAAGGTATTCCCAGCCGTGGGTTTCCTGTAGAGGTCGGTGCCCAATGTTCCATCAGATTGTTTAATGATCAGTAGGTCTAGGAAGGGAATTCGCTCGGTCTCGATTTTGAAGGTAAATTTAAGGTTTAGATCGTTCTTATCCAATAGGTGTAAAAATTGTAACAATTTAACTCTAGGGCCCGTCCAAACCATAAACAAATCATCAATAAAACGGTACCATAGGAGAATATAGTCCAGAAATTCTGTATATTGTTCATGGGCATGGATATATCGCTCCCAACCACCTAGGTATAGATTTGCATATGCTGGAGCACATGACGTCCCCATTGCAACACCTTGTATTTGTAAAAAAAGTTGGTCATTGAAAGTAAAAAAGTTTTTGGTCAATATAAAGTATAGTAATGTCAGTATAAACTGATTCAGGGGCCAGGTGGTAGTATCTTGTTCAGCCAAGAAGGAACCAGCCATCCGTACGCCCTGCTCGTGGGGGATACTCGAGTACAAGGCCTCGATATCGACTGCCACGAGCAGGGCGTCCGGAGGGACCTGAATTCCCTCGAGGCGTTGCAAAAGGTCGGTGGTGTCTCTGATGTAGGATGGGAGGCTACGAACATGAGGCATTAGGAAGGCGTCAACAAATTTGCTCGCATTATCTGTTAGGGAGCCTATCCCAGACACAATAGGTCTTCCTGGTGGGATCCGTGCCGCTTTATGGGTCTTGGGTAAGGAATAGAAAGTGGGGGTGCAGGGAAATTTGGGGACCAAGAACTCTAGGGTGTCTTTGTCAATGAGGCCCACAAAGTAGGCCTCAGTGCAAAGTGCCCGGAGTTCCTGTGCAAAGGAAGATATGTGGGTAAGAGGAATGGGTCTGTACCATTGTTTGTTATTAAGGATAGCAAGGCACATAGATTCGTATTGGTGGTTGGTCATCAAAACAATATTCCCGCCCTTGTCCGATTGTTTAATAACAACATCAGAACGTTGCTGCAATGAGCGAAGAGCTCGAATCTGACTGGGGTCTAGGTTTGAGGGAAAGTCAGGCCATTTTTGTTTCTTAAGGTCACTTATGGTTGCTCGCAGGAAGGCCCAAATCTCAGGACAGGTATTAAGATCAGGGAATCTCCGAGATCGTAGCCGAAAGGGCTTGATTGAGGGAGTTGGTTTAGAGGTAACTAGATCATCACGTCTGTTAGATACAGGGAAGATAGAGGAAATTGTCCCTGCTGCGCACACACTTGAGGGGGTAATGTCGGGGGCCCCTGAGTCTTGTGAGGGCCCAGGGTCTCCAGTATCACCTTCATCATAGAGGAGCATCAGGTCGCGAAGCGCCCTGAACTCATCCATGGAGAAGCCTTTGGTGCGCTCCGCGAGCTCACGCTCCAGTCCTAGATTGACACGATCCTTGTCGTAGATAAATCTAAATGTTAAATTTCGTGCAAAAAGATACAGATCTTTAATTGTTTCGGTGACCTTAAGTGCGTCAAGAGGGCAGAAACCCAGACCTAGTTGTAAGACCGAGATTTCCTCACTACTGAAAGTATAGGGAGTAAGGTTTATAACGTTACGATCGGTGTGGTCTGGGGAAGAGGGTTTTGTTGGGACAATGAGGGTTTCAGGACGTACGCATCTAGATTGCTCTGTTGTTTTTTCAGATCTAAAAAAATCGCGTCTTCATTGATTTTCGTGTATTTGTTTGTCAGGAGGGTGGAATTAAGAATTTTGGGAATGGTGCCATGCAATGTAGAGTGGCCAGTGGCCCCTTCTGTGGGGGTATTTGTGTCATGTGGGGTTTGTGTAGCAGGTGTTTGAGTGGATCTCGGGCCTTTTGGGCCTTTTTTGTCTTTTTTAGGGTTCGTTGGTGGGGTGTTACCCCCAAAACGAAGTCTCTTGCGTGATGAGATAAGTGCAGATGAAGTGTTAGGTTGGGTAGTGCTTAAGGAAGATACAGTGGAGGATAAAGAGGAGTCTGATTCGATATCAGTGGTAAAGTTGCTATTATTAGTACGGGGAGGGCCTCGTCTACCTCGACCTCTGCCTGGCCAGTGATAGGCCAGGCCCTCGGTGAAGGCAGCTTTGTCCTTCCCAAATTTGATCTGTTTTTTAAGGATAATGTCCTTATTCATGATTTCTAAGCGTTCTCTAAGTTCTTTCCACTTGGTTTTGAAAATCGTATTGTCAGACAGATGAGAGTATTCGACATTGAGTCGTTCGATGTCGCCATCAAGTACGGTCATGTCAAGGGTATATTGGGAAATAAGTAGTCCAATTAATTCTAGACTATTTTTGGTTAGAATATCTTCCCAGGTTTTTTTAAAATCCACTGAGGGATCTTTAAGGGTGGGGAATATCTGACCCCTTAGACCCAAGGGGCAGACTTTTTCGCTCATATATAATTTGAAGTATTCAATGTGCCAGTGTAAGTGCGACTTACGTTTGAGGAGTTTGGACATTCGTATAAAAAATGTTGAAATATCATCATCAATTTTATGTTCATTCAAACAAGCAGTTTTAATGTTAGACATAAAGCCTGACCAATCTGTGCCTAGAATATCCATAATGTACCTGTCCACCAACGGCGACCCCCAGAGTATGTTGTAATGACAGGATGTCAAAGCTAGAAATCACAAGAAGTAACAGTTAAACAAAATCGAATAACTAAATATAAACGCTACTGGGAAGTGTGTCGAAGGGTGTTGCTGTTCACCCAGGGGCACAGAAATGTGGGTGTGTTATCCACCCTATGTATACTATGGGAAGGGGGAGCGTTTTAAATCAAAAGGACATATAAACAAGTACATGTACCATCATCCCAAATATCTTATACAAGGCAAGAGGCATGAGGTAGGGAGAGGTCGCAGGTAGCTGCCACTGTCGACCAGTATCTCAATACCGCATGCACTGAAGGCAATAACCCCTAAAGAGGGGGGGGAAAAACGGGGGGACTATTCCGGTACCAGGTATAATCAAAATTAATGGTAAAAGGTAATAGTGACAAAAACAATAATAAAATATAAAAATTCCATTTTAATAGAAAACATGATTAAAAGATTGTAACAATAACACATACAGTTGCAATTAAAAACGGGAGCAATGCATACAACCAATTAAATTACAACTTGTAGTGAGGTAGACACAAATAGAGCTTGGATTCTCGACCAGTTTCGCGGTTTCACCGCTTCCTCAGGAGAGCAATATCTGTGGTGCAACATACAGTAATTGTAGTAAATACAATCATACAAAGATTATACAAAAACATAAGAAAGCAGCAAAAACATTAAATAATACATTATATAATATACAATATAGATAGAAAAAGGATGGGCTCACCCGTTCTATGGTTGCCTGTGGGTACGCATGGCCCCAAGTGATTCCCCCTGCGGCGAACACAGGGGATGACTAAACAGACCCTGGATTAATAAATTGTATAATGAGGTAGAGTAAATGAATGAGGAATCAATCAAGGGAAGGAGTAGGGTGGGGGGGTGCCAGTGATGTGTTTTTAAAATTCAAACAGTGTGCAAGTGAGGGGAAAACCACGGGGGGTGTGTGTGAATATAGGAAAGTGGGGGGGGGGGGGGGGGGAGGGGGGAGGGGAAGGGGGAGAAGGGGGGGGAAAGGGGAGAAGGGGGGGGGAAAGGGGGAGGGGGGGAAAAGGGGAGGGGGGGAGGGGGGGTTAGAAGGGGGGGGGAAGGGGAAAAGGAGGGAGAGGGGAGGGGGGGGGGGAAGGGGGGGGAAAGAGGGGGTGAAAGGAGGAGGGGAAAGGGGGGAGGGGAAGGGGGGGAAAGGGGGGGGAAAAAAGGGGGGGGGAAAGGGGGGGGGGAAGGGAAGGGGGGGGAAAGAGGGAAGGGGAAAGGGAAAAGAGGGAAAGGGAAGAAGGGGGACAGTAAGATGGGTACGAGGAAACCCCACGGGTGAGGTGTGTGGGAACAAGATAAAAAGGAGTTGCACACATAGATATGAAACTGGCACTCACCCCTAAAGTGCTCAATTGTTTATATGTATGTTTACTCCTATTGAATTGT